>KK121909.1:286890-334974 GCA_000611955.2 Stegodyphus mimosarum | reverse complement strand
ATAGCGTACCTTCCGCTCCCTGTTCCAGTTCAGGACTTAGAACGTAAGGTTAAGAACCCTTTTCAGAATTTACAATGTTTCCAAAAAAGATGCACAGAACGCTAAGTCCTGACAACGGGACATAGCAAAAGTGAAAAATGCAAAATCACAAACTCTCTAATGAAAAATAAGAAAGCTTAACGTTTGGAACTGTACCCTTTTCTACGAAGAAGAAAGCTAACTGCAACTTGCTGTGCCTGCGGATTAGAAGTGGATACTCTACGAATAATAATAAACGTTTTCGTGACAACGATTGGGAGGGAAAAGCATTATAGAAAGGATTCCAAAGGCACTTTTGGGACATTCAGAGAAGATTTTGTTTACTTATGGTAATATTCTGCTGGTGATATTCACTTCTTTTATATTTTCACGACATTAAATAATAAATAGAACTCCATATTGTACAGGTATTCAAAAATGTATGACTAATTTTGTTTTAAGCAACCGCCACTTCTCATACATATAAGAAATCTATTGATTTAGTATAGTGTCGAACCACATATGGGAATGTCAGCTATAACGTAAAACAACAAACAGTTTGAAATACGAAATTATGCCTCATCCTCTATACTTCTCCAACATTTCTCAAACAGATGATTATTTGTTTCGAGCTTTTGAACTATTTCTGTCTGCGAAATGATGCTTTGCATAGTTATACATCAATTTAAGGGGGAGTGAAGGATGTTATATCTTTCAGAGCTGTTTGGTTTAAATTGCATGGTATAGATGACCTTGCCACATGTGAGCAAACAGCAGTAAATTGATGCTGTTTTAGACTACTTTAATTAAGCAGGTTTTCTTTCCATTCCCATCTTTATGAATCGTCTTCAAACTGGTCACACACGCATACATATATTATACATGAAAGATATCAAAACATAAAGAAAAAAATATTACAAAATTAAAACTTAATTTAACAACTTGATAATACACCTTTCAATTAAAGCACAACTCCTTCAAGGCATCTGCAATCTGCAATTTCCCTGCAGTATCTGCATTCGCGCAAACATTTTCTTAATCGCTGTTCAGAACTGAAAAGAAGAATTCGCAAGCTTACAAATAACATTGCAACTACACAAAGTTTCTCTTCTGCTGCGTAAGCTTGCTACCTAAAAGATTTCTTTTACTTGGGGCTTCTATTTATTTCTTTTTTGTTTAAAAATTAATATATCACAATCAAAACTGCTAGATACAGATTCTCCTCATTGTGCTGTATCATGCTATAGAGTAATTCAGAAATAACACAGATCTGTTTGAATTACCAAGTGATTTTGTAATTCTTCAAACGTTCCCGGTAACCTCTACTACGTAATCGATTGTTTAGTGATTTTCCAACTACAATCCACACGCGGCTGCAAAATAATTATTTTTCCCTAGTCAAGAGCTTATCTAATATCAAATTATCTACAATGTATTAAAGTATTATTACATATACACATATATAACGATGCAGTATGCATTCTCGCACTGTCCTGTTTAAGGAGGCACATAAGCCGGAAGAAATAATGCAGTCAAGGGATTGAAACTTCAGTAATACTATATCAGCATCAGATCAGCGGATGCTTTTAAGAGAAATGGAAATATTCATGATGCACTCTTTCATCAATCCGCATGTACCAGACAAGTTTACCAATAAAGAATATTAACTTGAAACATTCATTACTCCTCATTTGGGTACGATCATCATGAAGCTGTAATGAAGAGCGGGATTCGTTAAAAATGCGCATGTTATATGACTGTATAACCACAAATAGCAGTGCAGTAAAATGTCTGTCGTCTTGGATGTGATGATGGGGAGCCATTAAAATCCGATGCGGCCTTTCTGAGGTCATTAAGTATTCTTAACAGTCCATTAAGAGCTGCTAGTCGCCCAAACGTTATATGGTTAGAGTATGCTTGTCTATCATATCAGACAGCATCTGTAAGTCCTTCATGAATAGTTTTTGTAACCTGCATTGACATATTAATAACCCAAAGAAGTTTCTTATGTTAAAATAAATGTGTCTTTAAACGATATCTACAAGTCTCATGCATGGGGGTTATTGGGTAAGTCAACCATTTTGTTATTCTTATCTTAAAGAGTAAACGCAATGTACACCACTAATTTTTAGGTTAGTTAAATTTATGCAGACTCAATTTATATTTGATACTTCTAGTATCACGTTGGATTAGGGAGTCACATTTACAACACCACATTGTCTAACAGAGAAAGGACGTTTTCCTGATGAGCTTCGCCCTTTCGGACTGGCTCGCGCCTGCAGTCAGCGGATGGCTGTCGCAGTGTGACGGAATCGTGATAGAAGGGTTGGAAGTGTATTTGCGTTGGATGACAAGAGCTCTGCCCAAAAATATAGCATCGCTTCGTCTTCATCATCTTTGTCGGTGAACTATAAATAGTCATTCTCAAAGTGTTCCTGATAGAAGGGTTGGAAGATTTAGGAAGCTCCCAGAAACATTCTTGATGAAGAATTTTTTATGCATTTGGTTGCTTGAGGACAAGAACTCTACTCAAAATTATAGCATTGTCTCATCTTCATATCGTTTTTCCGTGAACTATATTTGAACGCTCCCTGAGGTGCTGGGACAGTAACATAATGTATCTTTCGGAAAAGTTGTCTTCCACCAGTGGGTGAAATATTTTAATTATCTTTGTCTCTCTCTATTCTCTGTCTATTTTAATTCCATGGTGGACAAGTGATATGATTCATTTATGTATATATTATATATATATATATATAGATATGTATGTATTTTAAGAAGTGACTGAGAACTCAGTTATTTGTGAAGGATTAAGATTTTTTCACCAACTTAATTAGTGATTATCTTATATATTTTATTGGTACTATTATAGTATTTGTCAAGTGAGAACAGTTCAAATAAATTTGTCAAGTAAGAATATTTGAAATGAATCTTGCGTAACTGATAGAAAGACATTTCCTTGCAATATTAGAGAAATTTTTGTGCCATTTAGGAGAATTTGAAATAATTGTCTATAAAATATGAAATTTATGTTAATTGTAATTTCTATAGTAGTTTGTGTGAAATCCAGTTAAATATTAATTTAATATTCTAGTGTAATCGAATTAATCGTTATTATGTTAAATTGCAAATCTGATCTTGATAAATAACTCTTGAGTGAAATTTAATGTGGAATATTAATTGCTATTGTATGTAAGGGTAGTCTGGCCAGCTCTCCTATAAATATATCCAAGATATTAATAAATGAGTTTGATTTTATGTTATTACTTGTATTTGTTTTTTTTGTGTGTGTGTGTTACGTGGATGGTGTGTTCCGTTACTTCATTTGTTTGAACCGTAAGGCTTTTAAGAAGCATGGAGATGTTATTGGGATTATGGAAAAATGTTTATGCATTCTGGGTACTCACAACGCGCCCTCTTAGTTTTAGCAAATATGTACTAACCACGTCTTATTGAATATTTGTAATGCTTGTTTTAGGTGCTACGAAAGTTAAAACTATTGCTTGATTTTTCGTAGTGGAACTGATTGATTGTTTTTTTTTAATATTTCTTCCCTGGTGCTAATGAGGTGTTTACTGAGTCTGAACTTTTGCTCTTGAGTTAATTTTGAAATGAGTGAATTTTAGAAAAGTTTTGGTTGAGAAATAGTATTCAGTTCTACCAAATACCAGAGAAGATTTATTCTTTCTTGTTTTTTTTTAGGTTGAGATTTATTAAGATGAATTTGCTTTGCTTTGTGTGAGTTAATTGATTTAAGAAATAGTTAATTTAGATACGGTTTGGTGTTAGTCCAATCAGTCAGTTTCTTCCTCTACTTCTAACTAGAAAAATTTTAGTAGTAAGTTATTTATTTTAGTTTGTCCGGCAGAGTAGGTCAGAGCTGCCAAGGATGCTGCTCAAGGCGTGTAAAGGTTATGCTCCTTGCTACGAGGATTTTCGTCGGCTAGTGCTGATTATATGTCAGACAAATGAGCATTAGCAACAACAATAACAAGAGCTTCTAACATTAATATCCGCCTATGCTTAACGGCAATTGCTCAGTACCGTAACCTGGAATCTCGACCGGCTAAGATTCCCTGTAATCGAAATCTGAGACTTAATATTATCGATTACTTCTTCTTATAGAAATCATAGCCTGACCCCCAACACAAAAAAAAACATGTTAAGGTGATTTTCAGATTAAAACTAGGCATTTCAATCTATCATTTCATACAAATTTGAGTTATCATTACTCTTGTGCTGATATCTCGAACGTGTGTATCATGTAAAGTACTGTGAAGTGCATCTAGTTATGCATATAGTTCCAGTACCGTAATTTTACTTTCGAAACAATTTTCAAATTTGTGTTCAGATTTTTTTCGTAGTGTGACAGTGTTAAAGGGAGGAAGGAATAAAATTCCAAAATTAATTTTAATTGTCGCATAAAAATATGTTTTTGAATTTTAATTCAGTTTTCTTGAAAATATCTTCTTTATGCAAAGTACGCGTCAATTTTTAAGCCTAGAATTTGTATAAATATAAAGAATCTTATGGTTTTAGCTGCACATCTGCAAAACTGTTTAAAAAAAACAAATTTTACATGGGATTTCTGGATGAGCGTTGTTCAACCGCAGTTAAAAAATGCTATGCTGATTCGTCATAATAACGAATCATAAAAGTTTATAATAGTAAATTCACTACATTTAATTTCAGAAGAAGCAGGCTGTTTCCAGAAGTTATAAGTTACACATCGTTTATACATTAATTTACAATTTAAAATTTATATGTAAATTATGTATAACAACATTCTTTTCATATAAAACTATTTTATATTGCTTATCTTAAAGTAATATATAACTGAAAAAATAATATTTTCGCGTGCGCAATGTTCGTAATGGATTGAATGAACACAGAACCGATGACAGATTGATACTTTTTTTAGCAAAAGAAACGCTTTACAGTACTGGAACTTTCCACAGAAGGACTCAAAAAGCTTTTCTCTGTATGACAGAACACAATCAGTAGTTACCACTTCAAGCAACTAAGGTCATTAAATACAATGCACTGCAAAGCGCGTCTGAAGAACGAAGCTCACACGGAGATCTCAACACTCCCCAAGTCGACTCTCAAAATTTGAAAACTGAGAATTGATGCTCTCTCCGGTCTTATATAATTTTTACTTGGCCGCCGAGAAATTTCTAGCATCTTCCATTACCTGAAATTAAAGGAAGGTACATGACGACTAAATATGCTTACAGTTACATATGGGGATCAGTTACGTTTATTCATCTAAAATACCAAATAGAGTTATAAAGGGAGAGAAGCAAAATGTCATCAACTAGTCACCAAGTCTGGCGACGTTTGGCCATTTCTCACCAAAGTTTGGCGGCGAAAATTAGTCACCAAAGCCATGGCTAGCTTGGGGATATCTCACTAATTTTGCGAGATAGACATTTACTCAATGTTAAATATAGTTGCCCTGTAATCTTCTTTTTCTTACAAGCTGAGTTTCCTCAGACTTTTCTTGCTAAACTATACAAAATGCGTAACAATATTTACTCGTTTTATTCGTGTGAGAACTATATCTAGAAACCATTCGCACCATCGAAACAGATTTTAAAGTTTCTGTCTTAAACTTTTGGAATTTATTATTTGATAAATTTAAGGATATGAGTATCTGCTCGCATTTTAGTTCCGGAAATTACCTTTCAGAACTTTATCTTAATCGTCTAAAATTCTTTAAAATCTTATTCAGAATTTTCAGTACTGTTGCTCACTTCTAACCATTAAGATATGAAAGAATTTCGAGAAGGAAGATAGATTATGAAAAGGGCGTTCCATGATCGTGGACCCATTTGGCATTCGTATCTTGTGATCAGTTAACAATCGTATTTTATGATCACATCTAAGACCACTTTTGCCTAATAATGGGTATATGATCAGTTTCAGATTTGAGTTTCAGAAAGAAATATGTTTTTGATCTTTATTTTAGACAAAACCAGAATTTGATTATCAGCCTTTAATCACTTAATTTCGGTGAAAGGAAAAATAGAGATGAGAATTTATACGTTAGTGTGCGATTTCAGATTCCATATTAAATAAATCAAACTGTGGTATAAAAGGAAAAGTGCCAAACGTTTTCATGTGAAAAGAAGGCAGTACATCGTTTACGTTTGCAGTTTCAAATTTGAATTTTCTTAACTCCAAACTATTGGTTGTCAAGAACTAGAAACTACTGTTTAATGAGTAACTTTTAAAATTCATTTTCCTGAAATGCATTCACGAATTTATGCTCAACTGAGAGTTTATTTTATGGCTTTCCTTAGTTTATTGTCAGATGCTGAAATATTTTTCATCGTTTGATGTTGAAATATATTTCAAGTCGCATATTTCAGCAACAACTGAGGAAAATTTTTTTCTTAATTTCATTATTTTAAAATACGAAAGATTTTGCTTATTAGTAGAACAACAAACAGAAAACCGAAGTAAAATATAATTAGATCTATTTTTACATACGCCTAGAAGCATAACATCATTCTAACGAGTTCGCATTGTTAACAACAATTTTTTGCCTTTAAAAATATTTATATAAATTATTTTCTTTAGTTTCAGAATTCGTATGCAATTAATTCAGTCTGCTAGGCCCATATGAATGATAAGATTGTGTAAACTCCTACAAATAATACTTCTCTTTTCCTTTTGATTTTAAACAAGCTTTTTAATAAGTTGCAAATGATTACTTCGGTTAAAAATCTTAAAAGTTCATAATAATTTCATTTTTTTAATTTTACAAATCAGAGAATACTTTCCCTTCGTTATAATATTTACAGATATTTGTTTCTTAATTATTACTTTTGAATACATTATCCGGCATGAAACACTAATACCTATTGCAGTAGATTTGCAACAAGTATGATTAAAACTTGCGAAATAAATGAGCTCTTCTTATTTTCAAAGATTTGAAATTACTTTTTAAATTATATGATTTTCATCTGCTGATCATACATTTACGTAAACCCTGACCTGCATTATGCATTTCAGCAACTGATATAGTAACTCATTTTCTTATTTATTATTTAATATGAGAAGGAAATTCCTTGCACATTAATTAGCACAGTACCTAAATACAACGCATAATACTCCTGCGCGGATTTTTTAAAGTAAATTTCAGAATAAAAATATATGACATTACATAATCAGTTGAGAATCGAAGTCTTCGTATCTATTTAGAAGAATGCAGAACCATGTAGAATCTATGTAGAATGCAGAACTTAAATAAGTAATTAGAAAACAAAAGTGCTTCCAGTAACAGGTTTTATTTATTTCGTTTTAGCAAGAATAGAGACACGGTGGCGCAGCGGCTAGCGCGTCGCGGAGCAGCACCACAGGTCTCGGGCTCGATTCCCGGCTGGGCAACGTTGGCTCACCCTTGAGGGGGTCAATAACATCATCCCTTGAGGGAGTGTATAAAATGAGTACTAAGTTCGCTTGGGGACTAAACAACGGCGGTCCTGCGACAGGTTGACCACATGTCCAGGCAAAGATGCTCATGCACCAAAGAAACCAAGGTCTAGAAAACAGATATCAGAGCACTGCACGCCATCGCTCTCTAACGGCCGTTTGTGCCGCTGAGTTTAGTTTAGTCATTTTAGCAAGAATGTGATTAGGATGAAAAAAGCAGGTTAGAATAATTCAAACAGATGTTAGTCGTACTTAAAAACAATTCATTATGACTTAAAATGTTAATTTTTTCTATTATACTTGCAAAAATCAAATTCACATTAAAAACATCGTTTCAGATCTCTTGAAAGGAGCACAATTATAAAAATTTAATACAATATAAAAATTAAGCAGATAAATGAAAACATTTACTTCATTTCTAAGTTTTAGTTTTAAAATGGATTGCATCGAAATGAATTATTTTACTACCATTCTGAAGTAAAAGTTAACAAATTATTTGTTAAACCATGCACATTCTAATTAACAAATAACAAAGCGATGGAAAAACAATGGAAGTGAAACATAAAATTAATTCACGTTTTGTAGCAGTTTAATTAAAGCTTATCAAAATGTTGTTTGGAACAACATTCATCTGCATTATGTTTTGTGTTAACCTTGCATCTTTTTTCTATTTGTTAATTGATTTATCACACAATATTATTACTTTGGCTCAAAATGGCAAATATGGTAAACATTTTTATTGCAATTTTAAAAGATGTTTATCGTAAATACGGAGCACTCTTTATGCTTCTTCAAAAGAAACCTTTGTATACGTGTATATCCAATAAAATGCTAATACTAACCATTAATGCAGCATTCAGTGGAATTTCGAAACTCTTTTAGCTACAGCATCAGAGAAAGTCACAACATTCTATCTCATTCAAAGACGAAAAGTGCTTTCAAGTCTACCTCATGTAAATGCAAAGAGAGTTGCTATGGCTTTATTTGATTTCTTTGAAGCACCTGGAAAGTCTGTACTCAAAGGAGCGCATAGTGCATTTTCTAACTAAGGCTTCTCTAAAAGAAAAGTCGATAAAAAATAAAAGCTGTAAGTTTAAAATTTAAACGGGAGGTCTTTCAGGAAAATGCAATAGAAACAGTATGTAACGCTTAGTAAAATAGAGGGAATCCTTAAAAGGTAATAAATATGAAAATAAATGTAGAGAAAGTACGTGATTTATGACAAGCACAATTTAAATGCGAAGGTAGCACATATATAGTCTCAGAATTTTATGATAAGGAAAAGAAGTATTGTTAATTATTGCAGATTTAAAAAACGAACTACTACTTAAAGTTCTTCATTTTATATGAAGTAACATGAATGATAAGAACTTTTCGTAAATGTAATTCCATATTTCAGTATAGATAGACAGTAGGTGTACTATTCCTGAAACATTATTGTTAGGAAGTACATAAACATTACCCTCATTACAGTTTTTAATGAGAATAATGCTTATGCACTTCATAAAAATAACTGAGTGACAAATCACGAGTGTTTTAAGTTACGTTATATTTTTGGTACAAGTTGATTCAGATATTAGGATACATGTTTTTATCGCATCATGTGATGATAGTATTATAATTAGAGAAATTAGATTGTTTGATTTGAAAGTGGAATTTTCAAACCAAAAATATTATGTAGAAACACGAATTAGTTGCGAGCATCCAGAAGATACTCCTCATCGGATTTTGGCCGTTGGAAACAGTTCTTTTTCTTCTCCTTTTTTACAGCCGACTGCAGCAATCCTGCATTACATCAAGCTTCCCCAATCTCCGGGTTCACAATCATTCTGCATAAGATCAGTTAGTCGCAAAAAAGCCAGTAGTCAATCTAGGCAATAATCACTTGCAGCAAAGGTGATTTCAAATGTATGAAAATAGCTGTTGCAACTTAAATAATATTAGCCCGGATACACAACTCTTGTTTAAAATGAAAAAAATGAAGTTTCGAGTTTAATATACTATTTGTTATTTCCTTTTACCACCTAGGAGGTATAATGGTTTGCAACGTAAACCTGTGTTGACTCCCGAAGCAGGCGAATTTCCTATATTCGTTTGAAATTGGTAACTAACCGAGTAGATGTCAATCACTATTTGCCGTACCACAACTTCAAGGCCAGTCCGACAAATCAGGCAGCATTTATTAAATCATGTATACTGAGCAGAAAAAAAAAGACAGTTCTATATCTCCCGTTCTGCTGGGTCGATTGACGAAATTCAAATTGCATTTTCCATCTCTCGAAAGCGCGACTTATGATATATATTAGATCTATATATAGTTTTGTTCTAATATAGGTATTTTGACACAAAATAGGACTTTTTTTCTGAAATAACATACATATTTGTTTCCAAATTTCGACTCTACGACTCAAATTATGCCTAAATATTAAATTTTGTAAAATTTGCTGAGAAATTTATTGAGAAATTTAAAAAATTTAACTTGGAGAATTTTTTTTTCAGTTTGAGCGAAGAATATTTCACTTGGCGAACTTCTTAATTTGTAAACCCATTTTCCTTCCTTTCCATTGTTCAGGGGAAAAAAAAGGTTACATCATTCCTACCTTTTTACATTGTGGATGAGTCGAAAAAAAGTCACATCGTTCTACTCTCAAATAATTTCAACAAAGTGCGTAAACCACATTTTCGTTATTATCGCTTTCAACTAATATGCCAAATTTCAAAATATGCCGATATATAAATTCCTGTATATCTTCAGAAATTTTGAATAAAGAGCTGTAATTTTTTGCAGGTATGCTTAGAAATCATCTACTTCAAGATGATTGTAAAACTTTTATAGGTTATAATTCAAAAGGTATTTCGAAAAAGTTTTAAAAATACAAATTTAAAAAATAAATCATAAAGAATGGGTGAATTTTATTTGGAATGAATCTAAAAACTGTGTAAGAAGGAATCAAATAAGGTTCATAAAAAAGAGGTATTAATAAATACATACCAAATTGAATTAACATCGAGGAGCTAAAATTATGAGAGCTAATTTTTTAAAAACTTCTCATGCGATTTTTACAAAACTTGGCAGTTTGGCATAATTTGAGTAGTAGAATCGAAATATAAAAAATTGGCATTTAATTTCAAGAAAAAGTCCGATTTTGTGTCAAAATACCTATATTTAAACTATGCTATATATAAATCTAATACATATCCTAAATCATGCTTTCGAGACATGAAAAATGCAGATTTTGTGAATCGGCTCAGTACAACGGGAGATATAGAACTGTTCCATTTTTTTGCGCAGTGTACACACATATTAAACCATATGCACATATTAATACCTGAATAAGACATAAATGATACCATTTTATGTATCCCAAATATTTTATATGCCTATCTATTAATTGTACTGCATGGTAACTCATGCGTATTCTGCTTAATATTCATATTCTGCGTTTATATTTAGTTTTCGCACATTTCATGGTATCATTTATGTCTTATTCAGGTATTAATATGTGCATATGGTTTAATATGTGTGTACACTGCGCAAAAAAATGGAACAGTTCTATATCTCCCGTTGTACTGGGCCGATTCACAAAATCTGCATTTTTCTTGTCTCGAAAGCATGATTTAGGATATGTATTAGATTTATATATAGCATAGTTTAAATATAGGTATTTTGACACAAAATCGGACTTTTTCTTGAAATTAAATGCCAATTTTTTATATTTCGATTCTACTACTCAAATTATGCCAAACTGCCAAGTTTTGTAAAAATCGCATGAGAAGTTTTTAAAAAATTAGCTCTCATAATTTTAGCTCCTCGATATTAATTCAATTTGGTATGTATTTATTAATACCTCTTTTTTATGAACCTTATTTGATTCCTTCTTACACAGTTTTTAGATTCATTCCAAATAAAATTCACCCATTCTTTATGATTCTGAATGCCAGAAAATACATTGACACTATTCTAGAACCAAAACTTCTACCTTCCATTAGAGATCTCTTTCTCAACAATGCTTCGTTTATTTTTCAGCAGGCTTCTGCTCCTTGCCACACGGCCAAAACATCGAAAGAGTGGTTTCGTGCAAAGAGCATTAAATTGTTGTCATGGCCAGGAAACCGTCCTGACCTCAATCCTATCGAAAATTTGTGGCACCGTTTGAAAACTCTTGTCCGAATGAGGCGCCCATCAAATAAAAGGGAACTAATTGAGGTTATAATTGTTTCCTGGCATCATGTAATAACGAAAGAAGAGCTTAAAACTCTTGTCAACTCAATGAAACGTCGATGTGAAGCTGTAATCAAAAATAAAGGGTACCCTACTAAGTACTGATAACTCACTGCAATCATCGCTATCTAATGTATATCGATAACTATTATCGTTTAACTTTTTTTGTATTGCAAATAATTGAATTTTGTGTTTTGTATTGAAATCAGTAATAAATTCTCTTTAAAATGATATATACAAGTTTGCATTTTGTGAAACGTAGCGTTTTCTATAAGCATACAAATTTCAAAAACATAAAAATTTCCAAAAGTGTCCACAATTTTGGCCACCACTGTAAATGTTTAGTATCTGTGCAGTATGGGGACATACTAAAACAAACGCCAAGCTGAGAGCCATGTCAAGGGTTTGGTAGTAGTAGAAGAGGAGTGGCAGACCCTCGGAGCAGACATTTGGGGTGTTGTTCTTCTAAATGTAGAGAAGGACAAGGTGATGTTGTTCAGTGACCTTATACGTTACTCAAAGCTCATGCCAACCGCAGATGTGTTCTTACGCTTCTGGCCACGATGCAACTTGTGGGATTGTTCTGAACAGACAGAAAATTGAAATTATTCACATTAACAGCACTATTTCCTTTTACAGTCTACTGTAATAATTAAACTAAACTAGGTTTAGTTCTGAACTAAACTGTCTGAACTAAACTAGGTTTAGTTCAGACATGGAACCATATCTCGAATTCATGTGAATATGATACAGTATGTGATAAAATATCAATCCATTTTTTTAAAGATTCCTATTTTGTCAAATGTTTATTTCTCGAAAAATTGTAACTTTTACAGAACTTGTTTGTATCATTGTCATGCATTTTGCGTTTATTGGTTATAAAAAAGAAATTGAAATCAAATAATGAATATCTGAATTGTATTGAACCTTGTTCTAGATCTAGGATTGTCATTTTTAAGTTTTTTTAAACATTACATATCAAAAATTGAATATTTTTTTTTGCTTTTGTATTTAATCTTTTAAGTTATCATCGATTAATTATTATTTTTCAAAATCGTGTTCTCGGATTTTAACACAAGCATTTTAATGCATCTTTACACAAGACATTCATTGGTATATATTATAAGTAAAAAAGGTATATTCCATTTTATTTGTAAAAACCAACATCATCCATGCATAAATTGTAGTTCCTGTTTTTCAAAGGATGTAAATGGTAATCACGTAAACTGAACTGACGATCCCGAATTCTTTAAATATATTTCTTTATTTCTTCCAATGCTTCTTTCGTTCTTAGTATGCAAAGAATACAACAAACTGCTTATGTTTTCCTTCCACTTTTGTTCGGTTACTGAAGAACAAATAATTAAATCTCTGAGGAGTGAATGAATGCTTTTAAAACGTCAAGCTTTATTGCATTTAATCTTGATTGGCTGAAATGTTGTTCAAACGCATATTTATTATAATGTTCTATTGGAAACATTTGTTCCCTGAATTTCGTTTTACGAATGGTTTGTTCATAGCAATATTATCTGGGAAGTATCAACTTTAATGTTTGTTCTCTTTGTAGATCGTGATAAAGTTCCTTACCATAGTTAGCAAAAATACAAATTAATATCTGCTTTCAAATTATGAAGTGTTGCTTAATATTTTAATTAATTACATTAACTGAAAAAAACAAAATGCATTTTACGAAGTATTTCAAAGCTATTAAGTTTTTTTAAAATGTAACATGCATTAATAATTGCCTACATAATCAGGAAGGTATTTTATTTATTTATTTATTTTACCTTGATTACTTTATTTATTCTTTTTTTCTGACTTTATTTCCCAAATGAAGACAAACTGTCTTAAAATAGTTATGCTCTTTGAAATTATCCATTAGGTTTTATATAATATAAAATATGATTGTACAGATATTTTAGAAGAATTCCCAGTTTAGATTTATCTCATTTTACTTTATTTATTTACTAGCCGCTGCGCGGCCAGCCTTCGTCTGGCTTTTAAGTGTACCGGAAAAATGCCTAAAGAGAACACCAAACATTAAAATTGAAAACTGCACAGAATTTTACTCTGCATAACAATTTTATCGAAAAAGAAACAAAGAACAACGTTAAAAAAATTCAGTTAAAAATGCATTACATATAAAAAGCATATAATGAAATAAGCAATATCCCTTAATACAAATATTAATCATCCTAATAAATAAATTAACCAACTTCCTGCTGCCTTCTCTAGACAAACGTCCAGTATCCAAGAGAAACATTAAATTTAAAAACAGCACAGAATTATCGCCCTCATTTTTCCGTGCTGATATCAGCAACAATGGCTGTGTGCCATTGTTGTTCATATAATGAGAGAAAATTATCAATTTGATACTATTTCATCTTGTCTAGATGCATCTTGTGTACCAGATTTCATAGGCCTGGGTCTATTAGCTTACGCGCAGTACGAACGAAAGACACCTACACACACAGAAAGACTCGCCCTTTTAAATATAGATCTATAAATTAATTAAACAATTTACCTTTGCAAAAAGAAACAATCTTTCAATTTCTTAAACTGTTCAATAGAGTAAAATCTCGCTTTGCTATAGCCCATTATGTCTTAAAAGGACGCGATTTCGTCAGAAAACACAAAATTAAAAAAAAAAAAATCTAATTCGAATTTCGAAAAACTCGCTTCGAGGTGCACTGGCTCATGCAAAAAAATCATGCAAAACGTTTCAATATCTTACAAACAGTGAAATAAGCAAAAAATAACATGAAAGAAACTCAAAAAACAAAACATTTCGCGCAGAATTTTACTCTGCAGAACAACTTTATCAAAAAAGAAATCAATAAAAATGTATTATACATATAAAAAATGACAATGAAATATGCAGTATCCCTTAATACAAATATTACTTATCCTAATAAATAAATTAACCAACTTCCCTTTGCAAAATCTTAAGAACTCAAATGGTATAAACAGATTAAGAACTTAAACAGATTAAAAAATATCATGCAAAACTTTTTTATAATTAAAATTATATATAATTAAAACATAATATTACAATGAAATAAACAATATCCCTTGTAAAATGTTAATTATCCTAATAAAGTAATTAAACAATTTACCGTTGCAAAAAGAAACAACTTTTTAATTTCTTAAACTTTTCAGTCTCTTAAAAACAGTAACATAAGAAATACGATGAAAAATTGTTGCCAAACCGAAATTTTTAAAAGAATGAAACTATTCAAAATGATGCAATTTCATCAAAAATCTATCAACAACAATAAGAAAGGAAAATTGTTGCCAAAACTACATTTTAAAATATCTGAGATGTGAGAAGTGTATTCGGAAGCTTCATTTAAAAAATTTTAAAAAAATACAAAATATTATTATTTTTCCAAAATTCTTTTTTTAAAAGGAGTCGAAAGGATTAAAGTTCAACGTGTCCAAAAATCAAAGGAAAATAAACAGCACATTTTTTAAAATAAGTTTTTTTTTAAATTCCGCTGAAAAGGTGTTAAGCTCACCTTCCTAAATAAATTCGTATTTAATCGATTTATTGAAATACGAAATTTATTTTAAGTTCGTAAAATAGCTCAGTGTCTACGCTTCACGATGATGTAAAAATGAAATGTATAGAGTGAAATCTCGCTTTCCTGTAACCCATTATGTCTCAAAATGACGCCGTTTGGTCTCAAAACATAAAATAAAAAATATTTTAATTCGAATTTCGAAAAAATCGCTTCGAGGTGCACTGGCTCTTGTGTAGATACACCTATGTACCAAATTTCGTGGCCCTGGGTCTATTAGCTTACTCGCAACACGAACGAAAGACACACACACACACACACACAGACTCTTTGTTTTATTATATGTAGAGATTGCTAAGGTTTTGTAACAATTACCACAATTACTTTATTAATTTTCATGTGCTCTCAATTTCATCAATTCCAGTGAAATACAAATTGATTAACATATATAAGTGCGGAGTTAAAGAGTTTGAGAGAAAGTTTATAGTATTCTTGCTAGTTTAATTATTCTATTTACTTTGCTTTCTGCTTAAGTCGAATTTTTTGTTTCAGATTCGCAAAACGCTTCAAATGAATGCTTGAAGTCAGAGCTTACTGTGGTCGTGTTAAATTCCTTTTCGGATTTTAATTCGGCATTTAATTTGACATTTTCAACAAGCTGCGAAGCTGACTTCTTTTATTATATCGGTATCGTGTAACCGTCAAGCTGAAATTTTAATAAATATGTTATTTAAGCAGGTGTGATAGGTGTGGATGTTTTTAAACAGTTGTATGCGAGATGAGTTTGAGGCAGATATAGTGGAGGTAGGTAGGACGGACTCTAGCTCAGGAAAAGTCTATAAACTTTCAACACCGAATCTTCAAGACTTGCCTTCGGTCGACAAAAAAATGCTTCAGGATACGAGAAGTACATTCGAAAAGTAGCTTTTTTTCTTGAGATCCTTAGGTTCATTCGCATAGTGACACATGAAACAGATATGGGTAATAATTCCCCTGGTAGAGAACACAATTTTCAGTGTTTAATACTAAGGAAGACATAACTGAGAGACACATTAGTAAATTGATTAAAAAATTATTTTCAAAACTACTAGCTTCTCATAACAAGTCCGGTGGTTTCACGTCGGGAAAAAAATATTCAACCCTCAAGGAGATCGTAAACCGTTGATACAGGAAACCATTGATCGGAACCATTGATACAGGAAATTCAACAGCGAATTCCAGTTTCTGTTCTATCAGTTATTGAGGAAACGATTATCAAAATTATGTTGATTAAAGATATGACCATTTCAGATTTTATGTTTGCATATTTTCATGTTATCATGACAACCGAGAATGTGCCGAAGGCGGCGTTCATCACAAAATCAGGTATGTTTGCATTTTTTAGATGTCTGTTGTATTTACGAGGAGCTCCTACTACATTGCAGCGGAAGATGGGTCTAATTTTACGATCCCGTACTAGGGAAATCAATTTTCAATTATTTAGATTTCATAATTAAAACTAATAATATAATTGATGAGAACCCTCAGGATCTAGAAGTCTTTTTATACTAGGACAAATACCTTCAAAATAAAGACAATTAAAATTCATCTGCCACGAACTATGGTAATGTAGTCAGTTTCGGTTTGGTGTTGTGTTCTAGCTATATCACATGCATTTAAAGCTTCACAAAGACTGCAGAACGCTGGTGGTTTTAAATAGGAAAACGTCCAAGCTTAGCTTGGCGCCAAAAGCGAAAATGACGTTTGAAAAGCTTAAGGCAGCTTTGATTCCATTTCGGTCTTTAAATTCCCTGACCCAGAGAGGAAATTGGAGATATTAGCAGACGCGTCTTATTCTGCGGTAATAGCTGTACTTATGCAGGATATTAAGCTAAGTGCATATTTAAGTAAGACCTATCAAGAAACACATAGAAATCTCACAACGACAGAAAAAGAGACTTTGTTAGTTAGGCAAAAATTCTGGGTATATTTCAGGAAAAGATGTGTAACAGTGCGTACCGACTATAGCCGCACATTCGCTCTATTCAGGAGAGTTCTTAACGCTAAGGTTTATAAGGGAAGCATTTAAGTTGCAAGAACACACTTTAAAGATAAAACGTGCCATGGCTAGGAATATATCATCGTGAATGCATTATCGAGAAGTAAATTCGATTATGAAGGAAATCAAATAAGATTAACTTCAAAAAACTTAAAAGATTCTTGAGAGACTGTAATTAATAAGTTGATGGCTGATCTCAGCTATAAAATATTTTGTTTATTTAAAGGACCCTGAAAATTTTAAACACCCCGATATTACAGGAATGAAAGACTTTGCATATAAATCTATAATAATCGCTGAGATTTTTTTATAAAAGGCCATAAATAAAAGAACAGACCTAGACGGTAATCCAATTCTCACTGGGTATTTTAAATGAGTTACATGACGAGCAATCATCAAGCTATTTAAGGGTAAAAATAACAATACAGGGGGTGAGGAAAATATGTTATTCTAGCAATGTCAAAAATTTATAATTAAATGTGTAATTTTATAATTTACACTCATGTCCATAAATTAAGGATAATGCAAAATCAGGCAAAGGAAGAGTTAGAAGCAAAACAAATTTGACATATTTGTAAAGCTTATTTATTAAACAAAAGGTAAAGAGCAAAAAAAGATGCTATATGTTTGATATTATTAAAAAAAATTAGCGATTTTTTCTCCCTGGAGCAAATTACAAAGAAGAGCCTATTTACAAAAAACCAATATTACATGGTTGGTATGATTGTTAATACATTGTATGCCTCCCAGACGATGCAATACAGTCCGTACAACGCCTAGACATGATGAGTATCAAATTATCGATCTGATCTTGGGGGATATTACACCACTCAAAAAGCAGGGCTCTTCGAAGTTCCGGAGGTTGACGGGTTGCAACTCGTCGGCCAAGCATGTCCCACACGTGCTCTACTGGATTCAAGTCCGGTGAGAATGCTGGCCGTCCATACGGGTGATATCCTCCGATTAAAGGCATTCGCTTACGATGTTTGCACGGTGACGACGGGCGTTGTCATCCATAAACACAAATTGTGCGTCTATGGCACCCCGAAACAAACGTACATGTTGTTCCAGAATGACGTCCGATAGATTTGGCTTGTCATGGTTCCAATGAACATGCAGGTCAGTTCTGGAACCCAGAATAATTCCAGCCAAACGAGCACTCCTGCACCACCGTAATGTTTTCTTTTAATGATGTTTTCTTGGTGGTAACGTATATCTGGAGCTCTCCATATGAAAGTCCGGCGAGAATCAAACTGCAAGCTAAACCTGGACTCGTCGGAAAACATCACACAAGCCCCCTGTTGCGGTGTTCACAATGCATGCTCTCTACTCCAGGGTAACCGCAGGCGACAGTGAGTTGCAGTAAGTGGAAAGCATCTGACAGGTCTACGAGATAGACCAATCTTCCCTAAGCGTCTGTACACGGTCTGCCTTGAAATTGTACCAGTGGCTGACGAGAGCTGACGAGACAGGTTTGAGGCTGTGCTCCGACTGTTTCTTTTGGCAGTAACTGCCAAATATCGGTCCTCATTCGGCGTTGTAACTCTGGGGCGACCTGTGCTGTAACGTCTACTCTTATTACCATCATCTTGGAATTGTTGCCATAGCCTGGAGATGACACTCTGGGCAATTCCAAGTTCGTCTGATACTTCCAGTTGGGTACGCTCACATTCCAGACGGCCGATAATTCTACCACGTAAAAAATCATCCAAATGCGTCCTGTGTGTCATAACTATTCGGTTATTGCACTGAAATGCTTATAAAGCGCCTGCGAACAATTTTACTTCTTTGCCTGTATTCCTTATATATCACTCTCTTACACTCTCGTCATCGTGACGTACCATTGGTGTCATCTGGTTACTTCCTGAAATTTGCATATTCTTGAAGATGTGTGTAGTGATTTTACAAGTGATATATTTATTTTAGAGTTCGGTTTCAGGGTGACTCTGAATTATCCTTAATTTATGGACATGAGTGTATGTTAATTAAACCCCAACCGAGTACTTAAATAGCATGAAAGCAAGGTTTCCGAAAGAAATATTCAGAATTGATTTATTAGGATCATATCCAAGAAGTACGAATAATATAAAAGGTTTCTAGTAGTATTTTCTGAAAAGGCCATTTACTGAAAGAGTTACTATCTCATTCAAAACTAAATTCATTATAAAATATAGAGCTTCCTTAAAATTAACTACCTATAATGATCCACAATTCGTCAGTCAAATATTTTAGAAAATGTACACGTGTTTTGTTATTTGGCATTTTAACAAAATCTTTTATCGATCACAATCAAGTATTGTAAAAGAGGTAAACAGTAATAAAATTAATATTACCCATTCTTACATAAAACAAAACATATCATGTAAGTTGGATTTGTTACGCTTATGAACCTGCCTAAGCAATTAGATCGGCAAACCCTGGTAAAATCAGCCTCAGAATTGTTTTTCGCGAGGAACGTTACTACGGCTGTTCGATAAACTGATTTTGTAATAAAAAGAGAAGAATAGTTTAAAATGAAGATATTAAAGAACAGTAGGTTAGGCTACCACTAATTTGGATACAGCTCGAGACAAGCTAAAACTATATTGCGGTAATAGTAGATAGTGACATGATTAAAAAGGAATAATGACACTATTTGATAAGGAAAGAATAATATAAGGTCTGAAGTAAAATGTTGAAAATTAAACACTCTTTATTTTTTCGTTGGAAATATCTGTCCCAAGTTTAAAGGATCTTACATTACAGAGAAGTTACGCTCGTATAATGAAGCATTATAACGCTCGTATATTACGTTATAATGAAGATTATATGGAATGATAATTAATTCAGTTTAAAAAATGTAAATAAAAAAATTTTTAATTAGAATTTAAAAATCTAATATATATATACATTCATAAAAAGGACAGTAACTTTATTTTATATATATTTTCAACTTTTCTTTGAATAAAATATCTTATTTACATGTTCGTAAGCTCTACGAATTATTATTTAAAGTCTGCTTGTAAAATTATGTTTTACTTGATGAATATTCCCGTATAAAATTCAAGAATATCAATTTATTTTAAATATGATTACGAAAATATCTGAGTGGCTTGAGAGTATTTACATTTATCATTTATAACTTTGACCTGTCATAATGAACTTCTTTCCTTTATTTTCGTGCAGTGAAATAATGATTTCTTTCCCAGATTTCGGCTCACAAGCATGCTTAAATATCACTTCCGCACTCATCAACTATGGAAGATAATTGTTACAACGCTCTTAATTAAAAAACTGCAAATAGTTATTTTAGTCAATGATTCCCATCCCATCCATTATTTCAAAGGAAATAGACGAGAATCTAATGAAATTCTCAAATAATTATTATGACTTGTTATTCAGCTCGTGAAATATGAAATGCTCATAATTTGTTGGATATGACGTGAATATCTTGTTTGCGCCATTTAATTATTGTAACCATTACATACCTTTTAGTTACCTTCATCAAAATTTTCATCATTGCAATCCTTAAACTTCGAAACAGTTTTGATGGTATTGATATTAACAGAGGCTAGAGATGCCATGTTTTTAGCACATTCCTCTTCTTACAGAGTTTATTTTAAAGCTTTTTCTTCTCCCTTTAGAGTCTTTTAGCGTCTGATATGAAGAGACTATAGTTTCAAGCGTGTTCCTCACTTCTACAGAATCAACATGAACTGTGCAAGAAGCCTTTCTCAAGAGCTATATCTGCTTCTTAGTAACGCTGTTCAATTGTCAAGAGAGTTCTTTAACTTTATGGATATCCGAAGCGCATTTAAATCGATGAAATGATAACATCACATTGCATTTAGTGCTACGCAACGTATGAGATGTTTTCTCTAGTGCCCTATTTCATCTCTTACTCCGTTATTTAGGTTCCGATAATGCCCTTATTTTCAGATACTGGGGTAAAATGTATCTTTTTATGGGATCATAAATTCTGTTTTTTGACAGCTTTGCATGCAGTTGGCTTGCGAAATATTGTTTATATTATGCAGTAGTTTTAAGAATTATGAAGAATATTTCACAAATTGTATAAGCTAAGAAAATGGTATCAATTATGTATACATAATGGCAGTCTAGTTTGTAGCAAGCTAAGAAAATAAGAATGAGAAAAATGCTTTTGAGGGCATTTTTTGAAAATACAATATTTTAGAAATTACAATTAAAGCTGTCGTTATAGTACAAATATATTAATCCTAAATTTAGTAGATTTTTTGCATGCAATTTCTTGCTGCAGAAATTTTAATAGCAATAAATTTAAATTGCTAATGAAAAATATTACATATTTATAAAGACAATGTTAAACTTTTAAATAACAGAGCGGAATATAATGTTTAACAGAAAATGTAGTCGGAAAGTGAAAATAACTGGGACATGTGTAATATAGAGAGAAAGAATAAACATTAAAAAACAGTAAAAATGAAAATACGAATACGTATTTTAATAATTGGAGGGAAACTCATATGAAATTATGCCGTTGACCGCGAAAGTTAGCTATCATCGAGCCATGAAAGTTGGTGGAACCATGAAAATTGTCCAAAGTTGCGCCAATCGATTCTGAGGAATTCTGAAGGAATTAGCGCTTCTTCGGGCTACGTTCAGATGGTGATTTTAATGTCATAAATGGTTAAAGCAGAGCTTCATTGTTAAGCAACCAGACTTTGCAATGTCATAAAAACTGGTTTAAAGATTTTTTCTCAAAGTTCTAACTTTATGCTAAGTAGGTATAAGAATTCTAGCTTTGGCTACCTTTGCTAAATAGGGGAGAATGAATTTAATGACTTTTATGCCTTAAACTATAAGTTTTAGGAAGAAAAAACTGTTGTCTGAATGAAGCTTTATTGAATAAACTTTTAGTATTTGACCCAATTCCTTTCTGCCCTTCAGAAAAAGTTTTTCGTGGACTTCTGCCATTTTTTAAGCACTCCGATCTTACTGGAAGCTATGTTTAGAAAGCTATAAATACAAGATACCTACAAATAATAGTTGTAGTCTATTGTTATTTTTTTAACCATATGCAGCTGACCAAATCTTGGCCATTAATATACTTTTTTCCGAAGGTAGGATCGCATAACATTAAAAACAATGCACTGATTGCTGTTCTGTAGAACACAGGTCCCAAATTTTAGTAAAACACAAGGAACAAAATACAGCTAGTAATAACAATAATAATGTATACCCTTGTTTATAAAAACAAAACGTAGCTTATCGAAAATTTATCAGAGCTACATCAAAAGAGAGCGCGATGTTATGAATGTGTTGCTACTTCACTCTTACTTATAACTGGAGCTAAATAGTGCTGCCTTGGTGACAGTTTCACGGTAGACAGGATAATAAGTAAGTTCTTATGTAAAATGTACTATTTCTAAACGGAAAACAATAACAATATACTTCCTGGATGCCCACTCTCTTTGTATTCGTTGTTATGTTTTGTTACTTTCTGTCAAAGGAAAATCAATGAGTAAAACTCTATTTCTTCTCGTTTCTGTAATATTTACCAAACACCAATTTGCCCCAAAAGGAGAAATTTTCAATATGATTTAGGCTGCAGTGCTGAAACTAATATTACTAATAATAATATTACTACTAATTATTAACAATAATTATTAATAAACTAATATTAATAATTATTATATATGAAACTAATATTAGCTGAAACTAATTAATTTTATTAAAACTGTTTATATTTCTTGAGTTAATTCAAAATTAAGCATATTAGTCAAGGTTCATTATAAACAAACTTCAGAACTTGCGTTTTCCAGAACTTCAGATCAGATAAATATCCAGAAAAGATATATACCCTATTTCCATCTTTTCAGCTCAGTTACCTTGTGAAATCCTAGGGACACCTCACATGACTGAGTCAAGTGATAGGGAGGCATTGGAGGAACAAAGGAACAAACAAAAGGCGCGGATTTCGAAAAATGAAACACATCAGCAGTACATAAGGCTACAATTATATGGAAAGCAAATAATAGAAGCAAAGTGAAACCACATATTTGATGCTAGAAAACGGAGCATCTGCACAAATTAACGTTTTAAATAGTAAATGCAAGGGAATGAAGTGCTAATAAAATATATAAATATAAATTAAATACACTAAATAAAAATAATAATCAAGCGAATACAATTTGCCAGTAAATTAGCCCACAGAGGAAAAAAACTATGTACAACAGAGTAAAGAGAAAATGTTTTCATATATTTTTAAATTCTCAAAAATTAGCGCTAAAAGGCTAGAGGGTAAAAGTACGTAAGGAAATGCAGTATTTCTACAGTATATTTATGCTTAAAATTTATTTCTTAGTATTATTAAAAGCAAATCATGTGATGTAATTGTATGAGATTACATAGCACTCATATAAGAAAGCAAGGAGTAAAACCAAACAAACAGTGATTCATTGACTAAAGCTGACTTCCTTTAGTCGATAATCTCGATTTTAGAAAAAAGCTTCCATCGCATGACGTGTTTTTAGAATTCCGATATTTCTCTAAATAACCCCAAGCTGAGGGGAAATGCATTTGATTTATTGTTGACGAAGCACAAAACAATGAATCACAGATGGTGAATTATATGCCATGTGCTGCGGAGCACAACTTTAACACCCATGCTTTCTGTTCAGTTCTTTTGCTGCGAATTCACTACATAAATTTAGGTATGGGATGAGATAATTATTTGTCTTATGTTCATTTGTCTTATGGCAATCACGTTATTTGTCTTATATAATATTTTACTGAAGTTTAGAGTTTATTATAAAGAGCATGTTGGCGTCGCCAAGACTGTAATAGTCATTAGGGGAGCCTACTGCGGTACCGATGGGCCCAGCTTCGAATCCCGGAGAAGGTAGGGATGTTTGTAAATGTAAAGCGTTTTTGCGGCATGAGGGCATTCTAAATATGCGGCGAGCCTAAAGTCCTCTCGAGAGGTTGATGGTAGGAGAGGAGGGATGAGAAACATTTAGATCCGTCCACCGGAATGTTCAGCGGAGCTGAGCGAAGTCGTACTCTCATCTGTGTGATGCTCAAGTTTCTTGCCAACGACAGGCGCACTCTTGCTCTCCTTGCCACGATGGAATTTGTGGACTTGCACTGATATTACCGTCAAGCAAGTGAAATAAGTCATAACACAACACAAAGCATCTTGGCTTAGGGCAGTTTTGGCAGATATAAGAATCCGTAGTGGCCTACCTGTTCAAGCAAACGAAATAAAATTTCAGGTATCGTCATTTAAAGGTAGGCGCTCGAGATTGCGATAATTTAAAATAATATAGCTCTCAGTGTTGCGGATACAGTAAACACACTTCAAAATTTTTGAATGGCAATACCCACTTTTTTCCTGCCCAAATTCACGAACTCACTAAAAATAATAAATAGCGCTGGAGCGACACGTTGGCGACTATTGGCGATTTCTCACCAAATTTGGTGAGACAAATTATGCCATTAAAACCGTCACCAGCTTGGAGATTTTTCTAATTTACAAAGATAGCCATTTGTTTTAATGTTAAATACACGTGTCCCAGTAATCTTATTTTTTCTGGCAGAGCTTCGACTTTTCAGATTTTTATGTTGCATTATACAAAAGATAATACAATGTTAAACATAAATTCACAAAATTATTTGTATATATAACAAAAAATCTTAACACTATATTGAACAGAATAAAAACAAGAAAACAAAATAAGAACAAAATAGAAAGTCTGAAAGAGTATTTTTTTACGAGTGAAATAGCGAAACATTTTATAGGATATTAGATGAATTAGGCAATAGCAAAGGATTTACATTCCCTGGCGTAACTATCAGCAAAGGTAAATCAAAAACCCCAAGAGACGAAATGGGGAAGCGAAACTACAAATGAAAAAATAAACTGCAAATGAAATTTTTGTTTTCTTTGCCGTCCACTGGGATTGGCCTTCGTAAGTGCACCATTTTTTTTAATTTACTTTTTCAAATTTGACTGTGCATTTCCAGATCAACAGGCTTTTCCTTTTGAGCTTCTCGGTTAAAGATAGGCTGGAAAATGGTAATGATTTGCTATTTTTTATTATTTTCTTGAATTTAATAGATTTTTTATAATATTTGTGCCAGGTCTTATTCATTTATTACCAAACTATATCTTCTATCTATCTAACTATATACATATATATATGTGGCGTGAAACGCGATTCTTATGAATTGTTGGTGATTATAAACACACAGGCCAATGAATTACAAACCTTTGAGATTTTCAGTTGGATGAGTGATAGGGATAAGTATGCAATTTTTTTTACGACGTGGGTTACACGGGGTTAGAATGCTAGTACAAGTAAGGTTAAGGGTGCTTTTCACAATGAATGAGGTAAAATGGGGAAAAAGATAGAGCTTTCCAATTTCAAAAAAAGGATTATTGTTGATTTCCGTTTAGTAGGGGCCTCGAAGACAGCAAATCTCACTGGGACTTCAAAAGCAGCCATATCAAAGGTTTTCAAAGTTGGAATCAGAACTCCCAGCCCTTCTCTAGAAGACGTAACTGCGGTTCGAACACAGTTTTCTACAAGAGTGATAGACGTCATCTCCGATGAATTGTACGGCAGAACAGGGATTCTACTTTGCTTCAATTGACACAGATCGTCAACCAAGGCTCTTCCTGACAGATTTCAGCTCGAACCACGCGCGGAGAATTGCAGAGGATAGGAAAGCATAGTCGGGTGCCTTTGAGAAAACCACTCATTTCTGTTGGACATGTAAGAATTCGTTTGCAGTGCTGTCGCGAAAGAAGACTTTGGACATTTAAGTACTGGAAACCAGTAATGTGGTCGGACGAATCACGCTACACCTCATTTTGCACTGATGGAAGTCGTCAACTTTGGCGAGAACCGCATGAAGCCAGCAATCCATCTTGCCTTAGTCACACTGTGCAAGGGTCTAGTGGAAATATCATGATAAGGGGCATGACTGCTAGCAAGTGGTGCCCTGATGTTACTCTAGGATAAACAAATAGCCATGAGATACCTAGGTATACTGGCAGGTCACGTGCACCCTGCATCGTTGCATTTTTACTCTTATGACGATGGATACTTCATGGACGATAATGCAACTATACATCATGCCAGAAGTGTTCAAAATTGGTTTGCTGAACATTAGTCTGACTTCTAACATCTTCCCTGCCCACCGCATAGTCAGGATCTTAACGCCATAGAAAATGTGTGGGATATGGTGGAAAAACGCCTCTGACAGCACTTTCCTCTTCCATCTAATTTACAAGATCTAAAATGCGGCATAGGCAAGGCATGGTATTCTCTGGACGTAAATGTACTCCAGAAGCATGTAGAGTCGATGCTCAAACGAATCAGAGAAATTAACCGTTTAAAAGTTGGTCCAATAAAATAGTGATCTTGGGTTTCTAATTCATTGGCTAGTGTTTGTATAAGGAGATTGTAATTCCCCTTGAAAGTCGGGATCTTCCTGTGGAATCAACAACAATATTAATTGTACAAATACGGTTTTTTTTATTGAGCATTTCATAAACTGCTCCAGATTTTGATTTCCACAATACAACATCTTCACATTTTCTAGGATATAATCTGATCTTTTACATATTTTTGTTAAAATTAATTTTAATCCTAGCAGCATTAGCACAATATTTTATTTTTCAAGTCCTTTTTAAAAAATTTTAATTCCTTAACTTTTAAGGTTTTTCTTCTCATATTTCTTGCATTTCTAAATTTTTATTACATAATAAGTTCCTTAAATAATTATTAAATTATACTAAAAATTTTACGAAACATTTAATCCGAAAATTAAGAAATTTGTGTAAAATGAATAAAGCGTTTTTAAAAAATATTAGTTAATTTTACAAGGAAACGCCAATAATTATTTAAAACATTAATCCTACACAAAGGAGTACTACTGAATAAACGTTTGATCTTCCTGGACTATTTGAGTGCAAAAACGGTAATAAAAAATAATAAAAATCAAAATTATCTCAAAGTCCTTTAAAAAAATATTTGCATCCCATCTCAATGACTCAAGAATATACTCCAATTTCGAATTCAATTTTAAAAAATCTGATGTATACACCGCATGACTTGCTTATACGAAATATTAAATTATATGCAATTTTTCCTGCATTTCATTTAACAGATTGAATTAAATTAAATCTACTTCATAGGTAGCGCATAAACCACAATAGAATAAATACACTCTTTAAAGTTCACTATATTTATTTACCATAGCGACACTCTGGCGCTAGGTTCACTTAACGGCGTTACATCTCATTCGTTTTATAACTCCGAATGCACAAATGTTATAGCATATGAATTATTATCTAATCGTTACCACATTTTTTATTCAAATACTATAATAAATATAAAAAGATGTATAAAAGAAACTAAACAGATAAGAAAGAAACAGTTTTTCGAAGACGATTTTTTGTCGCTTACCTAATGCGCATGAGCTATTCTTAAGCATTCTCCTCTGTCCCAGACAGACTGGCGACAATATCTATCGCTAATACGAAACACCTTTTTCCTCGACATTCATTAGAGATATATTTCCCATTCAATTAATTCAGTTCTCAATTTGCAGCAAGGCAAAAATACGTAAATTCTCAAAATATTTTCGTTAAAAATTGAAAGATGTAGACAAAACTAAAACACCAAGCACAGTTAATATAATTAAAAAACAATTTTTAGAATTAAAATTACAGTTTCTAGCTAAAACAAACAATTCGGCCAGCAGGCAAGAAGGCAGATTTTTCGGTGCATAAAACTGCAAAATTCCATTTTGGTCAGCAAAAAGATACTGAAAGTATAGAAACTGAATTCGCTATTCTGCTAAGTTTCAAATGTATACAAATACGGTTCCTATGGTAAACAAAAATTAGACTTACTCGAACTTAAAAAACTTTTAAATTGTTGATAATTCTACACCTATTGCATGCAGATGAACTAAAGGCATAAAAACCGTAACCAACATTTAACACTTCATCGGAAATTCTAAACACATGCTGCTTTAAAATTTTTGTAATTTTGCTGTTGAATTGTTTATGGCTTAAATGGGATGAAAAAAACATGAAAGGTTTCAGATTTTAAATTACGCTCAAAGGGACGTTTTTTTAACATTTTATGTGTTACATTTATTTATTAAATATCATGTTCTTCACACTTAAAACGTGAAGTTCAGTTCAAGAGAAATATCGCAAAATAATTTTAAATTGAGCATATGTTCAGAATTTCAATGCACAGTCTCACGTGCTGGAGATAATTTTTTTTTTCTGTACAACGTTGCCACTGCTCGCTTTGAAATATTTGAGTTTGTTAATCAAAAATTCGTTAGTAGTTTACAAAATATGAAATTGATAATAAATCGAATTCCAAATTTCATATTGGGGCTTCCAGATGCCCATATTCGCAGTAGCATCCTGTCATTCAAAATTGGGTAGCTTTAGGTACCGTCGTTTTATCATAGTGCGAGAAACATACTTATATTTATGCAGTCTCTTCATTATTTAATTTCTTTAAATATAATACAGAGCGATAATACTTAGTGGCAACAATTTGAAAAATGAAACGGGCATTCAGAGTGAACCGACGCATAATTGCAAAACGAAAACAATAGTTCTTCATGGACAAAGCCCCTTTCAACTAATAAAACTATAAAGACAAAGAGAAATAGATTGGCATTAATGAGTGCAACAGCATGCTAGTACCTTTTTATGCTTTAATGCGAGTTCAGCGAAGGCGTAGAAAAACCTTAACAAACCCTTTTGGGTGATCGTTAAATGCTGAAATCTTTCAGATTTTTCTTAACATTTATATTTTAATATTTTTATTTAATATTTTGATCTAATTTTTTATACTTAATCCGCTCTAAATAAATTATTCTTTTACATTGATTAGGTTGGAAATCCAGTACTGAATACTTGAAATTTACAAAAAGAGAAGGTATGTTTCTGTACGTTTAAGGATTTATGAATATTAATGTGTTAAAAATGATTATTATTTGACATAGCAAACTAACGAAAACATACAGGAATTTTATTATAGAGCTTATATTCAAAATATTGCTTTGATAATATATTATTTTTAAGAATGTACATAAATTTATGAAAAAACGCAGTACATTTACAGGACTTAGAACAGATGCTTCGCAAGTTAAGCGTTTAAAAAATCATATCTCTTACAAAACTCAGTCTCAGCACTTAATGTATTCAGTCCTCAGTCATATCATGGCAAAACAGCTATCTATACTGCTGTCTGTGTATGAATGGAATAAAATATAATCCAATCGAATTTCAGACATGCCTGGTTTCAAGTATTAACACTTAACACAATACTCAATTATTTACTAGGACAGATTCTTTCCGATGCCGATTTAAAGTTTGAATACTAGTGTTTTAAATCTGAAATAACCGACAGTTTAAACGACTTGCTTGTAAAAATCAGCTAAAATTAAGTATAACTTTCATTTGCTCGAAAAATGCAAATACTTTACTTTACACGAATGTAAAACTGACATCTATTCTTTGCTCAGGTTGTGAATTAGTAATCAGCAATATCTGAACCTAAATTGCAAATAATTATAAATGCGTGATATTTACATTAAAAGTAAACAAACCGATTTCTTAATGTTGTCAGAATGATTTTTCTTTACAGCATTTTTTATCACTTGTTTCTACGTATAACACTCGTGTTAAGATCCCAGATTCTTACATGCATTCGCATACTAGAGTAATAATTCATTCTCTGCTTCTCAGTACTTTGCAGTATTATTAAATAAATGAGAAAATGTTAAAAATAATTAAAAATTTAGTTTCCTAGCTTCCAAAACAGAAGTAGCTAACATATATTTCAATTCAGATGTTATTTTCGTTGTGATTTGTCTTACTTGTTTGACAGTAACGTAAGACCAAGCCCACGAAATGCCTAATGGCAAGGCAATATTGTGCCTGTTGTTGGCAAGAGCTTGAGCACCATACAGGTGACAGTACGACTTCGCTTGGTTAAAAGTTTGAGGTAGAAAGCTCGGAGGGACGGATTCGAGGGTCTGTCACCCCGCTTTTCCTCCAGCCTCTCGAGATAACTTCTGGCTTTCCTCATATTTAGAGTGCCCCATGCCGCACACACACTGTACATTCAGAAATATCCATGCTTCTTCGGGATTTGAATCCGTGTCCTTCGGCACGACACTCAACGTCGCTAAACACTATACCGGTTGGTCGGCTCAATTCAGATACTTGACGTGTTTAAAATAGGGATAATCTGTCCTTTATTCAGCACACATAATCTCAATTATCAGATTTACATTTATTATAAATGTATTGGTGTTCTTATTTTTAATATTCTACCTGAATTGTTCTTAAACGCACGATCACTAAATAGTAATATCACTCCTGCTTATTGTTTGAAATCGAATAAAACCTTCAGACCTATAAATAATTCTTTGATTACTTTAACTAATCATCTTGTACTAAGTGATAACCAGAATTAGTATCCCCAGTCAACATTATTTTTGATAGCATCCACTTAATAATCGACTGACACGAACAAAATTTTTGAAATGTTTCGTTTTGCTGGATGACTTTGACGATATTACTTTGTTTCCGACATTTTGCCTTTAATAACCACACACACACACACACACACACACACATTTAAAAAAAAAAAAAAAAAAAAAAAACTTAACGCTCTCACATTTTACATTATGCCCAAACAAGCGTTTTTTAACGTTTTGTGTGTTATGTTTACTTATTAAATAACATGTTCTTTGCGTTATTCAGTTCAAAAATAATTTTAAAATGAGCATATTTTTAGAATTTCCGATACACAATCTCGCGCGCTGGAGATAAAAATGTTTTTCTGTACAACATTGTGATTGCTCGCTTTGAAATCCTTAAGTTTCTTATTCAGAAATTCGTTAAAGGTTTTATAAAATATTGTTACGTTTTTCTCTTCTCTTCTTCTCCGTACGTTAAGGGTTCGTGGATTTGGAGTGAATAATGACGGCGACACTTGATGAAGTATCAAAACACACTTTATTGGCCAGTATTTTACAACTCCAAAATAACGCTTACAGTCGTCAAAGAACTACTACTATACACGCTGACATGGACACGCTGAGACAATCAGCGACACAGCCTTCAGAATATCAGGCTGTAACGGTGCAGACAGCTTCACGGCAAGGCACAGAGTACAGCTCCCGACTCTGCTCAGACGTTCTCGGAACTCCACATACTCTCGAGACTGACTCTCCACGCTAGAACTCGCAATGCACTCGACGATACGCTAGAGCATAGTTCCCGACTCGGTTCAGTCGTTCCCGAAGCTCAACACACTCTAAGATAAAACTCGACGATGCGCTATCTCGCGATACACTAAGAAACGCTCTCGATTTAGTCGAGGACCAGCTAGACACTCGCTTACTGACTATCAGCTCACTAACTCCTCTCCGCGTACCAGCAGGGTTTATATAGCTTTTGGCTTGTATTCGAGAACGTTCTGGGCTAAACCAGGAAGAATTCGTTCTAGAAGGTTCTCCATGCGTCTATAGCATATCGTGAATTTAGTCGCCAAATGGACGATTTCTCGCTAGACGTGGCAACCCTGCCTTTCCTTACCATTTTATGGCAACCCTAAACATGCTTTGCGGGGAAGCTATCTTACCGCGCTTGGACATTTCGTAACAATATGAAACAGATAGTAAAACAAATTCCGAATTTGGGCTTCCAGATTCCTATATTCGGGTGTAAACGTACGTACGTCATGCAAAATTTGATGACTCTGTGTACCGTTATTTTAACATGCGATTTTTATTCCATATTTCGATTCTACGACTCAGATTATGCCTAAATATTAAATTTTGCAAAATGTGGTGCGAAATTTACGTAGAAATTCAAAAATTTAACTTAAAGAAATTTTTTCAATTTTGGCCACGAATAATTTATTTGGCGAACTTCTTAATACATGGCAACCTATTTTCCTATCCCTTCCATTGTGCAGGAACGGAAAAAAAGTCACATCGTTCCTATTTTCCAATAATTTTAGCAAAGCGCGTAAATCACATTAGATGTTGTCATGGCTTTCAACAAATACGCCAAATTTCAAAACCCGCCAACATATAGACTCACGTATATCTTCGAAAATTTTCAATAAAAAGCTCTAATGTTTTGCAGGTATACTTAGAAATACATCTACTTTAAGTTGATGGTAAAAATGTTCTAGGTCATAATTCAAAATATTTTTTCAAAAATTTATAAAAATTATCTAAATATACAAATTTAAAAAATAAATCATAAAAAAGGGTTGAACCTAAATTTCGAATTGTGAAAGAAGGAATCAATTCAGAGCAATAAAAAAAGAGATATTAATAAATATATACCGAATTCAATTAACATTGAGGAGCTAAAATTTTGAGAGCTAATTTTCAAAAACTACTCACGTGATTTTTACAAAACTTCGCAGTTTGGCATAATTTGTGCCTCAGAATTGAAATATGGAAAAAAATTGGCATGCCATTTCAGAAAATGTTGGATTTTGTGTCAAAATACCTATATTAGAACAATGCTATATATCAATCTAATACATATCCTAAGGCGCGCTTTCGAGACATGAAAAACGCAATTTAAATTTCGTCAATCGGCCAGTAGAATGGGAGATATAGAACTGTCCCATTTTTTTTCTCAGTGTACCTAGGTTTTTAATAAATTTGAAAAAGTTGTTTGCAATCCTTGCAATTTTTCTATATACCAAGTAGCAAATCCTTTATACTTAGTACCAAAGTTAGAATGGGGAACTTATAAACTTTCATTGATGAATAGCTAACATGCAAATAACAGCGATTAGAATGTAAACAAAGTCCGCTTATGGGCAGCGGCTATTGTAAGACGTGATGTCATACTGTGACGCTTCACAGCTTCATTTTCATTGCACTGAACATACGGAGAAAGCTTACTTTATTTATTCTAATCTCCGTGTTTCAAGCAGAAGAGTTTGTGGATTAAAACTGAAAGATAAATATCTTATATTTTTACCGGATGGCAACAATCTGACGCACTGGAAATGTGTTATTTCGGACAATTAAAATGTGTTCTTGATTTTAAATTGCGGGTATATTAGGCAGTAGTTGTCTAAAATTTTACAGAGTAAAGTAAAGATGAATTCGAATTTAAAAATTCTGACTTCGAAGTGTCCATTTGCATGGGTGGAAAATGTTTATTAAAAAATCGGGGGCTGTAGGTGCTGTCTTTTTTTCACAATTGAAAAAAAAAACGTACATACAAGTATAGAGATTCTTGATTATTTATTTTTTTTTAAACTGATACATCGGAATAACATTTTGACGCAGGAATTTGCAATGTGATTCCAGCGCATGAATGATAATGGCAAAAAGTGAGTTTGGAGACTAATAGATTAGCACCTATGGTGCTCTTAAACTGGAAATGAAATTTTGGTAACCTTTGAAAGCTTTTCAAATATTAATTTGGGTCAAGCAGTTACTATCGCAAATATATTTCTCAGCAAATTTTCTAAAGGTACACACGCATATTTTAAATGGAGCATACATGTATTCTGTATTTAAAATCTGACGTCATGCTATGATAATCACTCAGTTCATAAATAGTTTGAAGAAACATTTTTAAAGAAACGGCTGTACTTCCAGATTCTTTTGATGTAATGTTAATCTAATTTCTTATCATAATCTAACAAACGTCAGCTGTCATCAAAATGATTAATATTCCGAATGGTACTTATGCGCTATTTGGTTGACCTTAAAACTGTTGCCAAGTAGTACGATTCAGTACCAGTTATGGAGAGCGTGACGTAGAACCCACTCATAACATGTGCGCTTTCGGTTGATGTAATCCGGAATGATTCTCAATGAGGCAAGTTTTGTTTTTATGAACGAGGGTAAAAATTAACTTTTAATGATATACTTTTTTTTGTATTTTGAGCAAAACGATTAAAATTTGAAACCTGCTTCTTACAGAATAATAATCAGTGAATTATCTTTAAAAATATACAATCCTACCGTCAGAAAAGATACGCCAATGGCTGATAAGTGGGTGAAATGGCTGATAAAACAGTAATATATCGAAACAATTATCTGTGGAAGATCTGCGCTTAGCGTTCTTAATAGAGCTTTTGGTAAAGTAGGAGAACCTAAGAAAATGGTACAAATCAATAAAAGAATCTTTTACGAAATCGCAGAAATAAAGCGAATTGAACACGATTGTTTTTTAAATAAAGACGAGTTGGTTATATATTAATTTCGCTGGAATGATTATAGCAGCTTTGTGGAGATCTCCGCAAACTTTCATGATTCATTGGCAGTCAACTTTCTTAATCAACGGGATAATAAGTATGTACCTGCCGAATATTTAATCTAAATCACTGACGTTTCTATAGAGTTTTAAAACACTAGTCTTTTTTTGGTATTTACGTATTTACACAACCACCTTGGCGTAATTTGAGATGAAAATATAAGTTATTTATCAAGTGCCAGCTGATGATTTTTAACCTTTTCTTTAAACTTTCAAAACTGTCAATATTCATTGTAAGTTGACAAATATTATCAAGTGCTAAACTTTCCGTAAGAGAAGGTGAGCGCGAAACTTGGCGAGAGTTTTTATTTGGCGCGATTTCGATTTGGTGTGGTCTCCGACTGCATGTTTTCTTGCGCCAAACATACAGCTTTTATGTAATGATTATGATTATGATTTATTTCGGTGATTGAAATCAGTGTAAGTTTAGTGTTGCCAGAAGATTTTTTTAAAAATTTAATTTTTAAATATTGTGTTTATTTTTAAGTTTTATTGTTTAATATTTGCAGGAGGTTAAGCTCTTGTTTGTGGGAGAATGTCGGATTTAAGATGACGTGTAGTTTATAATTTACTAATATTTTTATTTAATTTTATTTAGTTAACGTTTTTCGAGTCAGTCGAGTTTTTTTTTCTTCATACTTACTTCATGTGAAATGTTTAAAGTGTTGGACGAGAGTGCTTTAGTGTGTTGAATTCCACGACAATAGTAACTTGTATATTTTAGTGAGTTTATGATGCATCCATTGCTAGTGAATATGAATATATCTACTTGGTTGACAATTTTGGTCCGAGAGGAAAAGTGTTATACAATTTATTTCAGAAGTTGGTTTAATTCCTTCAGTTGAAACTGATGCCGAGTGTCCAAAACGTTGTGCGAAGATGGTTGTTAATAAGGATTCAAGTAAAAAACTTGTTGGCGATAGGTTTGTAAGTATACGGGTACCATTTTGAGATTTAGTGATACAGTGAGTTCACTGTAAGTCACCTTCTTCTATAGAAACCAAAGTAACTTTTAGGGATATTGTAGCCATCATTTTTTGGTTTTGGTATGTATATTTTTTATATATATGATATTTTTGTATTTTGGTAGTAATTTATTTTTGTATTTTTGTAATTTTTACTTTGTGACTCGAATTTTTTGTAGTTTATTTTAAATTTGTAAACTACAGTTACGCTTATTTATGCTTGTGTTGTATTTAGTGTCATTTTCATTTGCCGATGTTAGTTAGATTTTACATCGCCGCTTTTTTTTTCCTCTTGCAATTGGGAATTGCAAAATCAAACGGTGATGTGAAGTTTGACATCGCAAGCGAAAAGAGTTTCACGCTAACTTTGTTTGGCGCCAACTTACCCCGCTTATGGAAGTTTAACCATATCAAGATATGAAAAAGAAACATACTTTAATATTTTAAAATACAAATTTTGCTTTTTAAATGAGTATTACGTGATACATTAAAAAATAAAGCATTTACATTTTTCTGTAAATCTTTCTGTATTTTTTTAATTTTTCTGTGTTATTCTCTCCAAGTACACAGCGATTTGCTTAAAAAAACACCGAGAATCACAGAGTTACGGCATCACGTAAACTCCTATAACATCAGCTATCTACCAAATGCATTTTCTGGTTATTCCTTTTAGAGATTTTGCTTCCAAATTATGTGCTCCTGAAGAAAAAATTTATAGCAGTGTCTTCCATCTCTAGCAAATTCGGCAAGTGCATATTTTAAAATTAACTTTAAGGCATAAAATACCAAACTTTTTTTATAAAAGTCATTTGGAATAAAAAAAAGAAAAGAAAACGTGAGAAAACGTCGACGTTCTTTGATTAAAGGATTGTAATGAGCTTGTTTGTCTTAAGACCTTTTTGCGCATGGTTTGCTAGAATTTGGCTCTTTCTGAAAATTTGTCAACTTCTACTAAGGTAGTAGCGATAATACAGAAGTACCTATTCTACTTTAGATTCGCGTATTTCGAATTAAATGCAAAAATTTTAATAAAGAATATGATTGCTATACTGTTACAAAGAACAGCACTAGAAAAAATCTTATAACACTGGAAAATTAGACAAGATCAATAGCTATAGTTACATTGGTAAGGAAATATGAACCTATCATATTAACCGGATCTATTAAAATGATAAATATGTTGTTGAGACTTTTGAAAAAAAAACGCACCCAGTTAATATACTGATTATGTCAATATTAGAAGAATCATCAGCCATTGATACAAATGATGGTTAAAAATCAGTAATACGATTTGCGTTAGAGGAAAGCTCAAATGAAAAGCATTTTCTTGCGCTCCAAGTTAAATACTGTACACTCCCTTTTCATACATAAATAAAAGAGAAATATATTTACGTTCAAGAAACGAATATTGAGCTGATGTTTATTTTATGCACCTACGGAAATTCATTCATCATTCATTTACTTATTAGAAAAGTTGAAAGCTGACGGTTGAATAATTTGTGAATAATTCAGGAACATCAAGCTTAAAAACTCAACATATCAATGTGCTGTTTTCCCTTAAGATATGAAAATAGAAATATACCTTTTTGCAATATTTAATATGTCTTTTCAATTTTCAGTAACATATCATTGGAAAATTATGCATTCACATTTCTTAGATATAAATATTTAATGTGGAGGTCGACTTAAGGGAATTGATTCATTAAAATACAGAACGATGTCGTCATCTTTGTCCTAAAAACTATAAAGAAGAAGCAAATGGCATTGCATAAATAATGGGAAATAATATGAGTCATTTGTTTTCGTTCTGGGTACCCACGAGCGGCGGAGCGGTAAAGTCGCTGAACACTGGTACTTCCGTCCGGCGAACGGGATGACTGCATGGGTGTTTCCATAGTTTTTCCTCGTGTCTAACATGGATACCAATCAGTTTCCCTTAGAACGTCTTTCACGAAAGCATTCCTTTATGTAGATAGTTCTCGACTACCCTGGCGTAATCTGAATAAACCAAACCAAATCTTTCATTTTGGAAATTCGATTTTAATTTTTAGTTCATAATTCAGATCACTTGTGAGAAGAAGAAAACATTCAGATACATTACATTTTGCTGTTTTCTGGAAAGTTCCTGAAATTTTCTATAAATTCTAGACTAGCCTTGTTGATCCGAGCAGCAAGTAAAGAGTCACACTGGTGTTCAAAATTAAGAGAATATTCACTAATTTACATGTTAATGAAATTTGGTACGAACGTATGTTGGTGCAATAGAAAATTACGCCATACGAGAGTTACACAGTGCACACCCATCATAGAGCGTAATCCACGCTGCAGAAGGTCCAAAACAAAGGCTGTAAGATTAAGCAAAAAATGGAGATTACTGGAGGTATTGTATTCTTTAACAGTCACATGGCTTTCAAAATGTGATTTTATGGTGACCTGAGACAACTTAGGATTTCTTGTGGCAATCGGCCTAACCTTTGGACAAACGCTATTTCAGATTTTGGAGGGTTTCTGGAAGAAAAAACGCGAACTGAATTCCCGCTGTAGAAAATCCCAGACGTACTGTCTTGGGTATGGATTAGGAGAATAAGCTGGCTGAGCCATCCGGTTAATAACTTCACTTTCCAGAAAAATTACTCACTAGATAGCCCTGCGTTTATTAGTATTCTCATTCTAAAATTTATTTGATTATGAATTGTTTCCCTGAAAAGACGAACATTCTGATCTCTTCCCTATATTTTGCAGCAATCCCAGAGCTTCTGTCAAAAATATTATGCGTCTACTCGCCTATCCAATACTTTGCCTGCCTAAACTATCAACCTTTCGCTGTGATTCGATTCTCTTTCTCGAATGTTGGAGGATAGGTAGCGTGTCTGTGGTTCGCTCCAAATGAAGGTACTTTACGGTTTAGTGGTTAAGCTGAATCAAGACTCGTCTGTTAAGTGAAAAGTTCCCCACTGATCTTGGCCCAAGTCGATGTTCTCTTCACCATGCTTTAAACGGGATCGCTTATAATTAGAGAGCAGTAGAACATATAATTCGTCAGTGCACATCAGTATATCAATTAAGAGAGGAACTTCTAGAACGGACTAGTGGGTTTCCATTGCACCTCTAAAAGTCCTCATATGTGCTCATGTTACTCTAAAGTTACTGTTTAAATTTTATTTCGAAGTTATCCACATTAATTCAAAATCTTGCTCATAAAATCTACTGTAACTATGATTTTTACTTAAAAGATCTCTCAATGGCATTTTCGATTTGGCCCTACCGTCACCCTTGATAGAGCACTTTCGACTCGCAATTATTTTGAGGGCTCATATGGCGCTCAATCACTACACATGCAAACATACATCCCTTCTTCGGGATTCGAAACCGCACCCACTGGCGTAGGAGAAATACTTTTTTTCACATTTCTAGAGTAAGTTGCTTATCCATATTTGTTTCGTTCTGTGCTATTTTTTACTTTAATTAATGCTAGTACGAGTTGCAAGTAGGAGTCGTAGGGACATCAGAATTTCACTATTTTTCCTACAGGCGTAGTTACGCCGCACTGACTGTGCAGTTTCGTCTCCATTTTTAGAAAGGGTGGTTCGAACCGAGGGACAGTTCAGGACCTCCTGCCGTTCTTTCCATACCATCACTCTCTCGGGAGCACTTTTAGATCGGAATGCATTTTGTTACGGTTGATTCTTGAAAGTGTATGGTGTGCACTTTATCAGCCGACTAGTCTACAAGCTTCTCCTTCGGTTTGGGTACTAATGCACATTTAATAATTAAGCGAGCGGATCACATATAGTATGTTTGTATTTAAAGTTAGGTGGAACGCCAGAACTTCACCAATGGTGATACAGGAGTAGTTTCGCTGCACTGACTGTGCAGTTTCGCCTCCAAATTTTACAGAGGGTGACTCAAATCGAGGGATGGTTCGAGAGCCACCTCCTTTTCTTCCTTTACCATAAGCCTCTCGAGAGCACTTTCAGCTCGCTCACCTGTCGCTCAGTCAACTACACATACTAACATACATCCTTTCTCCGGGACTCGAAACCGCGTCCACTCGCGCGGGAGTTAACGTCACTAAACATTATACTGGCTGAGTGGTTCATACCAGTAGGGTTGATTCTTGGAAGTATATGGTGTGAACTGCACAAGCCGACTAGTCCAGAAGCTTCTCCTTGAAGTACTGATGCGCACTTCAGAATTAAACGAACGGAATGCATACAGCATGTCTTCTTGCAAGGAAATGAACTCTTAGGGCGCTATGTTCTCATTTTGAAAGGTGTATTTAACTCTCAGTTCAATTTTGACAACTTTCATCGACATTAAACTAATGTATTGGAAGCCGTTTTTGAAAGTGAGGGTAGCAACCAAATGACTTAAACTCTATGAGACATATCTAGGTCACTCTAAAGATGGTGCTTGAATAGGTTGAGAAGAACAAATAAATAATAATAAAGAAATTAACATTACTATCAAAAGTTATTCTTAATAATTTAATTAAAATATCTACTTTGGATGTAGAAAATTCTAATAATTACATTAATTAAAATCATTATAATTATAAGAATTTTTAGATTATGTTGATGGCGAAAAGTAATTATTATAATACTAATAAGACTAGAAATTTTATTAATTTCCTTATTTTCCTTACTCTCATTATTAAATTATTCAACATCCTCACTTTCTCTTTTTATTATACTCTCCCTTATAGTAAGAGGTTCCTCTTTAGGTCTTAGTCTTCTAGTTAGAATTTCTCGTTCTCATAAATCTTCTTCCACTTCACCTATTTGAACTCTAACTTTTGATAAAATTTATTATTCCTATAATCCTTCTTCTCCCCTTTTTTAAATGATAAAAAAGAATGTAATGAAAAAAAGAATAATAAAATGGAGATTAAGCTGAGAATTAATATATTAGTATATTCAGCTAAGAAGATTAAGGCGAATCATCCTCCTATAAATTCTACGTTGAATCCGGAAACTAGTTCTGATTCTCCTTCAGCAAAATCAAAAGGAGTACGATTTACTTCTGCTAAACATCTAGTTATTCATATAAAGAATAGAATTAAATGTTCTCAAATAAATCATAATAATGATTGATGTTCTCTAATTAAAGTGAGAGAGTACCCCCCCCCCCCCCTTGCAAGTATGAAAAGAATAATAAGAAAAAAGGAAACTTCATATGAAATTATTTGTGCTACTCTGCGAATTGATTCGCTTTCTCCAAAGGCTTTCCAAGACCTGAAAATATTGCTCTAGGAGCGGGGTCGAATGCTATAGGTACCTATTAATCTTGTACATTCCAGTTTTTCCTATTGGGAACATAAAATTGAAAAGTAATTAAAAAGTACAATTTTACTTATATTGCCTTTTACAAGTGAAATATCACTTGATTTTGCGTTAAAGAATCAGATTTCAGATATAAAACGGACAGTGTACTGGAATTGCAACCAGATTTATTAATGACGATGCTTTGAAACAACATGAAACTTCTTATCTTAGAAATTGCGCCCAATACTCACAAGTGTTTAAAGGAAAAGTTATCCGTCTTACCACATTCTAATGCATATACGACTACTAAAATCACAAGTCTTATAGTATATTACGGCGACTTTCTATGACGCAGTGAACGATTAAGACTTTATTTTGCAAGTTTTTCAAAATGGTCTAGAAAGAAAGATAATTTTCATAATCTTCTGTTTAAAAAGTAGAAAAATATTTACAGCCCAACACCTATAGTGATAAAATTAATTAACTTAAAGCAAAATGTAACTTTGATAATTTTAAAGCGCAATATTTTCAGAATTAGAGATTTTGAACGTCATATAACATAATAAATTTGGGTTTTACCTTCAGAGTTTTTAAATCAAACTAATTCAGTAAAATATAAGCAATTTACGAAATTCTTTTGTCTTAATTTAGTAGAAACTATTTTAAGAAGCAATGCTATATCCACGGCACTAGCAATTATTTATAGGAATATTCGATTTACTCTTAATGAATGTTTTTTTATCAGCAAAATCCTCTCCTGAATGCAGCAATAAAGAATCATTAATGGCGTAAAAGTTACTTTGATGCATACATAAAAAGCATAATGAAATAAATTATAAGTAACTTCCATGTAACCGCTGTAGCGCCTTTTATCTTTTATACTTTATCGCAACTCTTTTTTGTTTCTCTTTTAAGCTTAGGCACGTATTACAAAATCTCATCTAAGAAACAAAAGTAAGAAAATGAAGACATGATAAATGGAATTTGTATTCAAATTTGCACATTAGGGTAAACGAAAAGATCTGAGAAGCGAAGGAAAAAAACTCAGTGATTGTAGCGATTTTACTCTTAAATACACGTTTCTGGAAATGGCTGTTTTTTGCAAAATACTTCGCCGTAAATTTGCATGAGGCAAAAAAACAACAGCATTGTATCCACGAGCTGCATTTATCTTATTTAGACTACCCTGGAAAAGAAACAAAAACTCTGAAACCAAAATTTGACGCTAGCAAGAGTAAATCCCTTCAACTTTTTTTTCTCTCTCTACCTTTCCACGTTTTTATTTCCTTCTTTATCTTTCTCTTGATTTTTTTTGTCCTCTTTATTCAGCATTAGCGAAATTTCTGGCTTCTCGTAAAATACGGGTGATTACAAGACGTGGCGAAGAAACAGATGGGTAGCAGGGAGATCCTAAAAGAAGAGTAGAAATAGAACGAAAGGAATACATTTTATGGATAGAGAGGGATCAATAGCCACATTGAAGGAAGGCTCGATGTGTTCGATTGGTTACAGATGCTCTTGTTCTTAGATTTATAGAAAGCGTAGGTTGTTTTATTGTCTATCGAATCAAGTTGAAAATGTACAAAAAGACAGATCAACAATCTCTTCATGAATAGGAAGAATCTGAAATCGTAGGTATGAGAGGAAACACTGTTAAATAATTGTATTCTCAATTAATTTGAAAATCAGTGAAAGTAAGGGAAAATATCCTATTGAGAGATGAATGAAAAAATTAAAATTTCTTATTTAAACGTTTTATCAATATAATATAAAACTACTGTACAATTTAAAGGTAAGGTACTTAATATTTTTCCCTCAAATAACCCAATCTGGTGCGTAATTTGAAAAACAAATCAGTACAATTTGTAAAAAATTCTTCAGTACCTTCTAAAAATACAGAATCCTGTTATGACACTTCTAAGAACTTCTAAGATCTTTCGTTCTGTGTGAGATTTATAACTAAAAATTCGGAATCAAACTCCAGCGAATAACTAGAATCCCAACATTATATATATATTTTAACAAGTGGTTAATCATATTAAGTAACTGTAAGAAGTAGGATCATATTCATGTAATTGACCTTATTCATGTAAATAACAAACTAGAAAATTGCTTCACTTAATCTAATTATCTTCGATTTGAAATGCACAATGGGTTTCATAAGCGTAAAAATTTTTTTAGTCCAACGGGGCTTTGTCCCTAAAGGACAATTGTTTTCGTTTTGCGATTTTGTGTCGAATAACTCTAAATGTCCGTTTCACTTTTCAGAGTTTTGCCACCAAATATTATCGCCCTGTATTATATTTGAAGAAATTAAATGATGAAGAACCTGCATAAATGTATATAAGTTTCTCGATTTGTGAAAAAAACAACGGTACCTATAGCCACCCAATTTTGATGTAATCCTACTGCGAATATGGGCAACTGGAAGCCCATATTCGCATTCATTATTTTTAGTTATTTAAGCTGTAATTATTTTTAACTGAGTATTTCATTATTTAATATTTATACATTTTTTATTGATTGCGTTACGTATATTAATAACAATGCCTTTTCCATGAAATTTTTAAAGTTGGGAAGCTCTCATATAGGAGAAGTGCACTTTATCACAGAGCCACAACCAGACACTCAGAGGCACCTGTTTTCTACCTTTTCGAGTAGAAAAACAGTTATGATATTACCAGGCATTCTCACTAGCACTGCTAATGCCTAAACGTTTCACGCATTTATGTATCCATGACTGTGGACAAATGTCTCGATAAGAACTAATCAGTACCTCGCTAACCACATACTTTCTATTTCAGCCAATTAGCGTGCTTGTTTCTTGAAGTGCACATAGACTTCATTTGGCTTTCTAAATCATTACTTTAATTATATTCTTCCATTATTTAATTGCAAGATTTTTTATTCCACAAAAAAAAAAATTATTTTTATAATTTTTTTTATGTTTCCGTTTTTTCAAATCGAATTTTTGTTTTTATTTTTGTCTTGTTGTACTTCAAAGATAAATGTTAACGTTTTTTTTTTTTTTGAATATAGTGATTATTTTGAGGATCCGCTGTAGATGGTGAAAACATGCTATGGATCCGCGTGAAATTTAATTTTTGGGTAAGTTTGATTGTTTAAGGTAGGATATGTACAGGAAAATCTAAGATAGTTTTGTGACGTATTTCAAAGAGTTAACAGAATCTATGCTAGCAATATAAATGAATCTTCTGCTAAATAAAAGAGTGGTTTGGAGTGCATTTCGCTCACAGGTCTACAGTATAAAACAATTAGAAATGAAATAGTTTTGGGATTTATTTCAACTAAAAGGGCGTCGAAAGTGTATATTATTGGTTTAAGAAGACTTCACGGCACGAAAATTTATTATTTATTATTTATTATTGTGATTCACTTGAGGTCAGCAGATCTTACACTAAAGAAATTTGTGTGAGAGTGTATTTACGTTTGGAAGAAAGGAAATAGAAATGTAGCATGTATATGTTTCAAAAGCAGAATAAACGATCAATATAAGAAAAAAATATGTAAATAGAATGTGTAAAATGTACATTTGCATAGACACAATTTGATGAACCCTTGAATAAAAGTAAGATGTGTGAAAGAGAATCCATGTTGTTTCAAAATACTTGTGCAATCATTACTAGCTAGTGCAAAACATTAGAAGAGAAACATCTGATATCTCCGATTGAATGTTATAAATAAAGTAAGAAATATAATATTTGCTTAGGTATTCCAACTAAACTATGTAGCATGAACATTGTACGTATTTGTCGAAGTCGAATTTAAATTACGGAATGTATTATACGCGAAAGTCTGCAAAGTGAAATGATATGCATGTAAATTCCAGTTTAAACTTCATTGACAAAGGAATACATTCAGTACGTTAAATATGTATTCAAAAATATATATTCAATACATGTGAAAAATTATTTAAAAGTTCAAAAGTAACTTACCTTTACTTTTGAAAATATTGAAATGTAACATCACTGCGTATTTAAATCAAGGGGAAATTTTAAGCGTAAAATGAAAATATGATTAGAAAAAATGTAAAAGTATAAAAAATTTACGTTTGTAAGAAAGAAAAAGAGAAAAGTGAGTTAAAATTTATTTTCGAAGTAAAAAAATAGGAAAAAAAAAATAAAAACAATTGTTGCGTTTGTAAAAATAAAAAAAAAAAACAATTTTATAAAAAATGAACATTACTTTTGTAACATAAAAAATAAATAAATAAATAAAAAAATCTAAATGTGAAAAAAAAATAAACTTAAAAAAACTTTTGGAAATTAAGAAATGGGAAACGTAAATAAGGTTCTCAAAAGAAAATAAGTGAGAGAGAAAAAATTGAGAAAATAATTTTATAAAATAGAAAATTGAAAGAAATGTGTAAAACAAATCTATTTAATAGAAATAAAAATATAGAAGTATTACTTTGACAGAATTAGGTGGAACATTTGCGTTTGCAAAAAATATAAATGCGGAATGAAAAACTGATAAATTTAATTTAGAAAAAAAAAAAGCTTGTAAAGTAAAAAAAAAAGAAATTTAAGATCAGGGAAAATCATAAAATTAAAACAGGAAAGTATCTAATTAAAATAATGACGTTGAAAGCCAAAATTAATATATATCCACTTCAAGAAACAAATACGCTGATTTGTTGAAATACAAGATATGTTGTTAACGAGATGCTGATTGGTTCTTATGAAGACGTTCGTTCACCGTCGTAGATGCACAAAGGCGTGAAACCGTTTGCGCACGTTGGAAAAGGCTTGCGCATGCGCAGTGCTCAAACCTAGACCAAACTGTTTTCGCTGTTGGAGAAAGTGAAAAAACATGTGCTTCTGTGTATCTGGCTGTGACTCTGCGGAAAAAAGCGCGTGACCATGCGAGAGGTAACACTTTCAGATGCCAGCTTTTTAAATTTCATGGAAAAGGTATTTGTATTAAAATTAATAATAGAATCAATTAAAAATGAATAAATACTAAATAATGAGATGCTCAATTAAGAATAATTATAGATTAAATGATTAAAATAATGACAAATTAAATAATTAAAAGGAATGGCAGATTAAGTAATTAAAAATGATGAAGGAAAATTAATGCCATCCCAATCGTGATTCAATAATTCCTTGCCCCTAACCAGAAAACAATTCGCCGTTTCCAGAAAGATAAAATTTTTTAAAATATTTCCATTACCACAAAACAAAACGGAACTTTTAAAAAACATAACGTCCTTTAAACACATCTATGTCATTTCTATTTGTTAGATATTCCAAGATGACAGCGGTCATGCCCATTTTCTGTGACATCTCCGCCGCACGAGTTGCTATTAACGCATACGTTAATAGAATTATAAACCTATGTAGTTACCCGTTAAAGCTCATTTCTTAATTTATATCTTTTATAAAGCTAGCTACATTGCAGATTTTCCTGAAAATTATAGTCTAAAATTGAATCAGATGAAAAACAGGCAAGGAAATAATTTTACAATTTGATAACTAATTAAATCATTGGAATAGAAATAACAACTGTATAAAAATGTGTCTTTTATGTAATTAATTTTAATATGGATAACCTTATGCGGCTTCTCATTTTTCAATTACTAAACCTCTTTAGACTACATTTTTCATGAAAAACTACCAGTACAGCTTTATAAATAAGATTAATAAAAAATAACTTTTTATAGTTCATACATAAATTTAAAATTCTATTATCTGTAATGGGTACATTGATTTTTATATTCATTTTTAGTTTTTGAATGGTTAATATATCGTTTAGTTTTTGTAGTAAAAAATTAGTAATTCAATCAAAAATAGAAATATACAGGTAAAAGTGATTCCAGTTCCTTTTTGTGCTTACAAATCATTGTAAGAGTATACATTTACAACTTTTAAAGCCAGGGAAACATGTATCTGTGATGTTATCTCCATGTAATGTCTTGTAGGTGCTTTATTTTTACCAGGAAAATACAATATTTTAAAATTGCGACGTTTTTAAGTCGCTCCAATTTCGACGGTAATGTTTTACAACTCGATGTTTCAGAAGTGCGGTATTTTCTCCTTTCTTTTCTCTGATAATGTTTTTGCCCTGCGTTATTTACTCCGTAGCGTTTTCGTCCGCGAGGTTTTCTGTATACATCATTCCCATATACGTTCCACTGTTCTGTTTGATGCTTACAAGCAGTGAAACTCTGATATGCTTGTTTTATTCGTTAATCCAAGATATGAGCTAAAATCACTTACACATTAAATTTTAAAACCTTAAATCGGATTTCTAAAACCGTTCACCATATTGCGCTGTCATTGACAAACACAGTGTGTCCGCATTTTTAACTCCATAACTTATGAAGAAGAAGGTTAAAAATAGTTAAAAAATTCCTTTGACAGTGAAACACCTTGAATGAACTACATAAAGGTTATAAAAACAGAAAGTGCCGTCCAGCGCCTAATCGCTTAATGGGCGAAGGTGCGTTCACTGTTCAAAAATGTGAGTTTTAATGCTTTCTATTTTCCTTAAATGTTGTTCCATTGATTTTGTAGCACCTGTATTTATCATTTCAGTTGCAATAATTGTGAGACATGCAAAGTTTCATAAATTATATAAGCAACTCTATTGTTCTGACAAATAATTAAATATTTCTTAAGTTATTTTTTTTACAAGCGACGTACATGAACTTATATTTCCTGAACATTGACAGATTCTGGATAAGAAAGTGGTTTCACTTATTTTCTGGTTATTAATAAGTAACATACCCTTTATTTGACAAACTACCGATAAGAGAAAATTTCCATTGTGTATATGGCATAAAAATTTCCATACATTTCTCAGAATACAATTCAAATTTAACATGCCATTACAAAAAAACGTTCTCCAAACTAAACATATTCGAAAGATAATTGCTGTCAGTTTACCTCAATTGCTGTAGTTATCTGAAAAAGCATTTTTGTTTTTAAGGGCGTTCAGCACATAATAATGCCCCCCCCCAAAAAAAAAAGACAGAAACCTAAACAGTACCATTCCAAACATTCGCATCTAGAAGGATAATCCATCACCCGATGTTGCGTGCACCTTCCTACAGCATTTCGCTCTCAGCGCAAGCAATGCTTTCCATCAGCGACATGCTCTCCAACCAAAAGAATGGTAGGAAAAGTTTCTGTTTGTCAGGGGAGATGTAATGAATGATATAACAGTCATTCTTCTGCATTTTGTATGAAGACTTGCTAACGATGGGAAGTGTTGTTATTTATTTATATCACGCAACTTGGAACGATTTGTTTCAACAAGTGAGATATTTTTTATACA
>KK121909.1:261239-286786 GCA_000611955.2 Stegodyphus mimosarum | reverse complement strand
AAGGAGATGCTTTCAAAAGTCTATTTATTAATATTTATTATATAATTAGAAAAGAGATAAGTAATTGATTTCATTGGTAATTGGTAACTGGGTTTAATTGGGAAAAATTAATTTAGTACGATTTCATTAATTTATCTAATCTATTATCACATAACTGTGTACTTGCATTTTTTTTTGCTGAATACATTCGTGTCCTCTGGCAAATCTCCCGATCTTTTTCAGTCACACTGTGACATCGTGAATGTATAAAAATGGAATAATCGGAAAAAACTAGAGCAACGTGATTAACTAATCTAACGACTAATGTTTCGATTTCATGTTTCCCAGTTGATTGTTTTTGAAATTACGATCAAAATCATAAAAATGGCTTACGTTTTGCAAACTAATATATTATTTCCGGCGCAGTATGATTCACATATTATTTTGCCTTTTTATTACTTGAAGAGCATAGCGTTTTAAAAAGAGCGAGCATATATGACATACTTTGCTTCTAAGTATTTGATTTTTATGATACAGAAATACGTAGATACAAAGTAAAACAGTGTAGTAACTTCTGTCCTTACTGATGTGCTTAGGCTGTAAAACCCTCTGCTCTATCTTCAAAAGTAACAGCTAAAAAACGTGTGGAAACCAAACAGGAGAAGGGTAAATGAAGCCTTTATTAAATCTCTTAAAATTCGCAATTCGTTATTTTCTCTTAAAATTCACAATGCGTCGACTTGACGCTAACACACTCCTCCTCACTCGGGCGGTAACTCAAATAGCAAGAACTAAACTATAAATTCGAAGACATTAACAAGTAGTAGAATTACGCTACAAGGCTCAGAATGTCCTTTTTCCTAAAACAGCTTCAGTCTCTAGTTGAAGCAAAGTAATAGTTGTTACGCCCCGTTAACCAGCAATAAATGCCAAGCAGAAGCTCACGCTACAAATGTATTCACCCGCACTCTCTAACTTCCCTTCTAAAACTCAGTATTTAAACCTTTTCTCCTCAAGGTAAAATTTACATTAATTCACGCGCGCTACCAAATTTAAATATTCTGGCATTTACAATTAGGGGGAATGAAGGCTATAGGAAAGTAAGCATAAAATTAAATTGTTATTTAAAATAAATATAAATCCCTACAAGGTATTTGATGATGCGTTCATTCATGCTCTTAATTTCCATTTAATCGTGTCTTTGAAGCACAATTAATTAGTTTTTTTAAACCGGATCTGTTTTATTTTCCCGTTTCTTATTTAAAACTGAACTTCTGAAGAAACAACACTGGTGTGCAAAACTTAAGCAACAACCGTAACTCCACGAGAAATCAACTGAGAGACATGAAATGCAGAAATGAAGGAGAGTATTATGTACGTAAAGGGTGACGAAAGTATGGCAGCTGGAAAAGGAATACAATGCATACGATATGGAATCAAACAAAAACAAGCTTTATTGAACGCATAGTATCGTGACTCATGATTGTATATTCAAGAGGAAGAACAACAACCAGATGTTTCTTAATATGGGATATGCCCTCCCTCACTGCAATGGTTGCTTCGCATTGTCTCCGCATACTCAGAACCAGCTGTTGCAACATTTCTTGTAGTAGGAGTGCCCATTCCTCAATCAGCATCTGTTTGAGTTGTTGGGTGTTCTCCGGAAGATATCAGCGTGCTTCAATGCGTCTCCCCAAAGCACATGTTCGATGACATTTAAATCTGGGGAGTACGCTGGTCAATCCATTCGAGTGATATCTTCACTTTCCAGTAGCTCCTCAACAGCAAGAGTCCGATGTGGCCGTGCATTGTCATCCGTAAAAATTAAGTCTGGGCCAATGGCACCTCGGAACAGACGCACATGAGGAAGTAGTACCTCCTCACAATAGCGATCCCCGGTTACAGACTCTCTGTCGAAAAAGTGGAGCCCGTTCAGCATAATGCCTCCCCAGACAAGAACTCCAGGACCACCGTTACGGTGTCTTTTCTTGATGTTACTCGGATAAAACTAGGTCCCGACCTCTCTCCAAAGCAAAACGCGTTGAGAATCGCTTTTGGTACTGAACCGACTCTCATCCGTAAAGATGACACGACTCCATTGATCAGTTGTCCAGTTTTTGTGCTCTCTGCACCACTGTAAACGGTGGCGTCGGTGGCCAACTTTCAACGGAAGACAGCGTTCAGGATGGTGAGCAATGGCGCTTGCTGACTGCTGTCGGCCTCTTTTCGATTGCAAGACGATATATCGGTCATCCCCTGAAGATGTCGTCCTCAGGCTGCCACCACTAACCTTTCTAACAGCTGTTCCTGTGGTTTGGAACGCTTTCCAAGTGCGCGAAATGGCACTTTTGTTGATTTCGAACTCTGCAGCTACACTGGTGACAGTACGCCCCTCCTCCAGCTTTTCGAGCATTCTTCCACGTGTGAAGTCGTCCAGGTGATTTCTTCTAGCCATATTTCACGAACTGACTCACTGGCACTTGCAGTGAATATGTTGAATTGCGTCTTCGTCCTTCCTTTTATTCTACTGTTGAGCTGCGCGCGCCGACATCACGCGTTTTGTGTACGCTCATGTCGCCTCTGACGTTTCGCTCCTGATATTTGCATACGCATGACGCTTCTACTGACTTACGTTTTCATTGTACTGATCTCCAGACCTCCTTTTCTGCAGTTTCATGGCTATCTGCTAAATTTTTACATTGTTGCTTAAGTTTTGCACACCAGTGTACTTTTAATCGAAATTCAGTTACGTTTGGTAAAATTTAGTACTCTAGTATTTCTTAATTGAAAATAAATTGATGAAAAATTATTGAAAAAAAGAAGGATATCGGAATCTTAAAGCCAGCAACTAAATTTCTTTTAAAATAAATAGCAAAAATTTATTTTATGTCATTATTTATATATTCTGCAATTCTATCTCTAAATGCACATCTTGAACTCATCCGCAGCCGAACTGTAAGTCGTTGAATACTAAATATTAAAACAATGCAACTTCAAACCTCGGCAAACTGGCTTGCTGCATGGGCATTTCGTGGTTTTCTTCTACGCGCGAGACTGTCTATCGGAAATTCCATAGATACGCTGTTTTTAAATATTTGTAGTCCAAATGATCTCGAAACGTGTATGTATGTCCAAATGAAAAGACGACGCTTTGGGCATAATATTATAAAATCTAAAAGCTTTCAGGTGTTTTGTTTTCAGGTGTTCAGTTGTTTTTATAATTTTTTTTGATTAAATATGTATTTTTATTTATTAGCGCTAGACAGCGCTTTTTATTTATTAGCTTTTTATTGCTTATTTATTATCTTATAGCTTTTTATTGCTTATTTATTATCTTATAGCTTTTTATTGCTTATTTATTATTTATAGCTTATTTATTAGCTTATTATTTTATAGCGCTTTTTATTTTATTTATTAGCGCTTTTTATTTATTAGCTCACTTTTTGACAGTATGACTACTCTGTTTGAATCACTTTTAAAATTGACGCCACCAAATTTTATCGCGATATATTATTTAAAAGAAAATTAAATAATGAGAATTTGTATGCGTATATGTATGTTACGGCGTTGTGGGAAAACGGTGGCATCTAGAACCACCAAAGTTTTAATAAACGAAATCCTTTACCCAAAATTGGGTAACTCATAGTCCGAGTTTGGAATATCAAATTTCTTCTTGATTTATTTCAATTTTTTTGTAAAAATTTAACGAATTATTATTTAACAAACTCAGCGATTTAAAGCGAGAAGTGGCAACACTTTTCGAAATAAAATATTTTTTCTCCAGGGTGCCAGATTTTTGCCATTAGGAATAATGTAATATAGTTATCGCTTAATTTTAATCTATAAATTCGGCTATTTGAAAGCAATCTCTTGCCATACCTTCAGAGAAAATACTCAATATCTCCACACACCAGCGTGTTGCCATTCAGTAGAACGTAAGATATTTAGCCTTCCAATTTAGCAATCAATTTTTGTGTTACTGAGTAGCAAACCAAGTGACTGAAAAGCAATAAACCAAATTCTTAAACATATGTTTTTTCCACTTTTTAATCTGATTGATTTAAATAATTATGCATTTAAATCGTGAGGTGTATAATTAGAAGTATCAAATATTTTTATAAAATGATACTAGGATGACTCATTGTAATCATCAGATCCTTTTTTTCTGTTTTACGATAACTCCTTTAGACGGCTGGCCGCTGCAGCGGCTGGTTTAAAAAGAAATAATATATGAGTAAAGAAGATTCTTCTTAAATGTCTGTATGATTCTCGCGGTATGAAAAAAAACAACTGTACCTGGAGTCATCAAATTTTGAATAACATAGTCCTCCACCTGAACATGTGTACCCGGAAGCTCGGATTTGGAATCTGGAACTGTTTTTATTGTCTATTTCATATTCTGTAAAATGTTAAGAAATGTTTCATCAAAAACTCAACGATTTCAAAGCGAGCAGTGGCAACACGGTAGGGATTAAAACATTTTATCTCCAGCGCCCGGGTATGTCTATCGGAAATTCTAAACATATGCTGTATTTAAATGCTTTTAGCACAATATGGCATTAGCTCAAATATTCTCGAGACATGTATGGGTATGTAAATTAAATAAACGACCACAAGCCATATTTAAAAAAACATATTTGGGCATAATATACATGAAAGTGATATAAATAAAATCTGAACGTTTCCAGATTTTTTTTATTCCAAAGGGTGTTTGCATTGCTTCACTATAAAGGTCGGTTCACTTTTCAAATTGTTGCCACCGAATAGAAGAGCCACGCATTGTATTTAAAGAAATTAAATAAAAAAAGAATCTGCGTGAATGTATGTAAGTTTCTTGGGCTGCGAAAAAAAAACGGTACATAGAGACATCAATTTTTTAATAAGTTGTCCTCCATTAGAATATGGGAATTTGGAAGCACGAATTTAGAATTTGAATTTTTTGTTATTATTTATTTAATATTTTGTAAACCTTTAAAAATTTTTGACGAAGAAACTCAACGATTTCAAAGGGATCAATGGCAACACTGTACGGAAAAAAAATGCATTTTCATCTCCAGCGCACGAGTCTGTGTTTAGGAAATTTTAAAATAATGCTCTTTTTAAGAGTATTTTGCGATATTGCTGTTGAATTGAATTTTATGGTTTAAGTGCGAAGAACATGATATTTAATAAATAAGGGTATCACACAAAATGTTAACAAAACGCCGGGCATAATATAAAATCTGAAATCACGCCCAAAGGGGCAATTTGCTCTGAAGGACTATTAATTTCGTTTTGACATTTTCCGTTGGTTCACTACAAATGTCGCTTCAATTTTCAAATTGTTGCCACGAAATATTAGAGCCTTGTATTATATTTAAAGAAATTAAATAATGACGAATCTTCATAAATGTATGTATGTTTCTTGCATTGTGATAAAACAACGGTACCTAAAATCATCTAATTTTGAATAACGGACAATTCCACCGAATATGAACATCTTAAAGCTTAAGTTTGGAATTTGTTTTATTATCTATTTCATATTTTGTAAAACTTTAACGAATTTTTGATTAAAAATCTCAATGATTTCAAAGCGAGTAATGGCAACACTGTAAAAAAATAATTTTGAATCCAGCGCGCGAGACTGTGTATTGGAAATTCTAAACATATGCTCCTTTAAAATTATTTTGCGATATTGTTGTTAAACTGAATTTCAAGTGCGAAGAACATGACATTTAATAAATAAAAGTAACCCTCAAAACGTTAAAAAAACTCCCCTTTGGGCGTAATGTAAAATTCTAGATCTTTCAGGCTAAAGAAAATTTTTTTATTTATTTAGTTTTTTTAAACTGTGCCGGGCAATTTAAGATGCTAAAACATATTGTTGTTTGTATCTTCAACCGCGAGAGTCCGTTTGGTTGTTATTAACATCCTTTTTGACATCATATGTTATAACCGTTAAACATGGAGATACATCTCGATTCATTAAATCGTGTGTTCGCTATTTTACGAGTATCTCATATTTGTTACACGTTGTTGTGAAATTAGATGAAATGTATTTGATAAAATAAATTTTATGTTTGTTATATTTTAATGTGCTGCTCTGTATATTTATATCCAAAACCGGAAATCCAGCTTAATAATTTTATTATAGCGTATTATTTATCATTAAACATCAACAGCCCCCTTCCAATTATTAATATGTACTCTAATAATGATGAGGTATCAGGTATATAGTCAAAAAATATGAACGAAATGTGCAAGTACAAAACAATTAAACACCTAAGCTTTCCTCTCCAAAGACATAACTATTCAACGTAGGAAACTAGATACTGGAGACTTCATGCAAGTACAATTGTAACCTTGGTGCTAGTTTTAGCATACCTTTTATATATGATTTTTAATCAGATTTTGTCCTTTATCCTGCCGAAGAGAGATTATACTTCTGTAGATGGCAACAGCAATCCACTTTTGGGTTGTAGTTCAAGTTACTTTCAGGAATGACAATTGATGCAACTGAAACGTTTTGTAGTGTGATAATCATACTAGTTATTAGCATTTAAAGTAAAATCACTGCATTTTCCATTCTACATTTTTAGTAATTACTATTTACTATTAGTATTAAATAAAAAGATTATTTTTATCAGCATATAATTACTAATAAGCATCTAAGACTCTAAAATACCATCTCTCCTCCGCAATGAAAAATGTAATCACCGTAATTATGCGTTATTTCTTTTGCAATGAAAAATGTTGCTAAACTTCTAGATTTCTAAGAGCTTCGGGTAATGTTATAGGATATTAGTAAAATAGCATAAAAGGTTTTTTTAATTCATTACTGAATGCATTCAATATGTGTTAAGAATACCATAATCGTAATGCAAATTCAAACCCAAATAAATGCAAAAATCATTATGGCCACAATTACTAAACCTATTGTGAACATCTTGTAAATATCGAACCAAAAAATATTTAGTAGTAAATGTCAGTCTGATTAGTTAGCTGAATTCTTCTACAAATGCCTGCAAAAAATTAAAATCTGCTTCATAAATATGTATTTAATAAAACTGCATGGGAATTATTGTAATTTATATTTTCGATTCATATATGTTCACACCTTTGCAATAAGCTGTAACATAGTATTATGCTATCATAATTAGAATATTGAGTTTGATAAAATAAATTCTATCTACTTTCTCAAGGTAAATTAAAAAATATTTTACCATATAAAATAGTTCTTTTTTATTAACATTATAATGGCAAAAAATTACCCGACTTTTCTTTTTTCAAAATTATCCTATTAAATTCTGCTATCTCATTTCAATATTCTACATAAATTTTCATTTAAACATCCACAATGTATAAAACACTATGGCGATAATCACTAAAATCAAATTACTATCCATTATTTAATATTCCAAGGTGTCTTGCAATATTAGATAAGATCAGAGAGCTTCCAGACACCATTTGAGAGTTAGCTAAAATATCGAAACTAAATAAACGAAAATAGTAGAGGAATTGGTAAATTCTCAATTTCTGAAATTCTAACGTCTTATTTGGTATTTTAAAGCACGCAAAAATAATTTATACACTTTCATTTTAAAGACATTTACTCATTACTGTTTAATAGTTTTATTGGTAATGTTTACTCTTTGTAAAATTTCCTATTAAAATTTAAAATTCATTAAAACGTTAAAGAATAAATCTTAAAATTTAATTTGAGGAATAAGTCTTCAAGTTAAATTCAAAGATAAAAATTTGCAAAAGTACTTGAATGGATACAGAATTACTTAATGTATAGGTTTTTATCTATAATTCTTTATCTATTTATTTTAATTTTTATCTGTAGTAATTTATCTATTTATTTTTATTTTTATCTATAATTCTTTATCTATTTATTTTATTTTATTTTTATCTGTAGTTCTTTATCTATTTATTTTTATTTTTATCTATAATTCATTATCTATTTATTGTTGCGTTTATACAGCTTCGTAGATTTGAGAGTATCCGATGAAAACACGATGCAGAACAATAAAAAGCACAATTTATTTACAAGAATCACTATTTACAGCACAGTTTCAAAATTATGTTTAAAAGCGTCGAAAATCTACAATAAATACGCTGAAACAATCAGCAACACAGCTTCAGGCTGTAACTGTAAAGGTAGCTTCACGGCAACACTAAACTTATAATAAAACACCGTGGAACAATCACCAATACACTGTCAAGCTATACTGTAAAGATAGCTTCACGGCAAAGCACTATCTCGATTGCTTTCCGTTCACAGAACTCTCGAGCAGCTATTCTCACAATAATCACAACGCTCACACTACTTCACAACTCTTTCACAACTAATCACACACTGCCGGCTCTCAGAAACGCAAGGGTTTATATAGCGTTTCATTAGGTTCCACAGGTTTCGAGAAATATCTCGACAGGAAATTATTCTAGAAGCTTCCCGATTGGACCATGGGATATCGCCCATTTGGTCGCCAAATGGGCGATAAAGTCGCCAATCTGGCAACCCTACCATACACTATTTTATGGCAACCCTAGTGCTGTGCCGGAAAGCTTACATACAGGCGCAACCGCTGAATTTTTTCGCAACATTATTTTTATTTTTATCTATAATTCTTTATCTATTTATTTTTATTTTTTATCTGTAGTTCTTTATCTATTTATTTTTATTTTTATTTTTATCTGTAGTTTTTTTATCTATTTATTTTTATTTTAATGTATAAATTTTTGAAAGCTTTTTGTTTTGTCCTGTGTATAACATTCTTAGTACTTTGAAGCGATAACTACCAATTGTATCTTTGTCGTACTGAGAACAGCTGCACGAATTTTTTATGAAAAGTTCTAAGCTTACAAAATGTGTTTCGTTCGGGGGGGTTATAAATTATATTAAGCTGTTATCGGTTCTGTGTGCAATCAATCAGTTATGAACACATATTCAGGAAACATTATGGAAGTATTTTGAATTACCGTTTTGTTGAAGAGAATCACATAAAAATTAATTTTAAACTTCCAAAATTCTTATGCTTCTAGTGTTCTTACTTTCAGAAACTTTGTTATTCAAAGTACATTTCTGGGACCAATATTTAAAAGGCAAAACTTGGGGGCAACGTTTCTTGAACACTATTTGTAAAGTCCCCATAAGCAACCTAATAAAATGCGTGTTTAAACTATAATTTTAAATTAGTATTTGTTTATTAAAATTTATTATAAATATAGAAAACAAATCTGAAAGGTCTCAGATCTTAATGGTCGCCCAAAGAGTTTGTTAAGGTCTTTTACGCTTTTGCTCAGCTTGCGGTCTACCAGTCAGCTATTACACTCTCTCCTACTAATCCATTTTTTTTTGTCTTTTTAGCTTTATTACTAAGCATAATTTTCTTCACACTTACGCCATATACAATCCAACGGCAAATTACAAAAATTTTAATAGCAGTATACGTTTAGAATTACCGATGTAGCGTTAAGTGTTTATGTACACTTTTCTCTTTTTTTCAGTCTTTTCTCGGTTCATCATATTGATTGTTCAGTTTTCTTGTTAGGATGGATTTACAAAATATTTTTCTCTTTTTATTATTAACGTTTCGTTTGTTTACCTTATTTATTAAGTATTCCGTTCTCAGTTCTTAGGCCACATAAAATTCGATTCAATAGCAAAATCACAAAATATTTAAAAACAACGTATCTTCAGAATTTCCGAAGGACAGTCTCGCGGGCTTGAGATAAAAATACTTTTTCCGTGTTGTGTGGTCACTGTTCGTTTTGTAGTCGTTGATTTTTTAAATAAAAAATTCTTTAAAAGTTTACAAAATATGAAAAAAATAATAAAATTAATTCGAAATTCGTTGGGGTGGAGGATTACGCTATCCAAAGTTGATGGATCTAAGTATCATTTTCTTTCACAATGATATAAACGTGCAAATTCTTTTTTTATTTAATTTTATTTAAGGAAAGAGAAATCCTCGTGCACCACAAGCATATTCTTCATCATTTAATTTCTTTAAATAATAATACAGGGCAATTGGTGGCAACAATCTGAAAAGTGATTCGCCGTTTATAGAGATTTAACGCAAAATACTGTTTGGAGACTAATATCCCATTCGGGACGAAGTCACTTTTGGGATAAAAATTTAGTGTACTTAATATATGGAAACTTAATTCAAGAATGTTTTTAATTTAACTTCTTTTTTATTAAATGTACAGTAATTCCAATACTATACAATTTTTTTAAAACTCATAGTTTTATTTTAATTATTACACCTTGCACATATTTAGTTTCAAGTACCATAAACCTCAAACTCATGACGCACTCATCTTTGTGATAGTATCAACTTCATTACAACTGTCATTATTCTATTCTACCAGAATAAACAGCTATGAAAATAAAAGATTTTTATTGCATTCGTTTGAAGAACTGAAATAAATTCTCTCTAGAATTTTCTTTATGTGAAGAATGCGGTAAGTTCTTTCGAACAGTCTCTCAAACGTGACACGTCCTCTCAATCCATAATTCTTTAAAAATTTTAAACCTTTCCACTTTTATTTCAGATATTCGTTTCTGTATAAAAAATTGCAGAATAAAGCCACTGTTGAGAAATAGAGAAAGAACTTAACTTTTCAAGAGTACGTCACAAAACAAATCGAACTTTTATTTGCTGGAAATCTGTTCACATTTGCTTTCTTCCCCATAACATTAATTCCAGCTGTCACTGAAGAGGATTAAGACCCCGATTTAAACATAAGACTTGCATTTCTCTGTTACATGTTTCAAGATGGTATCTTTCTTTTCTAACGGCATTTACTACTTCTCAAATAAATTTGAAGCAAATATACTGAAAGTGCTGTCAAGAAGATTTAAAAAAAAACATACAGGAGTAAACAAATTGTGATATATAGCTCTCAATTTCAGTTGGTCAAGAATTCGATACTGGAAGCAAAATCCGTCCCTTTGATTTCAGAACATACTCCATTTCCCTTTATTATGCTATTGGTTATTTACATTCCAGGTGAAAAAATAGTTAGCAAAAGTTTTTGCCCACAAGTACTCAAATTGCTGTCAATAGCGATTTTCTAATTTTGAGCAACAAGTTTTTCAAAACTCGAATAAAAGTTAAATAAGGGGGAATAACAATTTTAAAATAATTTTTCCTCTTTGTGTCTTATTTTGAGCATAATAACTACTTTTTCCCGTGAATAAATAATTTAACGAATTTATGAAACATGCATGGTCATTCCAATCATTTGCCCAATCTTAGATGGCTTGTAGTTTTTTTCCTTTTAAGTAAATTAAGAATTCAGTATGAGATATTACGTCAATTCTAATTGTTACTTAGTCTTGTATGCCATTAATAATATGGAAAATATTGAGATCATTTGTAGGTATTAAGGCAACAAAAATCAGCGTAGTGTTCACAAATCTTGCAGAACTAGTCTCAGTTTCGGTTGTGAACTAATTTTGGAAGGTTTAAATATGGAGCCTTTTTCTTCAGCTGTAGAAAGGCAAAAGACGAAAGAAAAGCCTGTGCTAATGCGATAGCAATGAACTGAAAGAAATAAAGCTACTGTCGCCACCCTTTGACGAAAAATGACAAAAACTATAAAATAATTTCCTTAACAGATGGGGATAAAGACAGTTTGGAATTGTGTTCCTTATGTAAAACGGAAGAATTTACATGAAAGTGAAACATCTCTAGAAAATACAATTCACCAACTGAAAATATTTTTCGAATAATTTTAAAATGGAAAATGTGATTTTCGGACTAACAAACATCATTAAGCAGCAGCTGATTTATATGTTCCTTTTTTCCTAACGTGTGCTCCGGCTCCTAAGCGCGAAATTTTAACACATCCAATAGGCAATTCCAATGGCACTTCCAACAATTGTTACCTCCAATAACTTTACCATCCTAACCCGTCTAATAACAAGCTAAACCAGCTTGTTACTTTAACTCAAATTTCAGAATTAATTACTCATTGTCTCATTATCCCTTTCATTCATATCACATACACTCATGCGCAAAATTAAGAAAATTTGCCCATTCTGTGGAATTTCTGAAAAACTATTGGACAGATTAATGAAATTTGACATAAGTAGGCATTTGTGACAAAGAAAGAGATGCATTATTTAAAGCTCGTTTTATGTACGCATGATTATCAGTAAAGCTCATAGTGCAGGAATGTCCAAATGTATGTATGTATGTATGCATGTACAATGCATATTTAATTACTCGCTAGCTGCTCTTGTCACTCTATCCTATTTGGTAGAATTTTATTTGTAGAAAAATTTGTGAAAATGCTTGATGGTAACATTCTTATTATTGCATGTATTAGGACGCAAATTTAATGATTTCTTCCATGACCATTCTGTAAATGTTTCTTTTCTTTTCCTGCAATTGAATAACTATCTTTAGCATGATACATTCTGGGTCACATATATTTAGAATGTTCGTGTTATATTTACGATGATTTATTTATTTTACGATTTTTTTCATATTTTTACGATGTTGGTAAAAATTTAACAATTTTTTTACAATGGTACTTTCGTAAACGGGATGACAAGTGAAACATTTTTCATAATAATCTTCATACGCTTATGTTATTTCAATTATATAAAATTTCTTTCATAAGAGTTTCTAAAAGTATCTCGAATACAGAAGATGAATATTTTCTTCATACTTGCTGTGCTTAAAATAATTCGTATCCTTAACACAACTAGCTTCATAAAAAACACAGAATTATCAAAGATTGGATGGATTGCTTAAATTTTGGCTTTCTACAATACTGTTGGGTACGTACTGGTTTGTAATGGATTAAATGCACAAGTCGTTAAAAAGTTAATAAAATTTATTCTTTTCACAAGAAATAAAACAAAATACTGAAATATTTCCTCAGCGATATTCGTAAAATATCACAATATCTCAAACGTTAAAGAGAACGTAATTGAAAAACAGGGAAACTAATTCTATTTCACAGCGAATTCGCTACAATTTCGCTGTAATTCACAGCATTAAGTAAGAAACAGTTCGCTTGAAACAGCTATAACTACAACTGAGTTGAGGTGTTTTAATTTGGCTTTTATAAACTTTTTAATTATTTACTAGTATATTCTGGTAAAACCTCGATTTTTCTCGATATTTGTGGATGGCAACAGTAATTACGATATATTTCTTTATTAAATATTAAATGCATGCGCTCTTGTATTTTTATTTTTCCGACGTAGCTAAATCGTCTGCGTTGCACGGGGAAATAAAGCGATTTTAATTACAATTCTAAATAAATAGCTAAATAAATAGGAAATCCGTAACAATATGTATGTTATGATAATGCAACGCATAGCGTCCCGGCCGATAGATTTACTGGGAAATTACCAACAAGCATTCGAGAAAAAATGAAAACCAGAAATAAACTACGAAAACGATGGAATTTATCATGGGACCCTGGATTAAAAAGACAACTTAATAAACTTAATCGTGAAATTAAAAAGGAAATTGCAGATCATCGCAAGGAAATCTGGGATGAAAAAATACTTAATTTCAACGCGCCTGACAACTCCTTCTGGAATTTTACTAAGCGCCTGAAAAATAAACCTACGATAAATAAACCCATTTATGGGGAACAAAGAATTGCTCTCACTAACTTAGAAAAAGCTGAGGTCCATGCTGATCATCTCGAAATTCAGTTTTCGCCTAATGAGTCACCAAATGACCCAGAATTCACTAATTATGTCAACCATTATATCTCTGACTGGATTAATGCACCTGCAGTACATAGATGCCCTAAATTTGCAACACCTCAAGAAGTTATTTATATTATCAAGAAGCTCAAGAATCAAAAAGCCCCAGGGCACGACAAGCTTACAAACATTGCAATCAAACATCTCCCTACTAATGTTCTATGCAGATTTGTAAATATCATAAACGCATGCCTTACAAATTTATATTTTCCCGTTTGCTGGAAAAAAGCCAAAATTATCCTGATTCCTAAACCTGGCAAAGATCATATGAAGCCAGAAGGTTACCGACCTATCAGCCTTTTGCCTGGTCTAGGCAAAATTTACGAGCGAATTATTATGAACAGACTTCAAACTTATTTCGATCTTTTACCCAAGGAACAATTTGGATTTCAGAAAAACCTTTCAACTGTTAAACAGCTCGTTCGGCTAACTGAATTTATTGGAAATGCTCTGCATAACAAATCTTGTGTAGCCTTACTCATGCTAGACGTGGCGAAAGCCTTCGACCGCGTCTGGCATGAGGGGCTCATCTACAAGCTTATCTCCTTAAACATTGAACCGGAAATGATCAAGTTACTATACTCCTTTCTTACAAATAGAAAATTTTTTGTTTCCATAGAAAATGAACACTCAAGTCTCAGGAATATTAAAGCTTCTGTTCCACAAGGTTCTATTTTAGGACCCCTTCTTTATCTCTTTTATGTGTCAGATTTTCCGCCCCTGGATCTGATTAGCGGCTGCTTTATCGGCTGCTATGCGGACGATACTGCAGTGGCTGTCAGATCCATTAGGGCTGAACATGCAGTATTAAAACTTCAAAAATTTATGCCTTCCATTGAATCGTGGTGCACCAAGTGGCGTATTGCTATTAATGCATCAAAGTCTCAACTTTTACTCATCCGGAGAAGATATGCACGCAAAGGATTCTATGGTGAATTGAAATTATTTAATGAAAAAATACCACTTGTCACCAAAGCCAAGTACCTTGGTATCGTGCTGAACACCTCCTTTAAGTGGAATGATCATATTGCAAAAATTAAACAGAAGACCATAGGAGTAATTAACAGCCTCACTCCCTTACTTGGAAAATATTCAAGACTAGACCTTTATAAAAAACGTCACATATACACTGCTATTATTCGTCCAATTATGACATACGCTTCACCCGCATGGGCAGCCTATAAGGCAAAGGATATTAAAATTCTTCAAATTATTCAAAATAGATTCTTAAGATTAATTACCGGAGTTCACTTTTATGTTTCTAACGATATGCTACATAAGGATCTACAAATTGAAACTATGGAAAAATATCTGCACAAATTGAACAAAAATTTCTTCGATAAAGCCATAAATTGTGACCGACTGAAGCACTTCAACACGTTTGATTACATCATCCTTGAAGAGGACGTTGACCTTCGTGCACTTGCAGCATTCCTCACGCGGAGTGCTAACTTCCCCACGTAATAAAAATTCATGACTGGTTTCCGTTCACACAATGTTTAATATCCTGTACATGTTTGGTGCCTACCTTACTTATACTTTTCAATTTACATTAACTGTTTTGTAACTCATGATACTGTATCGTATTTAAACTTGTATATTTTATATTTATTATGCATTGTATATCTTTTCAGTCGTCTTGTATTTGCCACTTGTGGCTTCCCTTTTGACCTTTGCTCTTTTATTTTTTATTTGTCTGGACTTTCAACGTCTTGTGGCCTTTTTAGGCAAATTTTGTCATTGAGCCGGTAAAGTTGCATTATTTGCAATAATTCGGCTATAAAATCACTGACTGACTGACTGACTATGTATGTTAATATACAAGCAAAGAATTAAAGCAATGACTTCTGCCATTTTCACTTACTGGCTGTTATGAAAAATTTGCCAGCTTATTTAGAATTTCAATAGGTGATGTAAAGAAACATTTAAGTGATATGCTAATCCACTGATGAAGAACAGCTGTAATTGCACGGTTTCCGTATCGCTTAGCTCAAACAGAGTTTTTTTTAATATTAAATATTAAAGTAACTTATACTTAGAATTCAGTTAAAGGATAAAGCAGTTCGGTAATGAGAAAGTTTGCTCAATAAAATATGGAACCCACTCCAATCCAATCGGCTGCGCAATTAGTTTTCAAGCAATAACTTATTAAATCAGTGGAGAGAAAATTTACTCTGAGAAGCTAATTAGTAAGGGCAATTGGGAACTTCATGAACAAGCTACAGAGTAACAGTTACTGCATAACGTTTATGTAAAACAAACCATTCAATAAATTTTCGTAGGTAATTGAGATTTTTGAATCATTTAATTAAAATTTTGTGGAACTTGATCTATATTTCTATGCTTATTTAATTTAGAGATAGTTAATTAATTTTACCACATGATGAATTTATTGAATTCCTCAAATAAATGTATATTTTCCTATCTTTATATATTCAGTTGCAGTAGAAACAGTTTAGATTCTTTGGTTTTGATGTTAGTTTCATAAGTGGCAGATAAATTTTTTTTAAAGTGAGCAAAAACTTTATTATGAGTCTCACTATCAAATACAACTGAAAATGTTTTAATTAAGAAAATGATCAGATAGAAAGTAAAAATTTATCTTTCAGAAGATTTGTTGGTGAGTCTGAAAGAGTAAAATAGATTTTTGAGAGGCATATTTTTTTTACAAATGCTTTATAACATAACGCTACAAATAAATTTGCAGGACAGTCATAGAATTACATATGTTCGTTTTATTAATCTATATTTATTAAATATTAATTAGACTGGATTTAACACATCAGTATCTAATCTGATAACACATTCAATAGTTCAGATAATAATAAGATAGTCTAAATTCTTTCTCTAAAGCTATGTTTACAATAACAGTAGTTTTTAATACAAGATTATACACACGTATGCAGACTGATACAGAGCAAACAAAAAGGAATTAAATATCTTCTCATCAATTGGATTTTATACTTACTTAAGAAACAGTTGTAAAATTTACCTAATTTTATTAACGGTTATTTTAAGTTATGCTTCTTTTCTATTATTCTAATTTCGCCTTACAATTTCCTACCAGAATGTAATTTCAGAAACGCTGAGTAAGTAAACTGCAAATGAGTAAGAGTACAATTTAAGTCGATGTTTTACCGACTTCGAGAGAGAAAGTAATTTTCCTGACTAGCGCGCGTTTGCCGTTTGGCTACGTTCTGTCTTAGATACTACGCTCGGCCATACTTTAGGCCCTTGCTTGGCATTCCCGATTTAATTAATATTTAAGGGCCAACTACTTAGAATCCTGATAGCTTCGGCTATATCTTTCAGATAGCATTAGTTAAGCTTAATTTAGTTTAATTTTATAATTATTTAAATTCAAGCCCAAGTAGAGGCTATGTGTACGTTCCGAGTTAGGAACTGATTGTAAATATTCAGTGAAATAAAGGGTAATTAACCCTTCTTAAGTCTTACGTGTTGATTCATACACTTAAGCGATTATTAGCTTAGTAGTGTTTGTGAAATTCTAAAACTGAACATTGAATTAAATAAGTAAAACCCCACACAGTGTTTCTTACATCTTCTGCAACCTCTTCTCCAGAAATTAATTGTTGCTTGCATTTTAGAAGAATTCATAGTCATTTCTGCTCCAGCCTTTTCCTACATCGTAACCGAAGTTCCACTTAATCGTATATGGGCCATACACTGTTTTGATCCTACAAATGTGTGGTCTTATAAGAGCGTAACAAAAATCAGTTTAATGGTTTGCATTCAGGAACCGTTAGCTATCGTACTGACATTAATTATGTCTTTAAATTTCATACGCAATCAATGATACTGTTATAAATTAGTTTATTATCTTTCTCCGATGTATAAGTATCGACTACCATACGTAGAGAATAATATACTACATTTGATTGACCATATTGGGACGAACATGACATTTCTAATACAAATTGCTAGGTCAGATTTGCACAAAACGTCCATACTATTGTGCTTTTGTCACAATGATACCGTTATTGTTCTCCAGTCTGTCGAGCAGTGTATATTATTTGTGTATATGTTACTAGTTGTGGACTTACCTATAAACATTTTACGTTCATGAAATTGTAACATACTCTGGGGAAAATAGCATATAAATATTGAACGCCTTCCTTATGATGTCCGTCATGAAGGTGTAAGCATTTACCAGCCGAGAGAGAAACCTGCAAAAGGATGATTCTGATTAAGGATATTCGCACCCTTCTGAAGATCAGTACTTTGTCTGAAAATACTAATATTCATAAAGGTGCAGGCAACTTTATTCTATGCGAATAGTAACCAAATAATGTTTCAGTTTATTATTTTCATTAATAGAATTAGAAAAAACAGTTCTATTAGATTAGCAGTGATGAAAGTGCCAGAATCTTAGAAGGAAGTTGGTTTTCTGTACAGGAAAACAAATCTTAATATGTTGTGGCCACCTTTTTTATCTTTTTTATCATTATTTTATCTTTTTATGAACATTATTGTTAAAAAGTTAGCAAAAATTAAAGACAAATAAATAACACTTTCGAAAGTTCAGTTTAAAGTTTTATTTGAAAACCAAATATAAGTTATTTTTGTGTGCGTCATTTTAACATTGTACTGCATGTTTGGTTTATCTGGTGATGGCAAAGCTCTCGAGTGTCATCTGTGAAGGGAAGAGATGCCTTCCTGGAGGATTTTCTAAGGGACACTGGTTCGTATACACGTTACACATGGGGAATACCACGAAAATGCTCATACAGCCAGCTCGTTTGCAGAGATTCAAAAGCGAGACCGAACTATCAGTGTTCAGCCACTTTAAAGCTCCGGCCTATTGCATTGCTTAGCTGCAAACTCAAAGATCCATTGAACCGTTAAGGCTCTGAGTTCTCCACTGATTACGATATGTTTTTATGCTTATGTTACTCACAATGTGTGAGAAAAAGGCATTATAAAAATGTTGGGCAATTCGGACAAAGTACGAAATGACCAAATTACTTTAATACTTACCAACATACTTTCCCTAGTCATTGCATGTAATGTGTAAATATTGCATAGGATGACAAATGCTATTTAGATGAAGTATTAAAAAGGTATCTTATAGGTTGTAGAGTAATTCTTTCGCTCTCTCTGAAGTCAGAGTCTTGAAAACCACGCATTTAGTGAGATAATGCGCTATTCTAAATTTGCATCATTTCTGGTCAGTTTGGAACTGAAAATTAATATGAACTATCTATGTTTAAAATTAAAAAAAATGTCTTAAATCACCCTGTGTAATATATTTTCATTTTCCTGACACGATTCATGAAGACAATATACACTTCATTTTAACCGACCATGATAAGTAAAGTTGTTGTATTTGCGCGAAAGATCTTTCGACATTCTAACATGATATTCGCAGCAAAGGCCGAATGAGCACCTGTAAGTGTTAAAATAACTTAGTTTCTGATATAGAACTGGCCAACACTAAGCTTTCTTGATCATGATAAATCAGTTTTATTTTGCGTTTGCATTAAAATTACATTCTAACGACTCCTCAGCTAATCGTCCCACGGTTTCTTCTTAGTAGTTATCCTAGCCTTTTCATATAGCTCACTAATTTTTGGTAAACCATTTTGGTTCGGAAAACTCATTTTTTGCAGCATTGGCTAGCAGCTTAGATACTAGAATCATCTTTGCATTGGTTCACAGTTTGGACTCTAGAATTGTCTCAGCATGTTATGATTCCTTTTCGGACACTACACCTTGTTCTTGCAATTTCATACAGCACAATAAGGACTAGATTCTTTACTAAGCAAATAAAGATCAGCTTATTTCTTTACTTTCTAAGAAAGATCGGGCTATTAAACTACTAAAGTATTATCTGTCTGAGGAGTGCGTCGAAAAATCATATACCTTGCTGTGTGACTGTTTTGCTGGTTTGTCTTTTGGCACTGCATACAGTGCTTATGGTTGTATGGAATATTAACCGTTTCATATGTTGACATTCAATTTTTAGCATTGTATGCGCTGCCTAAGCATTCTTTAAAAAGTCTGATTTCCAGGCAGATTAAAATTTAACATATACTCACAGAGAATAAAACTCACTAAGAGAAGTACATATGACTAAAAAATCTAAATAAAGAAGTTGTTAACACAAACAGTAGTGAGTTAAAAGAAATTTTTATTACCTTACCTTAACATACATTAATGTTAAGAATTTATCACCATTCATCGCTAGCTTTAATGTTTTTTTAAAAAAGTTCTGTAAAGCTCAGTTCATATTTCCCTTTCTCACTATAATCCCAAACCTTTTTCAAAAGAGGATAATCATTTTTAATTCATTAGTGAACTCATTGCTTCTTTCTGGAATGTTAGAAATTAATTTAATTTAATATACACTGCAAAATCCAAACCCAAACCGTGCCACTGTGATATGAGCAATGCATGTTCCTGCGTTACTAGCAAATATTGAAGCAAAATATTTAAAAAACAAAATAAAAATATCTGGTGCTCATTTGCTACAGGCTATTATAAACTCTGAGAAAAAAAATGTCTGAATAAAGGAATAAAGCACCTAAATCCATTAAGCTACATACTATAATTTTGTAGGAAATCATCTAGAAAGCACTCACGAAGGCATGCTGAAAAGGCGGGAGAAATACCTTATATACTCCCCCTTTTAAAGGGCGACTGGGAATTAGAGGAACCAAACGCCAAATCCTGGTGGTGGAGAATCATCATCCACCACCCTTTTTAGTACGGGCGCCACTGTAAGGACATTAGGTATTTGTCGATGTCAGGAAGCTGCAGAAATAAGCAATGCCCTCGCCTGGATTCGAACCAAGGACCTATCGAATACGCGTCGAGCGTGCTGACCACTACACCACAAAGGCACGCTGTGAAGGCGGGAGAAAGACCTTATAAGACATATATACAAATACGTAGAATGGCAACAGAGGGGATATTCAAGAGAGGGGATATGTGAATGACAAAGGCTGCACTATTTTTACTTTTTGTGTATATACAGTAATTTGTATATTGTCTTATTTTGCATATTTTTGTACATTTACTTTTTGTGTAGCATACTTTTAAAATTTTTACCAAATAACCAGGACAAAATGACAACTTGAATGGGATAACGAAACTACAGAGACAACCCGAGAGAGTTCCCATAAAAGCCGGATATCTAGTTTGCTTAGATATAAACGAAATTCATAAATAATTATAGTCAGCTTAATGCAGATATGATTCAATGGTAAGAATTTTTTACGATAATTTTTTACTATCAAGAAAATTATTAAAATAAGAAATATGTGACAAGGCGTGGGATACTACGTTAATAAATGCTTCGAAGATAATGTTTAGAGTAGGGTAATAAGATACGGAATGGTAGAATTGATGAGTTTATAACATGATATCCTAAACAATTATCTTTGATTCATCACAATTATTGTTTTTGTAAAAGGGAAAGGAAATGTTAATATAAACTAATATGAGCCCATTTTGTTCTTGTAACTGATTTTCTCATGCAGGAATCATTTACAATACCGAAGATCAGATAGTGATAAGAAAGAACATAAGTAGTGTAGATATACAACTCTCTTTCTGAATCTATTCTTTCGATAATATAGAAAAATAAAACGCAAAAATATAAGAGAAGCATGGACACAAAGAAGATTGAAAACATGGATCAAGGTATCGAAATAAGCACGTATACAGTGATAAATGCGAGGTCCATTGGTAGAGCGGGCGTGACAGGGCAAATCCCTTAGTAATCACCCTCCACATTGAGGAAGGGTGGAAGAAAATAATCCCTTCGCATAGTTCGTCTGTGTAAGGCTTAATGATTACTCAGATGTGTGATGCGGCTGGTGGAGGCATATGTTGCTGGGATTAACTAGGATAAACATGCGCCTACAGAAAATGTGTTAAGTGGAGGGGATGAAAAATGTTAGATATGGGAGAAAAAAACTACGCAACTTCTTAAAATGCAGTTTTTAAGGAAATAAATTTGAAAGCTGAAATACACTGAGAATTCAGAAGAAATTATTATTATTTTGCTGTTGATTGCATAACTAAATTATTGTCCTATATTTATTTTATACACATGAGACAACTCTCATGGTCGATGGAATAATATATAAATGCCCTTATTTTTAGGAATATTTTACACTCTTTATGCAAAAATTAAAAAAAAAGGAAAAAAAATAAACAAATAAAAAAATCTGAAAAGGTTTCAGATTTAAAGATCACCCAAAAGGATTTGTTAAGGTCTTTCTACAAGTCTGCTATAGGTCGAATTCCTTCTAATACATTACTTTTTGTCTATTGGGCTTTATTATAAAGCATCGTTCTTTTCGCACTTATGCCATATAAAACTCAACAGCAAAACTACAAAAACTTTAATAGCAGCATGCGTTTAGAATTTCTGATGCAGTGCTAAGTATAGGCCTACATTTTTCTTATGTTTTATGCCTTTTATCAGTTCTTTATATCAGTTTCCAGTGTTCAGTTTTCTTAATAAGATGGCATGCTCAATTTTTTTTTGCCTTTTATTAATGATTTGTGAGTTAATTTGATTTATTAAATATCATGTTCCTCGCATTTATGTCACACGAAATTCAGTTCATTAGCAAAATTACAAAATATTTACAAGCAGTACATCTTTAGAATTTCCAGTACACAGTTTCACGTGTTGGAGATGCAAATGTTTTATTCCATACAATGCTGCCGCTTCTGCCTTTCAAACCGTTGACTTTGTTAATTAAAAATTTATTCACGTTTTACTAATTAGGGAATATTCAATTCGAAATTCAAAATTAGAACTTCCAGGTTAAAATACGCGGATGGAGGACTAAGGTATTCAAAATTCGATGGCACTAGGTACCGTCGTTTCTTCACAAAGCGAGGATGATTTGATTTTATGTGGTCATGGCAAAGTCTCGAGGGCTATCTGCCTAAAACGAGGGATGCCTTCGTGGAGAACCTTCTAAATGAAACTGGCTCGTATACACGTTCCATATGGGGGGACCACCACTAAAACGTCCATGCGACCAGCCTGTTTGCTACACAATGCGAGGCACATACATATATACATGCAGATTTTTCATTATATAATTTTTTCAAAAATAACACAAGACGATTGCATTTGGTGGCAGTAATTTGAAAAGCGATATAGCCGTTTATAATGGGACCCACCAGCAGCAGAGCGGGAAAATCGCTAAACACTGGTAGTTCCCATGTGGGTCCGAATCCAGGCAAACGGGCTGGCTGCATGGGCGCATTCGAGTTTTTCCCTATGTGTGACATGCATACGAGCCATCCTTCTTCTTAGAAGGTCCTCCACAAAGGCATCCCTTCCCTTAAGCAAATGGCCCTAGAGTGATTTACCATAATGACCTAAACCAAACCGTTTACAGTGGACGATGCAAAATCTCGTGTCGAGGTCCAGTACGTGTCCTCCCGCCAATATCCGCAAATTGGCAGAGTTAGAAAATATATGGAACTGGGGGAATTAGGAAAAGCTTTATATAAATTACCCCTTCCAGTTGATCTTTTGCAAATAAAATCTAAGTTATTTATAACAATTATAGTTCAAATGTTAATTACAAACGCTACTAATTTTTTATTACCTGTTGTCCCATAAAATGGATTGTCACTATGATAGAGCTTATACATCCCATCATAAAATTTCTAATTTTATTTATATGTGGTACTGGTGATATACCGATAATGAAATAATATGCTTAGTTTTGATTATACGTAAGGACAACTTTTGATAAACGTGCCAAATGCGCTATTATTGATTCCTTTTACCAGTAAAAGTTACGAGTTTGGTAGTTCTACCATTTTTACTTCGCTGTATGAAGTAAAGGATGTAATCACCAAAAATTCCGGGTGTCATATTTCAACAAAAATATACATTTTGACTGCTATCGAATTCAATTTAACGATGCTGTTGTGTGACATCTGTGCGTAAGGACAAAATAAAAGGCTCTTCTTCCCCAAACGGATTATAAAATTGATATAAAATGGATTTAGAAGAGATTTGTTTCGTGACGTCTGTGCATAAGTATGTATATATGAATCACGCATTACTCAGAAACGAGTAGTCTGAGAAAGTTGAAATTTTGTATATATGACTCTTATAACATGCAGTTTTGCACCTTCCTTTTTGGTTGCAATCGGCAGCACCAAAAGTGTGTATATATATGTTGGGAAATATATATACAGCAACTGTGTTACTCGGCTCAGTCAGCTCTTTTTTCTTCTTTGTACGAAGTAAAGGAAGTATTGTAGTCATGAAAAATTCCAAGTTCCGTATTTCAACGAAAATATCCATTTTGACTGCTATCAAATGCAATTTAACGATGATTTTGCGTGACATCTGTACCTAATGAAGCAATAAAGGACTCTTTTCCCCAAAACTAATTATGAAACTGATTTACAATAGATTAAGAAGAGATTTTATACCGCTTCTGTACGTACGTACGTATGTATGTATGTATCTCTCATAACTCAGAAACAAGTAGCCTCAGAGCGTTGAAATTTTATACATAAGATTGCTATAACATATATTTGTGCACCTCCCTTTTTGGTTGCAATCGGCAGCACCAAAAGTGTATACATATATATATATATATGTAATGATTGAATTATGTTGTTCTTATCTTCCGCTTAAGGTTTTTATGCCTTTAGTTAACCTGCATGCAATATTTGTAGAATTGTCTACAATTCAGAAGTTGTTTAAGTCCGGCTAAGCCTATTTTTGTTCCAAAGCATCCATATTTGTTTACATTCCAGACTTAGCAGAATAGTTAATTAAGTCTTTCTGAACCTTCAGTGTCTTTTTGCCGAGTGGAACCGAAACGAATCTTTTAGTTTTGTGCACCGTCCTCTTCCCTGCTGGCCGAATTGCTTGTTCTTGCGTGGAAACTCTAATTTTAATTGTCAAAATTGCTTTTGTAATTGTTTTAACTATATTTAGCATTTTATGTTTTGCTATATCTTTCAATTTTTTAGTACGATATTTTACGTATTTAAAAAAGTGCTTAGAATTTAATATTCCCCACAAGGACGTCATGTGGTATCCGCATCAGATATTTTAACTTTAGAATATTATTGTTTTTAATCTAAAGGGTCATTGTCCCTGAAGGACTATTCTTTTCGTTTTGCGATTTTGCGTCGGAAACATTAAATGTCGGTTCACGTTTCAAACTGTTGCCACCAAATATTGTAGCCCTGTATTATATTTAAAGTAATTAAATAATGAAGAATGTGCATAACTGTATGTATGTTTCTCGCATTGTGATAAAACGACGGTACCTAGAGCAATCGAATTTTGAATGACGTAATCCTGCTGCAAATATGAGCATCTAGAAGCCGAAATTTGAAATTTGGAGTTTGTTTTATTATCGACTTAATATTTTGTAAAGGTTTAACGAATTTTTTATTATCAAACTCAAGGACTTCAAAGCGAGCAATGGCAACATTGTACAGAAAAAACATTTTTATCTCCAGCGCGTGAGATTTTGTATCGGAAATACTAAAGATATGCTCAATTTAAAATTATTTTGCGATATTCTTCTTTAACTGAATTTTATGGTTTAAGTATGAAAAACGTGATATTTAATAAATAAAGGTAACACACAAAGTGTTAAAAAACGCCCCTTCGGACGCAATCTGATCAATTTAAAATCTGAAACTTTCAGATTTTCTTTTCTTCTTTCTTTATTTATTTGGGTATTTGTTGGGGATTTTCCTTTGCTTTATAAGTACATTTTTCTAAATACAAGTGAGGGTTTCTAAATACAAGTGACGTTCTAAATCCGTAGAAGTTTGTGTAAACATTTTTAATATTTGTTTTATATTA
>KK121909.1:204340-261204 GCA_000611955.2 Stegodyphus mimosarum | reverse complement strand
TTATAAATTATTTATTTTAATATTTGTTTTATATTTTTGTATTTATGTTTATGATATAGTTAAAAGTAAGGTAGAAATTGTAAATGCTTCGATTGACAGGAAACACAAGTTTAGTTGTTTTTTTCAAATCATATACCATTACAAATTATAACTATGTAATAAATTTACACTAAGCTTTAATAAATATAGTCAAAGTAATCAAAATTAGAGGGTAATTTAATATAGAATAAAATTCAAATTGATATTTTCACATATTTATTTAAGGAGATTTTAAGTATGATTTGAAATACTACGAAGAGAAACCAAAAATATACACATTTAATTTAAGTTCATCTTAATTGCCAGTTTTCAAGAATAGTTTGAAGAATTTTGTGGTTAAAGAAATAGTTAAACAAAGCGAAATTCGCTTCTGTAAGAGGCTACGTTATCCGTGAATTATTACAACCGTAACTACAAAGATAATGTAAAGTAAAATTATTTCAAATTCTTTTGATATTCGACTTAAATATTGTCCACAATTCAATATGGCATTGCGGAGATCGTTAACACTCGCAACCCTCCATTTTTACAAGGCTCAATGAAATGTTTTAAGATAGATTTTATTTCTCTTTCTTTATTTCAGACCTGCAACTCTGCCCTATGTCCCTTAAAGATTATCTGTAGATCTGTTAGAATCCACAATGTGAACTTCAACATCTGATTACGACCATAATGGACATCAGTATTTAACTTCAATGTAAAACAATCATAAGCCTCAATATTGGGCCACAGCGAGTGGCAGGATCTAATGTGTTTTGTCGTGGCGGAAGAAAAAAAAAATTCTATGATTACACAGAAGATATATGACTAATTTTTGTGTTAAATTTATGAAAAGGATTAACAAAATACTTGAAATGTTAAGTAACCTGCATATCGAAAAGAAACTTTTAAGCCATGCTCAATGTTTTAAGATAGAAAGAAGCAAGTAATCGACAAATCAATTCCGGTAGGTTATTCACTTTACCTAAACTGTATACGCATTCCTATACAGACCCACAATAAGTAATGTATGAATATCTTGAAAACAATTTGTATGAAGTTCGCAGAAAGAAGTGACTAGATTTGTTCGGAAAACAATAATTCTTTCCCCCAAAACATTTTCAACTGCAAGTTGCTTTTGTATCATCGGCAGCATTATTCTAATTCGATCAGTCAGTATTAGAATGTTCTTCATATAGCCTAAAATACGTGATATATGATTTTTGACTTTCTGAGCATTAAAAAGGCAAGTATGCGGGAAGAAGGTGTTTGCAGGAGTAAAATACGCTACAGTTGCAGTGCTGAAGAGGATGTCACAAATATTCTACTTCAAAATTTGGAATTGCTTATGAAGTGCCATAAAATGTGCAATTTGATGTGAAGGTGAATGATCCTAATTTGAAAACATAAAGGAAAACAGCGACCTGCAGGAGTAGGTGTACCAGAGAACAGAGGCTCCATTTCCTGGCTGACTAAATCGTCTGCCTCACATGGATTATAGCCTCTGCCTCCAAGCATTTATTTCTCAAAGCAAAAGATACATTGGCAAACAAGGCCTTCCAAGACATAGATATGAGTCTATTATACAATTGTTATTACAAATACACTTTTCAAAATTAATAACACAGTGAAAGAAATATGTTAAGAAAGTCAAATACTTCAAGTTCTAAAAATCAACATTCATATTAAAAGAACCTCAAAATTATAAATTACAATCAGAGTTATATCGAAAATTACAATATATAATACTATTACCAAATCACAATGCAAAATAGAGCGTTCAGAAATGTGAGACTGATTATAATTGATTACATAATTTTCAAACTTACACTATGTGTTATCTTATTGGATCCAAGTACCAAAATCAATGCATAATGAAATATGCTACCTTAATTTAATAAACAAAATAAAGACTGAAAATACCATAACAATACTCAAATGCCAAATGCTTACAGAAAGAACATTTCCTTAACTGTTCAATATTATTAATAATTAAAAATCGTGGTTCAGTACAATACTTCAATCATAATTGTGACAATCAAACCATACAACAACGGTATACGTACTTCAATCTTAGCTGTAGAAAATTACCAAGTCATTGCAAAACATAAACCAAATGGGCAAGATGACCATACAATAACAAATGTAAAAACAGGTATACTGATTTAACTAATTTCCATATTTCATGCAAGATTTCGATCAAAACCTTCTAGGCAATGATAGCTTTAACAGCGGCAATCTACAACCAAAGTTAAATCTAAAAATGCTATAGAAATCTAATACAATTACCAATTCACAGTGCTTAACAATAGAATCTGAAATATGAAACAAGGTAGAATTGTGTACAGAATTTACAAATTTACATTATGTGTTAGCTTATAGGATCCAAGTACCGAAGCTAATACAGACTTTTAAATGCAACCGTAATATACAAGTAATAAAAGCATTTATAAATACAAGTATATTAATTCAACTAATTATAATACAATTCTTAAAACAGTATGACAGTAAGACCCATAAGACTAATATTAACGTATAAACAAAATTAACAATATAAACTGTACATTAGCATTAATAAATACAAGTATAATAATTCAACTAAATTTCCCAATACAGTATGACAGAAAAACCCATAAAATTAAAATTAATTCACAAGAGCGTCTATTGAAGTCGAAAATTAAAATGACAGTGTCAGACAAAGTCAAAATAACATTCATAGTATCAGGAATAAAGAACCATTGTAATTTGTAACTATAATCAAGATCGAAAGTAATAACAACAGTCAGATACTAATTACCAATAAACAGTACCGATCAATGCTACTGTAAAAGAGAATATAATTTACATCAATATTAATCATGTCTCTAAGACCTAAATTAAAGAAGCATAATGCTCAAAATATGATAAAAACAAAGTTCAACATGATTTTGAAGGAAGCCAACAAATTGTTTACAATATCATACTCGTACGAGAAAAAATAAATAAATAAAAAAATCACTAACCAAATAATCATATAACATTAAATAAGAATTCTCTGAGGTATACAAACAAAACATTGCCATGGAACATCAGATTATTCAACAAACAATAGATATATCCATTTATAGCCTAAAAAATAATCTCCCAAAATCGATACAAAAATCCTATTGTCGAGAAATAGACCGATTAATATGACCTACTGATAGCCGAGTTAACCTTTTGACAAATTTGCATAATTTTCAAGAATTGTTTTTTTGTTTCACTAATAATTCTGCCCATTTAGTTTGTTTGTTTGAAAGCATGTAGTATCTATGCAGCAAGGGGAAGGGGCTCAAAACACATGGTGGGCAGATATTCTCTAGAAAGGTTAATGGTAAGTGAAGAGGGTAGGAACCCGCGGACCGCCCTCACAGGTGTTCTCCCACAGAATTCTAATTAGCTTATCTGTTTGCAAGTTCCTGCGATATCTAATATGCGTGCATGGATGCGCAGGTGTAGAGCATCTTTCAATTTGTAGTCTGATCACCTTAAAAATCGAAGCAAAACTTTTGCTGAGTTATAAACGATTATCTAAAATCGAAATTTCTTCTCTACATTATTATCACAGCAAAAATTGTTTATTGTCTTATTTTATTAACAGAGCAAAACAGCATTTTGCTATTCTTCCTCCAATTCAACTACCTTTCACAAATGATCAAAAAACTTGCTGGATTGCATTTTAGTTAGTCGACTTGATTAATTAAATTAATTTAATTAATTAGAGTAGTAGAGTAATTTCCTTTAGGTAGTAATGATAAAATATTGTCTGCCACTTCGTGCTGTGTTATTCAGGTTTAGGCTAACACAGTCTTACGAGTCATAACATAACTCGACGTTTTGTATTTTAATGTAGAATTCATTAGATATTAAATGTAATTGTCATTAATCAACATTCCTGGAATTTCAAGAATTAAAAAAAGTTTGGTGATAAATTTATCATTAATGCTAATTAGCTTCTGGTGCATAAAGTCATAAATTAAATGAACCATTGTATTTATAAAAAATACTAAATCAAATTACAATTAGAAACTTCTTTCAAAAGAATAACTATGCTGAAGTTCTTAGAAAAGCAAGACAGCGATTATGTTCAACAACACTTACTACGTTTTATCGTTACAAACCTTAACTTTTTGTTTTTATTTTTTTAAGATAATCAATCAAAATATACTTAGCTTTAAGAGCGCACTTTAACTTAATAACTTAAAAAAGTCTTAAGAACTGAAGTAGTTGTCATTTTGATGCCGAAACAAATGAAGCGTTTATATCTGTGAGAACAAAATATCGTGTTTACCCCCACCCACTCCTGGCATCAATTAAGATAAGCACAGCAAATAATTAGTGAAAGAATTAACTCTTCTTATCTTGCTATCCGATCTGGTTTTGAAGACACATTGTTTTATTATACTTTACTTTATTAATCGTATTCTTCAAATTTCGAAATGCAATTATTTTGTTACTATGGTTACTTTAATTTCCGTGCTTCTCTTCGATATGCATGTTAAAAAAATTTGAAGACATTTTAATTCAGTTTTATTAAACAGCTTTATCTGATAATTATGAGTGACAAATATTGACAGTGTTAATGACTTAATAAAAAATTAATTAAGTATCTGGAATGCTTTTAAGCTCCTTTATCTCATAAAAATGTCTCACACTATCACACTAAACATTCACCTTTAAAACAAATTTTAAGCATCTTTCAAGAAAACTTCACTTCTAAAAGAATACATTTCTGTGGTACGTTTGTTGCGAAAGAGCAGTTCAAAATACATTTCCTAATTATTTTCCTTTATTTCTAGCATGCAACCTGATTTCTCTGTTCTCTGTGCTAGTATGTAATATTTTTTCTTCACTGATCACTTAATAACAAATAAAATTATAAATAACGAGTTCAAGTTTACTTTTAATAGTTCTATTTCAGAAAAGCTTTAAAACCCTATACTATTAAAGGCTGTGCCCACTCTGACTATGTATTTGTTTGTGGCATTATCTCTTCTGGAACGGTGGGCTGTCCAGTTTGTGAGAGGTACACCCGGATTCCAGAAATTCGTGGGTAAACATTTCGACTATTCTCATGTTCGTACAACTTTCATCAGCCGACATATTATTTAAAAACTCTGAAATCGCTAATTGTCCCCTCATTTTTCTGAGTGGCAACAGTCTTGCAAGCCAAAGATAAACATCTGCTTTATTTCGAAAAGTATTGCCACTGCTGGCTTTCAAATCGCAGAGTTTGTTAGTAAAAAATTTCTAAGTTTGAAAAATATGAAAAAAATAGTATTGCCAAACATTAAGTATATTATTATTATATTTAATGTTTGGGGGTTATGGGGTTATGGGGTTATTCAATTATGGCAAAACACACGAGGGCTATGTGCCTAAAGGGAGGGATGTCTTCGTGGAGGAGTTTCTAAGGGAAACTGGCTCGTATACACGTTACACATGGGGAAAACCACGAAAACGCCCATGCAGCCAGCCTGTTCGCGGGATTCGAACCTCGGACCGAACTACCAGCGTTCAGCGTCTTTACCGCTCGGCCACTGGTGGGCCATTTAATGTTTGGAAAACTATTTTTAGAAAAGCTGAAGAAAGCACCCGATCGCATGTAACGTCATTGCATGTCGAAAATTTATTGCTAATGTCAGCAGTTAAAATAAATAGCTGCTGTTCGCAGCTTTTAATTTCAGATTATGTTAACTGACACGGTATGTTATTACCGAGTTATTCCTTTTGTTATTACTGAGAAGAAGGTGTTATATTACCTTAAATTTAAATTATGGCGTCATACGTATATGTATTAAACTGTCCAATGATTTTGTGTCTTCGTTTGGCAACAAAGTAATGATCTTGAACGAGCTTAATAAATATATTTTGTGCGTAGTCTTATATTACATTACTTACGCTAAAACTAAATTCAACTTATGTTATATCGAATACGCGCAAATAGCTGAGATTTGTAAGATGTTTAATAAATAAAGTTAACACATAAGGAAATGTTAATAATAAAAAGCCAAAAAACGGTTTTGCAAACCATGTTACTAAGGAACCTTAGCATTGATATTATTGCGTACTTATGGGTTCGTGGATTTAGAGTGATTAGCGAGAACACTTGATGAAGAATGAAAACACAATTTATTAGCCAGTATTGCTCAGGACAGTTGCAAAATCACGTTTAAAGCCGTCGGAAAACTACGGCACACATGCTGAAACAATCAGCAACACAGCCTTCAGGCTATCAGGCTTCACGGCAAAGCACTAGAGTAGAGCACCGGACTCGGTCGATCGCTCTCGAAGCTCAACACACTCGAAGACGCACTACGATATATTAGACTGACGATCACTTGATAGATTACGAGACTGACTGGCTGACTGACCCCGCATGCAGGCAGGGTTTATATAGCTTTTGGGCTGCCTTTGAGAACATTCTGGGCCAAACCGGTAAGAATTCGTTCTAGAAGGTTCTCTATCCTTCTACGGCATACTGCTGATTTTGTCGCCAAATGGGCAATTTTCACGGGAAATATTTAAACCCTGCCATCCCTTGACGTTGTTTAGCAACCCTAAACCCGCCTTGCGGGTGAGCTATCTTACTGCTGTTAGGCATTTTGTAATAATATGATGAACTGAGAAAAGTCTGAAAGAAATATAATGCTGATTTTAAATGTTTTGTAATTTTGCTGTTGAATTGGATATGGTATAAGTGCGAAGAAAATTATTCTTAATAATAAAGCTAAAAATGTAGGTTAGCTTGAGTGAGCGCAATGGCTGGTAGACAATGAGCTCAATGACAGCTTAAAAACCTTAACGAATTATTTTGGACGATCGTAAAAGTCTGAAACCTTAATGTAATGCCCATATCCCCAGAAGAAGGAAAGGCTTGGCGAAAACAGTTCGACGGGACGATTACTGACGAGCACCAGGTGGTTTGTTGGACGGAAGTAACAAAAAAACAAAAAGAAAAGTAGAGACAAAAGAATGAAAAGGACAGTAAGAAAAAATGGGACTTTTGTCCCTGGATGCCGAAAGAGACGGTGATACGTTTTTGGCTGGAGGACCGTCGCCAATTTGCTTTGTGATGAGAGTTTTTTTTATAATCCGGCGGAAACAAACTGGACTTACATATCCCTGATTGTACCTATAATATATAATAACCAATAGTTGTTTTCTTATTATTGTTAAACGAACAACAAAAATGTGTCATCTATGCGTCGATCGACAGAGTCATGTTTGAACGAAACGAACCCCACGCTACGGATAATACAATAATCCTTATTTCTATCGGTAATACTACGGCAATCTGCTACACTTAATTTTTTTTTATATACTTATGATGAACGTGATTAAAAAACATAAAATTTCTCAGCTGTTTCCCACAAACATCCAAACTTGCTCAAAAGTAAAAGTCTCTTAGAAATTCACATCTTAATTTTTAGCTGTAGCTAATATTTCCCTTTGATTATAAAACAATTTTAGTAACCAGTTGTTATTATTGTCGTGTCCATGAATTCATGGACATGTGTTCATGGAAGAGGGCTCAAAGGCTCAAAGAGGTTGGACTTCTATTTCCACCCCAGTTTTGACAGAGAACGTCCCAGGGGTGGTCAGAGGGTCTCCTACTCCTCTCCCCTACCACCAATGTACACGAGATGATTTTCGACTCGCCATATATTTACAGAGCCCTCATGTGGCAAAAACACTATACGTTTACAAACATCCATGCTTTCTGCGGGAATTGAACTCGGACTCTTCGGTACCACAGTAGGCTCCCCTAACCACTTTTCTGTCTAGGCGGCTAACGCAGGTTATGGAAGCCGGTATCATTTTATGATTGATTGGAAAAGTAAACCGAAATGATTTCTTTCAATTTATTTTGAATTTCAAGAAATCGAATTAGAATAATCTGAAGTAATAATTTCGAAAAACTTGTTTTAAGGTAATAATTGTGAAAATTGTAGTCTGTGTTAAAGTATAATATAATAGAAAGTAAGCTTTAGCTCTTTAAGTTGCGAGATCTTGAAATTTCAGATAAAATCCCACAATATGCAGTACTCCTGAAAAACGGTGACTGCAGATTTTGCTTACTCTAATATTAAGCACACTTCTCATTCAACGAATATCATAGTTTACTCAGATAAGATACAGCATTTTATAAAACCAGGTTTTACAACAATAGAGAGACTGTTCGCACACTTTTTGGGAGATTTTTCTTTGCTGTAAAAATCTCTTCTGCTTGGAATTTTTTTCAACTACTACTATAGTTGTAAAATTCTAAATTGTTGTCTGCTACTTGACAGTTTTGTTTTCATGCAAAATGGGACTCCTAAAGAAGCAATGGATGGAAATTTATGTTTGTCTTCTTTCCGAAGAAAATTATTCATAGCTTGTTTTAAAAAATGCTCTGAAACCACGGTTATTAGATATCTAAAGCAACGATAGGTAGGGTTGTCAACTACAGCGGAAAAACGTGAAAATTTAGCTTAAAGTGCAAAACCTTGTTCCAAATACATATCCAAGGGAAAAAAATAATGTTTCGATTGTTGCAAACGTACGATCTCTAATGCTAAACAAAAATCCGCCAAGACAGTTGCAAAATCATTCAAATGCTCAGTGTCAACTGTAAACAAAGTAATTAACGCTGATTTGAATCTTAAAAAGGCGAAAAAACATATTGTGCGTCGTCTTTCTCCACGACATATCGTCGAACGTAGAACGCGCAGCAGAATTCTTTATTATCCGGACAAAAATTTATCCGGACAAAAATGGTAAAATGCTAAAACGGTAGATGAATCTTGGGTGTACTTAAATACTGCAATAAAAAGAGATCCATTTATTACCCTAAAAGGGTAGCAAAAAATCTTAAAACATGTTTCAAGGAATGCAAAGAAAGTTTTTCTAAACGATTTAAGATTGCTGCTGGTTTTTTCATACAATGGCAAATTAAAAACAAAGAGACTGGAGACAAATTTAAGATCAACCTTTCCACATACTATCAAAAACATATTTTATACCCAATATTCAAATAAAAAATGCCTTTTTTATATGCATTGTGATCAATCAGCAGAACTGCATCAAGCAAGCAGCGACATGTCAAAATCTACTGTTAATGCCCTGCAAAAAATGGAAGAAGAAACGGGTATGAAGGTCAGATCCTTCATTCATATCCCTACTAAATCTCCTGGTCTATCACCGATGCATTTTTACTCTTTTGGACTTAATAAAAAGTGGGTTATCCGACCGCCGATCCACAACCTCCCTAGATTTTGGAAAGCATTTCGAGAGCAGTAGGATAAAATACCTCTTCTGATTCTGCAAAAAGCTTTTAGTTGGCTTGGAAATTACAGTGTAGAAATATAATGAAGAATGCGGCTTATCAAACAGAACATTTAAAACATAAAAATTTAGGTAAAATATTTCTTTAATTACAATGAAAATAGTCTAAAAGTTGTGCGAACAGCCTCTGTATAAGAAGGGGGAGGATTTTGTAAATAAAAAAAAAAAAAAAAACCTTGTAGGAAAAAACATTTAGTAACTGAGAAACGCTAACTGTGCATCAAAAAGATGAAAACAAATTCGTGCTTTGAGCGAAACATTCATGTGTATAATGCCTAATTTATTATCTCGCATCGTTTTTACTATTGTTGCGGATTTCGTATTTATTTAGCTATTTATTTAGAATTGTAATTAAAATTGTCTTATTTTCCCGTGCAACGCAGATGGTTTAGCAAAGTCGCAAACATAAAAATACAAGAGCACATGCATTTAATATTTAATAAATAAATATCTCGTAATTGCTGTTGCCATCGAGGAAAATCGTGATATTTATAGATTTCACCAGAATATTCTAGTGAATAATTGAAAAGCTTATAATAGGCGAATTTTAACACTTCAGCTCAGTTGTTGCTGTTTTAAGCGAACTGTTTGTTTACTTAATGCTGTTATTACTTAATGCTATGTAGCGATTTCGTTGTGAGATAGAATTAGTTTTTCTGTTTTTGAGTTGAGTTTTGTTTAGCGTTTGAAATATTTTGATATTGTATGAATATCTCTGAGGAAATATTTCAGCATTTTGTTTTATGGCTTGTGAAAAGAATAAATTTTGTTAACTTTTTAACGACTGGCGCATTCAGTCCATTACAAACTCGTACACAAGCAACACTGTGATTCTTTTGAAGCTTCTGAGAGTAATTTCCGATGGCATACAGAAAACGAAAGTTGCTACCTTGCAAAGTACATTTTAATTTTATAACAGTTATTTTAATTTTGAAAATCCTTCTTTTCAATTCTTGTTTCCACTTACAACTCCCTAGCAGAATGAGGTTTTAGAATCGCGTGGAATGCAAATGAGTTAGAAGACGTATTTAAGGAAAATTCAACTAACTTCGATAGAGAGTGCGAGGAACCCTTAATGGCGGGTGTTTGCTTTTCTGGCTAAGTCACTATTAAAGCTGGTATTCTTGGCCGTATTATTGATAGTCGCTGCCTAGTTTAATTTAAGGGCCACCTATGTCAGATAAGTGTCTCTAGGTTCGGCTAAGTCTCGTTTAGTAATTTAGAAGTCAAACAAAAAAAAATCAGCGTTATATCTTTTAAATTTTCACAGGACTAGTGTCGATGGTTTTACCGAACCATCACCCTCAGCTGACAAAGTGCACTGAGGATGATGATTCGGTAAAACCATGGAAACTAGTCCTGTGAAAATTTTCAAATATAAAGCTAATTTTTGTTATTTGACTTCTAAATTAATAGTTGTTCTGCGTATTTATTTTACCTTAATTAAGTCGCCTTTAAATAATTTTAGTTTAGTTATATCTTATTCTGAGTTAAAGCCTGGGTAGAGGCTTTTCTGTAAGCCCAGAAGGGGCCGAATGTTATACTTATTTGAGTGAATAAAAGGGTATTTTAAGCCTTATCGAGTTTATGACATAGCTGTTTGAATACAGCGATAAGTCGCTACATATTTCATTAGGTTTTTCAACATTTCATCTTAGACAAAGGGCGAGAAACACCACAACCTTTATGATTAATGTTTCCGTCTAAGAAAATATCGTTCGCTGTAGTTGACTTCGTTAATAATAAATATTTTGTTATCACATCATTAACAGCGAGTTTTATGGCATCAGAATTCCTATTTTTAATTCATAAAATATAAAGAATGACCATTATTGTGATAATACCAATAATACGCATGGTAACGCCTCAGAAACAACGTTTCGTTATTTATTTTGTCAGGAATAAGGCAAAATAATCATATAAATCGGATTTTACTGATAAAGACGTGAATATTAACGGTTGCAACTACGCTAGGGAAATTAAAATCTTTTGACTTGTTACACTTAGAAGGTCGATATTGAAGTTCATAGCCTTGCCATTCTAAAGGGAAATCATCGAAAGATTAAATGCACCCTGAATTCTTCTGCTTCATAGTCGAAAAGCGATAAACTAAAACTGCGTATTAAAATAGGAGAAAGTGCGATTATTTTACCATTTTCATTCCTTAGGATCGTAAAATAAACATTAACCATAGTTGCGAAAAACTAAAGTAAATTATCAGTTGTTAGCAAAGAAATCCGAAAATTTAAACTGCACACATATCTTAATACTTTGCTCTTTTTATATTTTCCGTATCGTTAGTTTTACAGCGTGAAGTAGAGGAAATAACTGAAAATACAGCTATTCCTTTCATTTACGTTCTCATTTCTCAAAAAAAAGTAAATTTCCTGTGGGACCTTACAGTTTTCTGATTGTAAAAATTTAAGTATTTATTCCTTTATTGCATGAGGATTGTACTTTTCTTATGAAATAGGCATTTAGTTTTTAAAATTGTGCTGTTATCACCTTTGATATTTAAGTAACTTTAAATATTTCAGTAAATCCTGGCAAAATCCTAGTTTCTAAGAAATATGCTGAAATTATTCATACCGAAGTGTTTATTAAGCTTACACTCACAGAGTTATTTCTTTATAAGATTTTCTCTGAAATACTTTAAAAATATAACTAGTATTTGTGCTTTAGCTATAATAATTATGTAAGTAATAAAACTGGAGTAAAAGGTACTTTTCAGAACACTTAGATAGCATTTATATGTAAAATTTACATTATATTTAACTTATTTAATGCGCAAACTTTCCCCCAAGCTAGATTTGATATTTGGTTGCGAAATCTTGCTAGAACATTCACTACTACGGCAATTACTTCAAAACTGAAATATTAATATTCTACCTCTCGTCTATTCAAACATTAAACTTTTCAATTTTAGATGAAGTTTATGCGATTATTAAACTACACAAATAGTCTGCAACCAGACAGCCAACGCCAGCAATACTGGGTTTGGCGGCGAGCACTGACGCCCATCGAACCAGTTGATGTTTCGCATTCAGGTCGCCTGAGAGCTTATTCTTATTGTTTTTCAGTCATTGCTCTGTGCTAAAAAGATTAAATCTGCTGCTTTTTAAGATGCTATTAAATCAAAATCTATTTTAATTAGTTTTATTTTGTAATCTATGTGAATAACTTCAACATGATTAGATACTTTATGCCCCATGTTTATGACACCAAAACCATTTGATGAAAATATGCTACCGATCTATGCGGGCACAAAAATGTTTTTTTATTTAATATCCAATAATTTTTAATAAAAATCTAAACAAGAACTTACATTTGCTGTTGTATGCTGATCATACTTAAGTTAGACTCCTGATGTAAGATCATGAGTCCAATTTTTATGGGAAATATGCTTTTGATTCTCCTGTTTCATATTAACAAATACTACACAGAATTTCATGGAAAATGCCACGTTATTAAGATACGTTCGGAAAAGAGTGATAGATATAACGATAATAAAGTATTGTCCTATTCAGAGAGTAGACGAGAAAAAGCGCTTTGTTACTTTTCTATGCAAAAACAAAATATTTTCTACTTGGGCATATAAGCTAAATTTACATACAAGCGACAGAGAACTTTTATCCGATCGAAGAACACGAAGAAAAGGCCTTAGATGAATTGACTAATAAAATTGCAAAAGTTTTTAAGGGACTGCAGTTTAAAATTATCGCGGAAGAACTAATTCAAATAATTCCGTTGCAAGAAACTAGGTTTTCTTCAAAAAGGTTCTCCTCTTTTCTCTCCACTTCTTTTGAACAATAACTATTGTTATCCTTCTTCATATATTTTATCGGAACATGAAATCATTGAAGTTACTTCTGAAACAAAAACAGAGAGTACAGCAGTAATAAAATCTCCATGCTACTTTTTAATGTGAATGGAAATAAAGGGTAGCAGTGACGAACTTGAAGTTTCAGATAAGTCAGGGGCAGCTATTGTCAGTGATACGTTCAAGCATACAGAAATTTTGTAAAGGGCAGCATTCAGAAAATTGGCATCAAATGCTTTCGATTGCATTAACCCTCTGACCGGCCCGGGATTTTCCTAAAGATGTCCAAATTTCCTAAAACTGCGTGAGAAAAAGTCATTTTCTTGTTTTTAATGCCAAAATGTCCTAGATACTTTATACCTGTATTTATGCACGTTTTAATATATTGCCTTAATTCACATATTTCAAGATGCATACATATATATCAGACATCACAAAAATATTCTAGGCCGTATATATATATATCTGGCCTTGCCGGTAAAGTGATTTCCGATAATCTGCAGAAGTCAATGTCTAAGTATGTGAAAAGTGCAAACAGAGGAAAGAAGGATGTTCTGAAAAAGATATTAACATTGCTGACGATCAGCTGCATTCTTCCGTGCACTTCCAAAAAATCACTTTGTTTAAAAAAAAAAAAAAAACGCAAGAGGAAATTTTACTGAAAAGGGATTGAGTGCAATTACGTTTGTATGGCTGGAGCTAAGTGAAACCGCTTGCGAATGAGAAAATATATTAACCCTATCCCTTTACGAATTTTGATTTATCAAAATTACCAGTACGGTGGAGATTTAATTTCAAAGTCTGGTTGACTAAAAAGATAATGAATGATTAATTTATTCAAGTGAAAACAACTTAAAAACAGAAAATTAACAAATGAACGCAGTGTTATTTATTGACAATGCAGCCTGACATTGAGATTTGTAACTAGTATATGTAACAAAACATCCTTTTGCTTCAGTACTACATCAGCAATAATCCTTTAGTTCAAAGTATCAGTTATTCATTTAAAGCATATAATAAGACATTAGCTTTAAAATAAGTAACTACAAAAATTAAAATCTTCGACATCAGCAAGAGAATTAATAAAGCCAACATTATTTCAGATGCAAATCAATGTATTCACATTGCACAAGGAAGTTAATCGGAAAATAATTATAAATTGTTTTGCAAAAACTGATTTTAGTAAATGCACTATAGGATTTACTATTGAGCTGGATAATTAATTTGAAATTCATTCATAAGTATTAAAAAATACATTTAAAATAAATACTATTTTAAATACTATTTTTATTTTTGTTTCTGACTTTGTTTTATTTTATGAGATAGTGTCAAAATGTGATGAATCAAATATAGTTTGAAATAGTAAAAAAAATTGCTGATTGTGAAAAGAAAAATCAGATGACAAAAATTATGAATAATGAATTAGCGGCAAATCCAAAATACTACTAGAAAGATATTACTGATTGTTTTAAGGCATAATAAAATTTAAGTGCTTTTATTGATAATGCAATTAATTCACAGGGTTTTAACATTACGCATTTAATATCTTGAATAAACTTTAAAATTGACAAATGATTTTTTTAAATAAAATTAAAGCAAAAGTTTTAATTTTATATGACGAAAATAAATTACAATTTTTTAACAACCTCTGATTTAGGGACTGTTATTTCGGTCTCAAGAGACACCAATGGCCGAGCAGTTGCTGAATATTGGTAGTTCGACTTGGGTTAATTCAGATGAACAGGCTGGCAGCATGGGAATTTTCATGGTTTTCCCCATTGTAACGTTGACACGAGCTAGTTTCCATCTGAAAGTTCTCCATGAAGGCATCACTTCCTTTAATTAGATAAACCATGAGTGCTTAAAGATGTCCTTAAATGAGAGATTTTTAACTGCGTCATGAAGAAATGTAGCAATACAAATAATCTTGAAACAACGATATTAATAACATTTGATCTTTCACCCGTACCTCACGATTTGTGACTATTAATTAAATACTGAAAAATGTATAAATTTCGCAATTCCTATAAAAGTTGTAGAGGAGAAAATAGTGAATTTATCCGTAAAATCGTTTCTACGTCTAGAAAAAAATTTCGAACTATTTTCAAGCTAAATTTTACAAGTTGATTAAATTTATTAATTCTTACGATGATCATTAATGTCATAAATGCTTGGATATTGAAATCGTTATCTCAATGTCAAGTGAAAAATTAAAGCTTTCCTGAAACAACATGCGTATCATAATTTTAGCATTGAATTCTGCGAGGAAGAGTTATTGCAGTTCTTTAAATAATACATTTTATGTTAAATAAAATATTTCTTTCACATATGATAATTTTAATAGTAGCCATTGTTGTATTTTTTATAATAAATGACGCATGACATCAGCTTTTCATTGTCGAACTCAGTCAAACACCAAAATAAAACTTCCTTTTCTTCACTTTTTCTTTTCAGAGGCCCTAAAAATATTAGATGAAAAATTTCCTCAAAGAAGTTTGGTTCAAAGTGGGGCATAATCTCAAAAGCGAAAGTATTTCACCCAGTCAACATCGAACAAACATTCACAAACACTGTTCTCTCCGATGAGGACGCGAGGGAATTCAGAATGAATTAGTCTGCATGAAAATGATGCGTTAGCTTATGTCGCATCTGCAGCAGTTACATTCCGTTTCAATCTTCTGATGTCTTGAAAGCATGCATGCGAGAACAGACGTATATAGAACATGGTTTAGGGCACTTCAGTAACTATCTTTTATCTATGAACTAGAATTTCGAGAGAATGAGCAATCGGGTTCAAGTAAAATTTCATAATACTAATAGCTATATGCGTACTGATCCTGTGGAAATAGATTTTGCACGTAAAACATTTTCAACATGAATAATTATGTATGATAAGCAACTGCTGTTTATAAACTGCAATTGTCCAAGAATTTCAAATCGTGTGAGCACATTCTTAAATTTATAAAAAAAATTGTGTCAAACAAATTAACTAACATGACATCGTGTCTAAGAATAATTTTTGACGAAGTCTATCAGTTTTCCTAATTAAGGGATATGCATGTAATATTTACAGTTTTAAAATTTAATAAAAGAACAAAAAATAAAAAATACTTAATTCCCTTTCCTAAGCGATGTTTTGCAAATGAAATAAAATGAGCCGTACTAAAATTTTCTAGCTTAATAATTAAATTTCAGAGTGAAAATTTTAAGCTTAACTGAAAAGCTTTATAATGTAATACTAAAAGCAGTGCAGAACTTAATGCCTTATTGATTATCAATTTAGATGACAATGCACTCTGCACACACACACAAAAAAAAGAAAAAAGAAAAAAAAATGCCAGGAAAAAAATTACGAAAATATCTCATTTCCTATTGGGTTTATTGACAAATTTAATTTGCGGTTATATATTACATTTTTCAACAACGCTGTTCTAATATACATATTTTGACACAAAATGGTACTTTTTCTAAAATAACATACCAAACTTTTTACATATTTCGATTGTACGACACAAATTATTCCCAAATAAGAAATTTTGTAAAATTTGGTAAGAAACTTGCAGAGAAATTAAAAATTTATCTTGACGCACTCTTTTCAGTTTGCGCCAAGAAAAATTCACTTGGCGAAGTTCCTAATTTACGGTAACCTAAGATGCAGTTTCCTTTCCATTTTACCATTATGCACAGTAGGAAAAAATGGTGCGTCTTCCATTCTTTCAAATAATTTTAACTAAGTGCGTAAAGCACATTTGGAGTTATACCTCTTTTAACAAATATGCCGAAATTCAAAATGCGCCAACGTATAATTTTACGTACATCATTGGAATTTTAAATAAAAAAATGCTAATTTTTGGCAGGTATGCCTACGAATACATCTACTTTAAGCTGATGGTAAAAATGATATAGGTCATATTTCAAAAACTGTTTTCGAAAAATTTGTAAAAATTACTAAAAAATACAAATTCAAAAAATAAGTCCGAAAATATATGCGAATTTTAAATATAAACCTAATTCCATTAATATTGAGGAGCTAAAATTTTTCGAGCTAATTTTAAAAAAAATATTCTTGGAATATTTTTACAAAACTCGGAACTTTGGCATAACTTGAGTTGTACAGTGGAAGTATGAAAAACCTCGGAGTGTCATTTCAATAAATGTTCGATTTTCTGTCAAAATACCTATGTTAGAACAACGCTGTACATAAATCTAAAGCTGCGCTTTCGAGACATGAAAAAACACAGATTGAATTTCATCAAACGGCCAAGTGGAACAAGAGATATAAAACAGTCCCATTTTTTGTGTGCAAGGTGTACATCATAGTATACCTCTAATGCATATTAATCCGAGGTAGGCAAATACAAATTTGAACAGGATAAGTTAAATCAGAATAAAAAAGTCAATTATTAATAATTATAATTAATTAAAGCATAATAATTAAAGCATAATTAATTAAAGCATAACAATTTTCTACTACTGATCCCAAAGAGGGGAAATATAAATTACATTGGGTACTAGTTTGAAACTACAAATATTTTTTAATTGTACGTGCGAGTTAGGCAGCTCTTTTCAAAAGCAATTCCACTGGTGAAGAATAAGAAGTCAGAAACCGAGCTGTATAGTATGTTCCAAATGGACTAATCTTACTCTTGGAAATTTGGAGTTGTTAAAGTTTTGGTAAGACGAAGCCCCGGAAAGCAAAACTTTGGAGATAGTGATTCGTCGGTTGTTGCTGAAAATCCAGGATTCCAGCCTTTGTATGAGTTATTTCATTTGGTGTCAAAGTATGAAAACATAAGTGTGGAAATTGAGTTTAGAATTGCGTAGCAAATTCGATCGAAATGCTGGAAGATATAAAAGTCAGTTCAGCAGTCAAAGTGAGGCTTTTGGGTTGAAATTCAGGAAAGGGAAGAATTATTAGAAGAGCGAGGCGAAAGCGAAAATTCGGATTTGGAATGGAAAATGTGAAATATTACAACACTACGGATGATGTCAAGAATGATTTAAACTAGGTAAGTGCTTGAAGTAAGTGTCAATGAATCAGAAATACCTGCATTGAATGACGCTTTTGCGAAAGCTACAGGAGACCTGCTATAAATGCAAGAGAAATGAAATGCAGCAACACTGATGGAAAAAAATAAAGCAATAACTATAAAAACTAATGTATCTTGAAGATTTTGCAGAAGAACAGAAACTCGCATAAAACTGTTATTTTGGTCATGCCTGACATATATTCAGTATGCTGAACTTCCTAAGTCCGCAAATATAAATTTAAATAAAAACATAAGAAATGTGATAAGAAATGAGACTGCAAAACGTTGGTGTTACAAATTTTAAAGATATATAGAAAAAATAAGATCTGTAATCACCTCTGATCGAAATGTAATGCTTACAGTGATTTTCGATGTTGTGTATTAGATTGTATAGAAGCTCCTCTACTGACAAAATGATTTTATGACGTCCAACACCTAAAGCTTCTGGAGAATATTAGGTGGATACCGCAGAATAGAAGTCGACGTTATAGTGCATGCCACATATGTTAGAAAGATTTAAATATTCTTCGATGCATGAAATTCAGAGAGAGACAAAAGACCTTCCCCTCGTGTGCCTGTTACCTCCCTGCCTTCCCCGCTCACCTAGTGGATTGTATAGGAGTCTCACTGAGACAGCTGTCGGCTGAGCAGGACGACGTCAGCGATTTACTTGTGCGGCAAGGTCTCTTGGACTTGGTGTAAGCTTTCCTCCCTCAAAGGGATTTGAAATAACAACAAACAACACAACAGATTAAAATACAAAAAATATGCAGGTAATTCCATCTGCTGGACTCCTTTGTCCACACAGTACTCGGCCATTGATGGCACAAAATGTATTTCTTGGTTCGACTCTTCAAGAAGATGTTCCATACCATAATTCCACCAGCTTCAGACAGATGTCTTTCTAAGATGTTTCCATATTTATCTCGAGTTTCTTCTGCTTTTAGATTCTAATGCGTTTGAAAGCACTTACCAATCTGTGGTATACCAATCAGGAAAACGATGCAATATGGCGCATTTCCATCCTGTGTTACTGGAACACAAATCATGGGACAGTAGGCCCACAATTTTCTTTTACGCAGGCTGTCACTCACAATTTATGTGGAAGTCGAGTTCCTGCAGTTGCAAGGAAGTTCTTTGAAATGTTGTTTGACGTCAGTTATCAAGGATTTCTCTTATCATTGCCAAGAACGGTGCTGAGAGTCTGTTGTGGCACATTTTCCATCTTGATCTAATGATTTGTGTGCATCACCAGTATCTTTGCACTATTTCAAGACCTGAAGCATTTGGCTATTTTCAAACATTTACAGGAATTTGTCAGTGATTCTGCAGCTTTCTTTTTTTAATCGCTCGCAGTTTCCTTCTATCCGTCAGTTTTCTCAATAAGATTTTAACAGAAAAATGTATCCAGCTATCCTTACAATCCTTGAAATTAAAATTTGAAGCACCCACATGCAAAGCTTTCTTTGGTGACCGAAAGGAAGGTTGCAAAAATGTGCATATTTCTGCCAAGCAAAGTTGGTTCCCATTGGACAGCATGATAATGTTGACCTTGAAATATCTGTCAACTACATTTTATTAGACTTCACTCAACAGAATCAGAATAAACAAAATTTTTAGGGTTGTTCCTTTAATTTTCCACCCCAACATACAGAGAGAGAAATTTTTTGTTCCCTAGATTGTTAGAAGTATTTTAATAATGATTAGTTATCACAGTGGAGGAAAATAGAAACAAATTTGAGCTACAGGAGAATTCGCAAAGCTGTTTAGTGATAAGCAGTAGTTAACGCATGCTCTAATATGTGATATAAACACAAAGGAAAATCGACTATCTAGGAAGAAACTCTGTGGGTACGATGTGGCGAAAGTAAAAAAAAGGAGCATATTAAAGAGATGCTAGGTAATAAAACCGTAATTCCTTTACGGTAGTCCAATCGTATTCTGAAGGAAAAATAATGATTATCCGAGGAGCCGTTATAAGACTTAAAAGATTTTCGGTATATGTCCGAAAATAAATACAAATGCAGTTTACTTCGTTTATCCCATATGATATATTAAAGTAAGCTCAAGATTACTCGCTATGGGACAGAACTGGACTTCAAATCTGGGTATTTTCAGAATTCAACATTTCTAAGTCGCATGAACAAAAAATGACAGGAGAGTATAATTTAATTTTGTGTAAATTATCCACTCAAAAATCTGATAAGTTTCGGCTAAGATCGTTTCTTACATCAAAACAAATTACAATGAAAATCGTTGAACACGAAACTAACGGGACTGAAATATTTTTTCGTGGTAAAGAATTTCGTGTTAAATGATATTGCCAAAAAATCATATATTCAACAAATATAACTTTATTCTAGTACATTTCATTTACGTAGATATGTAACTTCCGACACTGAATATGCAACACCAAGAAGGAGTGGTCAGAAAGTGATGAAATTTGGAAAAAAAACATAGACAGCAAGCAGCAATAAGTGATCTTTATTTCAAAATGATAGTCAGAATACAGAGCGAGAACGGAGTCGGCTCAGTAGGATGTAGGACCAGCGCAGACAGCGATGCACGAAGAAACACGTCTAGGCATAGAGTCAATAAGAGTGCGGATGGTGTCCTGAGGGATGGCTCTCCATTCCCTTTCAACCATTTGCCACAGTTCGCCTTCTAAAAGAGGCAGGGGCAGAGTCTGTAAACGGCGTCTAATCACACCCTACACATGTTCGATTGGTGACAGGTCAGGAGAGTACGGTGGCCAGGGAAGCATCTGTATACCTTGCAGAGCATGTTGGCAGATGCGAGCAGTGTGTGGTCGGGCGTTATCCTGCTGAAAAATTGCATTAGGCAGTCCCTGAAGTAGGGGATTGCCACCGGTCGCTCTACATTGTCCAAGTACCGTTGGGCCGTCATAGTGCTCTGAATACGAACTAGAGGTGACCTGGAATCATAGGCAATAGCGTCTCAAACCATTATGCCCCGTTGTAGCGAGGTGAGGCGTTCCACAGTTACTGCCGGATTAGATCTGTCTCCACGTCGACGTCACACACATATGCAGCGACTGTCACTGGATAAACAGAAGCGTCACTCATCTGAGAACACGACGTTTCGCCATTCTGTGATCCACATCTCTCCAGTCCGGCACCATTCTAAACGTTGGCGTCTATGCTGTGGGGTCAATGGCAGTCTTCTTAACGGACGCCGTGAGTGCAGGCCACGTTCAACCAATCGACGGGAAATGGTTCTCGTTGATACGGGAACATGTAGCATGCTTTTCAAGATGTTTCTCGTTTCGGATGACGTGAGAAGAGAAAATGCGTTGTTCATTTCATTTTCGTAATCGGAATTTGCATCAATGGTATTTTGAGCTTTGAACAAACTCCAAACTATCTTTGTCTACCATAAGCGGGGCTTTACACGCATTATCATCATCTATTGCAACGAATTCTTCCGATGATACAGTAGGGGCGTTTTTTATTACATTTTTGTATGTTACCTTTTTTTATTAATATCATGTTCTTCGCACTTAAACCATAAAATTCAATTCAACAACAATATCATAAAATATTTAAAAGAGGATATCTTTAGAATTTCCAAACACAGTCTCGCGCGCTGGGGACAAAAACGTTTTTTTTTCGCTCACTGTTGTCATTGTTCGCTTGGAAATCGTTGAGTTTGCTAATCAAAAATTCTTGAAAGTTTTACAAAATATGAAATAGATTATAAAACAAATTCCAAATTTGGGCTTCCAGATGCTCATATGCGGATGGAGACGTATACGTTATTCAAAATTTGATGTCCATAGATACCGTTGTTTTATCACAATGCAAGAAACATAGGTGCATTCATGCAGATTCTTCATTATTTAATTTCTTTAAATACAATACAGGGCTCTAATATTTGGTGGCAACAATTTAAAAAGTGATTCGTCGTTTATAGTGAATCAGCGCAAAATACCAGAATGAAATTAATATCCCTTCTGGTAAAACTGCCCTTTGGGGTAAAACGGCGACATGGATTTTTACTGTCTGTTAAAGACATGTATGCTGTTTATGTAATATTTTAATTCAGAATGACTAACGTTTGTGCAATTTAAAAAACTATACCGTTTAATTTAAGAGAATTTAATGTATTCGTCTATAAAGCATCTGCAGATGAAGCAAATGTCGGATAAATCTGAAGAAATGAATATTGGATTAACACAAGGTCTATTAATTCAGCTCATAAAAATGCAGGTTCTTAATAGCCTTTTGCTTATCTTTGACTTCCAATAATTTTGAGTTTCAGAATAACGGAAACACTTGGAGGGTTTCCCTTAGTTTGAATCTAATTTTTGTTATCTTTTGTGAACTCCTCAATTTCTTCTGGCATTTCCTCGCCAGGATGAAAATTAAGTTGAAGTGAAGAAGCGTATTTAAACAGGCGAAAAAGAGCCTAGCGCACGTTGCTATTCTATCCTTCCTACTGTTACTTTGAGTTACTAATACGCCTTCCGGCCGTTTACATAAAGTCTATAGTCGGTGTAGGTTGCTGAGTCAGCCTGCTTGTTTTAAGTAGTCCAACACTATAAGTTGTTGTTAACGTATTTCCCACCGCAAGTATTTGGTGTTATTATGAACATGAATTACGTGCGTTTTTGGTAAGGAGTTAATCAAATAAAAGGGCAATTTAAACCCTTTTACTTGTGTGCTATTTCTTCACGTGTGTGCTATTTCCTGTGCGAGAAGTCGCCTGGTTTATCAAGATCACTTTCTTGCATGATAGCTAAAACGACAAAATATAATTACACGTTATGATTGTTTACAGCTAACAAAAAAAAAGGAATTATCCGTTTTTCGGGAAAGGTTTACATTTAATCTAATTTAGGTGTTCACGAAATGTGGCGCAGCAGGGTTGTGTTCTATTGATGTGTAGCCATACAGAAAAATATTACTGTGAAGAACGGATATGACTTTCTTAGTGCCCATATATAATGGCGGTTATTTTTATCGAGGATCACCGTAATGTGAAGGGATTAGCCATTTATTTTATTAATTCTTCCACACAAATCCATTTGGGTATTTGAGCATGAATACTAATAGCAAATTACTTTGGGATGGTGTTAATTCAGTATAAAATGGAGATAATAATGCAGAAGTACTTAAACTTCGAGGTTGAAAATATTTAATTACGGTATTTAACACTTTTAAATGATTATTTCTGTCTTACAATCAAATCTTTTGTATTCAGATCTTCAAAGTAGCATCTATTGATAATCAAACAAGTCAACTATTCTAGTAAGCAACAGCAACCTCAAAGTTGAAAGCCAAAGTGCCTGAAATCATAAATATCTTCAAGATAAAACATTTTTGACAACTACGCAGCAAACATACAATGAGATGTGAAAATAGATTACAAATATTAAAATACTGAATCACACTGATAATGAAATACGCAAAAAAGAAAGAACGATCTTCTGCAGCTGTAAATTTCAAAGCACACGAAAGTTATACACAATACGTAACAGAAGACATAGCAGAACCGAAGCAAAGAATAGTAAAATGTAGAAAATATGAAACATATTGAAAGGAAAGTAGTAGGAAAGGGGAATTTAATATTTTGAATGTCCCAAAAAAGTCTTTATATTTTATCCAGAAGTTTTGGAATTTATCCTTATCCAGGTCGCGACTATCTACATTTTTTTATGAAATTCATTCTTGCAAAATCATTGCTTCTTTCTTTACACTACTGTGAGCCCTTCTCATAGATTTGCTTCTTCTTTTCTACCCATATTATGTTTTACGTGATTTTATATATCAAGTTTGCTACTCTGTAAAAATCTACTTCCCGTTTTTCAGGTAATTGTGCCATCATTCGTTTTGACATTCACAATTGCCTTGGGCTAGACGAAAAAGGAGAGCAATCTATTTTCCAATGCGTATAACTTGTTCTTTGAAATATTAGTTCACTTTATCTAAAATAATAGATATTATGTGCTATGGTTCATTTCTGGTGATTTTTGCTTAATTTTTGTGTTCCGAACTTTTATAAAAATCTGAATTTCTTATTTACTATTTCTATATCATTGCATTCATTTTATTTACCATTTCTTTAATTTCTGTGAGGAGAGTCGTATATTTAAAATTTATCGAGCTAAAGAATTTTCATCCGCTTCTGCAATATTTGCAGTTTAAAAATTTAAAGAGGTAGGTATAAAACGGTAAATTTTTCAGTTTTTTAAAATAATTTTGATTTTTGTGTACAACGTAGTGCCATATTTAGAAAAATAACCAAATTTTCTTCGTACAAATACCTGTTTAACAAATGTAAAATTATTTATCTCAAAAATAATTAAATTGATGTTTAAAACTATAATACAATGCATGCATTTACATTGCACGCATGTACCGTAACTTTTCCAACAGAAAATTCTACTGCAGGAAGTCAGCTTTAAGAGATAAAAAATTAAATTAAATTTAAATTAAAAAAAATAAATTTAATTTAATTTAAAAAATAAATAATAAATAAAAAATCGGAAAGTTTGTACGATCTGTCTCCGTTATTCCACATGAACTAGAAAAAGTTCTACAAGTTAAACTTGGCGAATTTTCACGCAGGCATAAATGAATTACCAGCACGGATGAAGAGTGAAAAGTAACCCTTTAATAATTCAAAGTTTAACAGAAAGGCGCGATCTTCATGCGTTACAAAAACGTCATCAACCTGCGGAGAACACTTAAATGTAGAATATAATTCAAGTCGAATCTAAAATAAAATAGCTCTGGATTAGCACGTTAAATTACACATAACATAACACACGCAAACATAGCAGGCGTGACGATAATCCGAAATGGGCAAGAGGCTTGCTAGCGTAACAGCGAGACAGCAGCGAAACTTGTGCTGGCTAGCCAAAACGCACTGACAATAAACTCAGATATTCATCCGTTTAAATATTAACTTCACTAAACATTAAATTTACATCCTGGAGAGAAAATACTAGGGGGAGTTGAGAAGTTCAAGAAAGGTATCAAGCTTAAAATAAATTTGCTATGCAAAATCAAAGAAACCCTACGAGTTTCAGATTTTAAATTACATCCAAAGGGGCGTTTTTTTTACATTTTATGCGTTGCCTTTATTTATTAAATATCATGTTCTTCGCACTTAAAATATAAAATTCAGTTCAAGAGCAACATCGCAAAATAATTTTAAAATGAGCATATCTTTAGAATTTCAGATACACGGTCTCCCGCGTTGGAGATAAAGATGTTTTTTCTGTACAACGTTTCCATTGCTCGCTTTGAAATACTTGAGTTTGTTAATCTAATATTCGTTAACATTTTGCAAAATATGAAACCGATAATTAATGAAATTCCAAATTTCAAATTTTAGCTTCCAGATGTCCATATTTGCAGCACTATTACGTCTTTCAAAATTCGATGGCTCTAGGTACCGTCGTTTTATCACAATGCGAGAAACATACATACATTTATGCAGATTCTTCATTATATGATTTCCTTAAATATAATACAGGGCAATAATACTTGGTGGCAACAATTTGAAAAGTAAAACAACGCTTTTAGTGAATCCATGCAAAATGCCAATACGAAATCAATAGTCTTTCTGGGCAAATTGCAATTTGGACTAAAAATCGTGCTGAATGGTTTCAACAACAATTTAACAGCAAATACATGAAACTTCTTTTCCACTTCTGTTAAATCTTTTAAAGCATGAACAATGAATTTTTACGTATTTTCTAAACCACAAACTGAAAGAAATCAAAGAAAACGCTGTTGTATTTCACACATTCTTCAGGAATATCAAAATAAATCACAAGCATACGATTTAAATATATAGCGAAGTTCCTAGGTAGGCATAAAAATTTTTAACATAAAAAGAGCACATTTCTTGCACCTATTCATGAATTCTACAAAATTTCATCCACGAACATTGACAGCTAATTTTGAGTTTTACAAACAGTTAACCTTACATTGAACATTATTCTACTTTTCTTGGCTCATATCATATACATTCTCTCAGAATAAAAGTTTATGGAAATGTTGTCAACGCTAAAAAGTTTAAAATATACACAGGTTAATTATAACACATGTCGATTCGCGTGAACTTTGCTTGCGGATGACTCTGAAAAGCTCAGCCCCTTTTGCCTCCTCCAGAAGCCATATTATTCTCGTCTGGTGTACTAGTTGGGTTATTATTCTAAGAGCTTAGTTGGAAGGAAAATATTCTAGACTTGGTATTTGAAATGAAACATATTTTTGTATGTAGTAATCCTACATATGGCACGTTTCCTAACATTTTGTTAATTCCTTGTCGACTGATTTGACAGGTTATCGACAGTTTTTTGTGTTACATATTATCGTTTATATCTAGCTCACTAGGAATATCTAAATAAACTATTAATAATCCTTAATCTGCGTGTGTCATAAATTGTTTAATAATTCATGGCAATAACTCCTCAGCATCTCAGTATAGCGATTGCTAAGTAAACAGAATTTAAGGGTAGTGCAATAGCACAGGCATAAAGTTGCATTATTAAAAGAAACACTTTATTTCCAGTCCGTATAGGAACAAGTACTTGATAACCTGGAATATACATTATCGAAGTTAAATAATACTGTTACGAATTTTGTATTTAAATATATAATTTTAGTATAATTATAAGTAAAACTGTTGTATTTCTTTTGTAACATGAAAACTCTAAAGTGAAGCTATGGCGGAAAAGTAAAAATGGAGGGGTAAGTGCAATTAACGGTGAGTAAATGGTTATCTCGGTTATTTGGCGAGATATGGCCAAAAAAATCAGCAAATTTGGCTACCATTTGGCGAAACGTTTTGGTCCGGTCCCTGTATTACCGTAATATGTATTAAAATTGAATAGATATAATTTACAACTATGTTAGCTGTAACCGTAATTCTACTTTCGTATTGCTTTCCAGTAATTTCAAGAAGCAGAAAGTACTAGACATATCTTGGCAGCCGTTTGAAAACTATTTAAGGCCAAAAAGAGAGCATCTGCGCGCAGTTCTCAGCTATTGCTTTTGTGAATTGTTAGTTCCACGTGAACTGAGATATCCGAGTTTGCAATCTCTTTAGATGCGCTTTGCATTGCGTTGTGTATAACGCTCTTTGTAGTTTGATGCGTAACTACTGATTATACTCTGTGATACTGTGAACTTCTATACGAGTACTTTTGCGGAAAATTCCAGAACTTTGAAGTGTTTTTTTGATCAAATAAATTTTAATTAAGCTCTCATCGCACCTGTGGACATTCAATCTATTACGAAAGTATACGCATACAACATTACTTTTAGCATAATAGTCTTTCTGTTTCAGAAGCTTCATACATGCCAGTAAGAATATTTGTGGTCTTTAGTTCAACAAATATACAGTTGAGATACGGTTTAGTTTATGTATTTATATAATGCAGAAAAATGTTTCTACAAAAAGAAAGAAGTAGTTAAAAAAATGAGTAGAAAAAGACTTTCAGCTGCTAAATATTTTTTTTAATATTCGTCTGCATGCCAAGAAGTCTTTGCTTTCAATTCTTGGCTAAAGAAAATTAATTACACGTGTTATTGATTTTCGCCTCTTTCATTTCACCCAACTGCCCAATTTTAATATTTAAAAAAAGTCTGAAATGTTTCGGATTTTAACGCTCGCCGAAAAAAGTTTACATTTTTTTTTCGCTCCCGCTGAGCTCGCAGTCAGTTTACTGTTACTTTCACTCATACCAACCTAATTTTTGTTATCTTTTTGCTTTATTATTAAGCTTCGTTTTCAACTTATACACAATTCAACAAAAATATTGCAAAAATTTTATAAGCGCATAGCAGTATATGTTTAGAATTTTCAACGCAACGTAAAGTTTGGGCATATATTTTATTTCATTCTTTTTCTCAGTGCATCATATAAATGTTCAGTTTTTCTTACTAAAATGGTTTTACAAAACTTTTTTCAAAATTTTATTATTAACGTTTCGTGTTCTTACATTATTTTTTAAATATCACATTCTTTGTGCTTCACATGAAATTAGATAAAGCAAATTCGAAATTCAGAATTCGGGCTTACAGGTGACCATCTTCGGATGGAGGACTATCTTATTCAAAATTTGATGGCTTTAGCTACTCTTATTGTTTTTAACAGTGCGAGAAACATACACATATTCATGCAGATTCTTCATTATTTAATTCTTTTAAATATAATACAGGCCGATGATAGTTGGTGGCAACTACTCGAAAAGTGATACAACAACGCATTTTAATGCTTCGACGCAAAATGCTGCTTCGAGACTAATATCCCATTCGGGATTATCGTCCTTTTTGGGATAATATATATTCAGCAAAGATTTAAAATCATAAAGGTTTTGCTGATCAGGAATATCAGAATATTTACCTCAGTGTCATCTTTTCAGAACAACTGCTAATTCCCTTTTAACCAATTCATCTTAAACTAACTATTGCTATTAATTCGATAAAGGGGCTTAAGAAATTTTAGAAAGAATATATATTTTATTTGGACTGCAATAAATATATTGCATTAAAATACATGATATTTAATGGTTTTGTCTCGAACATTCCAATCATCGATGAACACATATGTTTCTACGGTTGCATTTCTTCTTTACGAATCCAGCGATTTGAGATGAAGAACGGGCGATTGAAGTTTCAGCTATTATTCTATATCTCTTAATCATACATTATGATCTTCTTGTCTGAAATCCATTCATAGTTATCTTCTATGGACTTGATGAAAGGATTACATAAAAGATAATCTTATGTGCTGAACGAAGATGAGTTTGAGCCTTCATTTGCCTTATAACTTCGCAACATAATTTCCTGTTATATTAAGGAGTTCTAAGCTCTCTCGAAGTTTCATTATGTATGATTAGAATCGATGTTACGAGATGGATTTAATAATCTTTATGGTTGTACCTTCCTGACTTTCATTATATTTAATCTTCGGGTGTTCGCATGGGAATCTCATGTTATTTGTTTTCTCACGTTTCAGCATTGTGCACAGAGTTCAACTTTCGCGTTGTCTTATTTACAAGTAGCCGTCAGCAATTAATTACTTAGAAGAAAAAAAAACAACATTCAATGAATAAAATGTGTAAATAACATTTTACTGAAATAATTTTAATTAGCATTTCATGTGTATTCTTGTCGAGCATACAGGAAATATTTGCACAGGGACTAAGATGGTTCTTGTTTAGTTAGTTCTGTTTGCATAATATTAAACTTAATTTTTACTCAAAGCGTTTCTAAAAATGCACAGAAAGTCCTTCAAATGATACATTTGAGATTAGTGTATTTGTAATATGTCAGTAAATGTTTTATGTGAGATGAAATTGTATTTTAAATATTTAACATTAATTATGTACAGTTCTTCTATGAAAACTTATCTCAATAACGTCCGCTTAGGGTAAAAAGTACCTGAATGTGAGTTTTTTAATCCTAAACCTCTTACTAAAGCTTAAACAGTTGTTTGATATTCCTATTCATAATCACGTTTTTGAAGGAATACATTTCTTAAATCAAATATTTAACACCCAAATAGCAATGCACTTTTCCTCTTCCTAGTTCTATCTGGATACGAACACCGTCATATGGGCTCTATTATTTGCATTCTGGCAATTGCTGTTAAAATACATTGAGACCCCAGTGCCACTACAAGCCATGTCGGATCGATAATGCATTAGAATTTCGAAGCTCATTAGATTGAAAAGCCGATATTTTTATTTTCTCTTTACATGTTCTATTGTAAACTCCTAGAGTTTAAGTTAATATTTAAATTGTATTAGCTATATTTCCTTGAACTTAAAAATGTTCTCTCTAATTATGTAACGTGATAAGTCTCAACAATTTATTACAGTGTAAAAAAATATTCTTTTCTTAATTTTAACTCATTATACTCCGTAAGATAAAGTAAATTCAGCATATAACCTTTTAAAGACCTTTCCAAAAACCATTAAAAAGACAAAAGTAAATAAAACATGATCTCAAAAAGTCCTAATAATTTCTAAAAAATTTTGCAAGGGATTTCTTACACATGCGCATTTCAAATGAACCATTCCTAGAATTTTTGATTGGATAAATAAATGTTGCAGTTTAAACTACGTTTGAAATCGCAACTAACTCATTTCTTAAAAACCTTCTTTAATATTTTTTGCAATTTATCCGGTTGATCTTTTTAGTTCATTTTTGAAGTGTAAATATGCAATACTTATGATGTATTGAATTTTGTAATTTCAATAAGTAAGGTATTGAATTTTGTTTAAGTGTTACATGTTGCTTTACACACGCTCCCTTACTCTGTACAGATAGTTCTAAGTAAATATGTAAGTTATGTAGACATTTCATTAAAATGTCATTTACTCTGGTCAGTTGCATTATTAATAATGTAATATTAATAATTCAACTGACCATATATATGTAATATATATGTAATATTAATAATGCAATAAAACGTCTATAGGGGTTCCCTCTATCTGGTAAACGTTAATCAGTCCAAAACCTTAAGACATGAAGCGAATTATTTTTCTGACTGAAAGTAATTACAAAGATTGCAAATGTTTAAAATAAACCTTTCTATTTAAGCATAAATTATAACATAAGTTTAAGTTCTTATGCTAATAATAACAACCACAACTCGTTGTGATGCAACTACAGGAACAGGTGAATAATTGAGAGAAGGCCCGGATACCCGCGTGGCTTTCATATACCGATCGGTGCCCTACAAGAGTCGCATCCGAAGTTTGTTGAATTTACATTCTACATAGCCATTGCCATTAGTATTTGATAAATTCAAATGAATATCCAATGCACGTAATACTAATTACAATAAAAACAAATTAAATACATAATACAGATTATATTAAACAGCTGAACATTATACAAGCACAAAACAATTACTCATACCAAATTACATCTTAGCAAAAATTACTATTTGAAAATACTTTAAATAGATATTATTTTTGGTTATATTCATTGGGTGTAATATACGAAATTCAATATACACTTAAGAGCCAAACCATTACGACCACCTACTCAATAACGCGTTGCCCGACGTTGGCCTCCAAAACAACAGCAATTTGCCTTGGCTTGGATGCCACAAATTCTTGGTAGATTTTCTTTGCTCCTGATGAAGAAGCGTTCTGTTCGCCCTCGAAATCGATAGAGTTTCTATGCTAAAAATCTACGCCTAACACAGGCTGTTGCTTCAACTTTATGATTTATTCAAGACATGTTTCTCTTCTGTCTTAATATAAGAGAAGTTTCATTAGGTGCCGGGAAAATTATGTTAAATTTTCAAAAGAGTGTAAGTTAAAAGTATCTTACAGCTATGCAGTTCACAAAAAAATTGACTAACATGCTTCAGAATTTTCTAATGTACGCTGCATTCAACATTTTCAAAATTCATCTTCGTTAGGCATATAATTTTTACTGATTCAGTGTTATGTCATTAACAAAGGGAAGCATGTCCAAAATTTAAGTTCACATTACTGTCCAGAATTTGACAAAATTCTAAAGAGATCACATTCTTACTGCCGTTTAGAGAGCACATATTGTACATTTTATTTTAAAGAAATATCTGCTAAAGAGTTTAGTAATAGAGCTTAGAGTGTTCCTCTGGAGCAAATTTCAATAATTTTCAAAATAGTTTTTTCTCCTTGCATTTATTTAAAAGTGTAAAGACAAAGAACTACTCATTCTTGAAATATGAGTTGAGCAAGCCCTTAAATAACTTTATTCTATTTTCTGCGTCTTTATTCTATTTTTGCTTCGCTTCAATCATATAAAGCACTAGGTATATTTTAATATGAAAAGTGGGATTATATCGTGAAAACTGTAACTAATCTCACTTTTAAATAAGAATGAATTGTCCTGACTGATGAATTCAACGACTACATAATTATTACTAAAGTAAACCAACAGTATGGTGAGATTATCAGCTTACCTGTTTAATTGCCAACAGCTTACGTATGGTTCTATTCAGTATATCATCATTTAATGTAATTATTTAACTGAGTGTCCAGCATGCAAAACTAAAAATTAACGTTTAATGCCATAAGCACAAATTACATATATTTAAACCACTCAGAGAATTTAAATTAAATTTTCAGCTGACGCACTTTTTGTCATAAAGATTTAGTGTAATTAAAGGAATAGAAAATTTAATGCCCTCAATACACAAGTTTAGAGATAAAATTAAAAATAGCATCGAATTTCCCAAGAGAAGATAATATAAAATATATCAACATCATACAGCTGTACAACAAGCTCAAAGCAAGTCCACAACAAGCTATACAATTTCAAAACATGTCCAAAACAATCCATTAATAAAATTAGTTAGAAATATCCGCGGAAATAAATCTCACTTCCGCAACAATGGATTTTAAACTTGGAAGGATTTATGAAGGGTACAATAGCCCTTTTAAAAACATTCATTATCCATTTAAAAGCTCCAGCGTTTCTATCTGCCACTGAAGAAATAATTCAAAGAATAAATCACATCTTGCTAGAGAATTTTAAGCTGTAGAAATTTGCATGGAACACTGCAATAGCCCTCCTCAAAGCCTCCTTCATATATGCTGTAAACTATTCAGAGAGACAATATTGACTTTTTTCCACTGACGAACCTATTTTTCTTCGAATAAACCCTAGATCAATCAATATGTGGTACTTACGTATTATCGAATCTACCTTGGCGAATTTTACGGAAGAAAAAGTACAACTACTTTTCTTGTTAAAAATTTCATACTGCATACATATGAATTGTTAATACATACATATTCTACCTGTCAACAATATACTTATTCTAAAAGACACTCAATAAGCCTAATTTATAAACCGGGTTTCGTTTCTGCCGTGGTGGAAATTTCCTAGCGATCGCTTTTAGAAAGAATTCGAAGTACTGCTCCTTTAGCGATTTTGCGGCAAAGTAAGGTATTCCTGCAAAAATTCCACCTCTCTTTCTTCTATTTTAGGAAAATCCAACAAACACAAATTTTAAAATTAAGTTTAAGACAAAAAATATATACGTATAACAAGGTCTGTTTCGAAAGTAATGCGCCCCATTTTCTTTTGCGGCGACTATCTGTCGCACAGCGTTATCGCTTGCACGGAAGGGTGGGTGGAGTCTTGGGAACACAGCCCGACTAGCGCCAGTCGTCTCCGAGCTCCTGGAGAGTCACAGTGCCTATGTCAGTGAACCCTTGTATGAGTGCTCGTTCGAAATCAAGACAGAAGAAACTTTTTTGGACGATATGGAAAGTGGTGATGAATCTTGGATCTTCGAATACGACCCAGAAACAAAGAGGCAGAGTGGTACATGACGTCATCTCCACGCCCCCCAAAAATGCAAGAATGAGCAAATTGAAGATCAAAGTGATGCTCATTGCTGGCATCTCAGTGCTCCCCCAGCCGCCTTACAGTCCTGATTTGTTCCCACCCGACTTCTTTTTGTTCCCGAAGATTAAACAAATCCCACAAAGGACAGAATTTGGGGACCATGGAGAACATCAAGGCAGCTACGACGAGGTGACTAACGGACATCCCTGTGACGGATTTCCAGGACGCATATAAAATATGGAAATCGCATTGGAACAAGCGTGTTAAAGCAGGAGGGATGTATTTCGAAGAATATTGAGTAATTGTACGAATCGGTTCAATAAATTTCGTAAACAAATATGGACGCATTACTTTCGGGACAGACCTTGTGTATTTAGTTCCAAATAAAAAAAGTTATGTTTAACCATATAAAAGAGTATAGAATTTCAATCTAAATATGGCTTAACTTTTAAACTATCCTTCTTCTATACGTAGTATATTCTCTTAACTCCAAAACTGAGATCGTGCATTTTCCCATTGTTACGCCCAATTAGCTATTGCAGAATTAGCTGTACGCAAAATTAACTATCATTAGGTACAACTTATATATGTATAAACTATTGCTTTTATCGCAGATAAATTTACTTGTTTTTATAAGAGCTAGTGAAACTAGAAATTAATATTTTTTACTCGAAATAAAGAAACTTGAAAGTGAAAATATTTTTTAACATTATAGCGAACTCAGAAATGAACAACTTTTGTTATGTGAAAAATAATAAAACTACTTTAATTCCAAACTAAAGAAAAAAGAGCTGATACTCTGCTTTCCTAAGCAGAATATTTGTTACTTTTCTTGAAGACTTAATGTATGATTAATTATTTAACTGGGTCATGATAAAAACGGCTCATTTTCTTGAAAACTAAAACTTTGATATCCCGCCTTGAAAAGATTAATTTCGGGCAGGCATTTTTTTCTTAGCATTTATTAATGTATGCTTTCAAGGATTTTTTGATTAATTATATTTTATAAACTTGTTTATTCAACCAAGAAAATAGTATGAATTATGGAATTTTAGGAAAAAGTATAATTGAAACAAGAGATTTAAATCTGAGTAAGTAAAGGCTAAATTTCAGGATCTTCAGCAATTCTTCAAAAGCTACAAGGAAGAAGTGATTCTGTCTTTTTTCATTTCTGTGTAACTAATTCTTGCTTGTTTTCTTATGCAGCGTAAAGGAAAGGAGACGTGAAGATAGAAATTCAGTTATTGATAATGCTTGAGTTTGATTCCATGTTATTTCAATGAAATTTCATTTTATCATTATTAAAAAATTTGATAACCTCATATAAAATTGCGTTGGTATGATGATAATGTCTGCTAAAAGTAAAAAATCACTATCAGCTTAAAACTGCGTTTGATTATACATACAAAGTCCTTTTTTAGGTCAGAGCTGAACTAAGACTAAATCTTCAGTTATTTCTCTTTAATTTGCTTTGTTTATGCACATGAAAATTTATTTAATATGAAATTAATCTTGCTTAATTTGTTGCTGCTTTTTGCCGATTCTCCTGATCTGAGAGGATTTCTTGATGAAAACAATGACATTTGCCACGGCCAAGAGGTAATAAATACCTGTCGTGGGACTGAAAGGTGTTGGAAGCCTTACAAAGTATAACCATTGCGCAACTTCACCCTAATTTTTAAAGGAAAATCCTTCAGGGTGCAAATTTGAGAGTCTTTCACATCAATTTCTCGAGATGTCTTCCAATTTGACGTTATTTTAAGATGGCCCCAGGCAGTAAGGATACTGTTCACTTACATCTGTGTCTTCAAATAGAAAACATCTATGTCTTCTGCGAGCTTCAAACAGAACCCAAGGCCGGCTTCCTTATCACCATTTCAAGAGGATGGATCTCATTTAATTTAAAATACTGTAAATTAAGTGACCTGTCAGCAGTAGCATTTGAATTTAAACAGTCGCTAGGAAAGCACCTGTTGAGGAGAAATCTAGGCTCCTCCGGAATCGTAAATTTCTTATCTGGTCTCTGCTTCTATGAGTATTATCCAGCAATTAAATTTAAGCCCTTAGGCGCTAGCGTTTGGTTTTTATAAATAGTTAGGAGTGCATAAGCACTGCGCACGGAGGCGAAAATCGTCAAAGGTAGCAAGTCATGAAGAAGATTTTGAAATCCTAAGATTTAATTTTTTAATAATTACTAAAAGTTTTCACTTATTTTCATTTCTTTTGAAAATATTTCTATTAACGTTTTCCTTTGAGTAGGTGCTTTTACGCGCGTGAGAAAGGTGAGAGTAGCGTTGATGGTCATGTGACTCGTAGCTTCACTATCATAGGAGTATTCCCGTAATTGCTGAATTTACTTCTTTACTCTAATTTTCTTCTAAAATCTTTGCAAACATGCGTTAATTCTCGGAAACAAACTGAAGAACTGACTTTTGGTCATCAGTTTATTACACCTTAGGTGCATTTTGCTTATCAACTTTAATTTAGAGTAATTTCATGAAGTTTTGGGAGGTTCGTCACGTGACTGTCTTTAACTAATGGCGAGTGCTTTGAGAGCTCTTTTACGTACCGGGCGGAACTCGGAGAGTTAGTTTTCACATTCAATTATTTGTATCATTTTTACACAATTTTGTTCAAAAAGTCCGTATGGCTTTGCCAAAAGAAAACAGTCCTTTCTTTGCAAAAATATAAACAAAGTCCATGGCTTTGCCATTTGAAGAACACACTGTTAAATGAGTAAATTGAAAACACTACACTAAATGATATGTACAATATTTACATCAGCACCGCCTTGTATTGTGATGGATTGAACATGGCCTTTTTACTACACTTTCCTGAGTGTAATCATAATTGTTGAGATTTTTAATTGCAGGGTAGGGTGAGTTTTCCAAACTTGTGAAAAAGTTGTGTGCGGTTATAAGAATTTGCTCTTGAATTGACGAAATTTTGAGGTTTTGATGGATTATTAAATTTCTTACATACCAGGGGGCGTTTGTGATTGCTCGTAGTATTTTATTTTGCAGTACGCTGATTTCTGTTTGTTCGCATGTGCTTTGTTCTGTCTTTCTGTTTTGTTCGCCGTTGCCCATGTGGGAGCTGCATATAATAGAATTGGACGTATCAACGCTAAATAGAGGGTTCTTTTTATGTTTAAGTTAAACTTTGAATTTCTTCCTATTAACGGGTAGAGCGCCATAAAGGCTGCATTCGCTTTATTTGTAGTATATTTTATGTGCTCATGAAATGATAGGGTTTTATCAACATATTATCGATTATGTACTATGCAACATTTCGTAGGGTTTATGTTTAACTTCCACATTTTACGCCATGCCGCAATGATGTTAATTTGAAATTTCAATTTATCGACCGCGTTTTGTGGGTTTGCTGAACTTGTAAGGACGAGCATATCATCAGCATATTGGTGACATTAAATTAAAAAGGTTTTGGCATATCATTTACATATATTCCAAAAAGTCGTGGCGAAAGGACAGAGCCTTGAGGAACGTCGTTATGAATTACTTTCTTGCTGGAATACTCATCTCCGCATCGAACCTGGAATGTTCTCCTTTTTAGGAATGACACGATCAGTTTAAGGAAACTGTTAGGCAGAATAAAGTTTGATAATTTATAGATGAGGCCGGCATGCCACACTCAATCGAAAGCTTTTTAGAAATCGAGGTAGCATGCGTCAACACCGTTTTCCTTTTGAAATTCTTGCGCGATGAACTCTGTTAAATTTAGGATCTGGTGGGTCTTTGAGTGACCTATTCTGAATTCAAATTGGTTTTCGTCTATTAATTGAAGTCTTTCTAGGTGTTCTATGAGCCTGATGCTGAGCACGAGCTCAAACATTTTGCTTATTGCTGGGAGAAGACTAAGAGCTCTATAGCTTGAAACTTCTTTGGGGTCTTTCCCTGGATTTAAAATGGTAATTATTACTGAGTGCTTCCATTGTTGCGGAAAATATAAAAACCTTACGCATGCGTTGAACAAATTTGTAAGTAACACAATGCAATTCCTGGGAGGAGCCTGTAATGCTTCGTTGTTAATGTTATTATAACCACGCCCTTTTTTCTTTTTTAATTTTTTGATTATGTTATTAACTTCTGCCGGAGTTGTGAATTTGATGAAATCGGTGTTTCTTCTGTGCTTAATGCTATCAATCGCGTGATTAATTTTGTCCTCGTGGTCCAGGTCCTCTTCTATGTGTTCTTCCTCTTCTATGTGAGAACTTTGCTTAAATTGTCGGCCATTATTTTTGCGATTTCCTTCTCTGAGCGATAAGTGCTCCCCTCGTGAGTTATCGGATGACTGTGGTTGGGTTGCGATGAGTGTAGTGATTTAGCGATTTTCCAAACTGTGTTTGGTTGAATATCTATGTTTTCAAGAAGATTGTTCTCTCTTTAAGATCGATGATTTATTAATTCTGTTTTGATTTTCCGAGTTAAGTAATTCAGATTTGCTTACGCTGCCAATTCTTTCTAACTTTGTTTCTTTGTTGTATTAAATTTTTAATTTCTGAGGGAAGATCTTGGGGGGTTAGTTCTTTTTCACATAGGACGCGTTTTCCATTTTTTTTTTAATTTTCGTATTTATTTTATGAACTTCCTTTTCGATTTCTTCCACGTGATTGATACTTATTCTGCAGGGGGCTGAAAGTAGTTGACGTTTAAAGATGTGCCAGTTGATCTGAATTTTTGGCTTTGCCGTGGTGGGTAGAACCTATAGAAGCCGAATTTCACTGGATAATGATCCGATGCTGATCCTTCTTTTACTCCCAAGTATGGATGGAGAGGATATTTTTCAGTATTACTATGTCACGAACTTCAGCACTTCCGTCTTAGTGGTATCGTATCATTAGGCTCTTTCGTCAAACCGGGTCCACTATATATCGACTTCGCCCCAGTCAAAGGATATTACACTTCCTTGCTCTACTTTGTTCTTTCTCAGTCTGACACATTTGCATTTATGAAATAACTCAATGACTCCTTTTAATACCAGCTAGAATAGCTTATAAGCGTTTCTGCAAAATTTCTGTAGTTACTCTCGGACTGTATGCATTTTTGAAAATATGGATAATTTTACAACTTACTTTCAGAATATATTTGGCAAAGCAGAAAGCTTCGAACTTTGAGTGCTTTGCACACTGGCGCCCTGGTTTTACACCATTCCTACGGGACAGAACCTGTTAAATACTTACAAAATTCATAAGCATTTAATAAAATTGTTTTCACTAAACGTATTTGTTAATTAATGAACAAAATACATATTTGAAATAAAGAGAACTCACTATATTAAATCAAAGCAGTTACCACTCTTAATAATTTATTGTTTCGCATTTAATGGTATGAAGGTTATCTGTATACCAGTGTAAGTGTAGGCTGTTGTTATTGCCATTTACTGTGAAAATTTTATTTCTTAAATATTAAAGATTTATTATAGGCTTACTAATTATGTAGAAGTTTTTGAGTAATGCAAAAGTATGGATTAAAGTGCAGTTACCTTAGAACTGTAAAAGGCAATCCAGAATTGTAAAATGATAGTGTAATGAAATAATTCAATTCCTCGTTTTGAAGAAAAGATATATTTTCTGTCATTTACATGTTTCAATGAGTTTTCAGTACATAACCATATATATAACCATATATATTTTAAATATATTTTAAAATTAAGAATATTTTGCTGTTTCTTAAGAAATATAACATACCACTAAAACTCTCATTGAAAACATACTATACTATGATACTCTGTAGTTTTGAATTTCTAGATAGCAAAGAAATTCTCTAGCTTCCATACCGAAAATAAACTCATATGCTTAAAACGAACTCGTAAAGTTAAATTTATTCATAGCACGAGTTTTCTGCAGAAGAATGTTTCCTGAATTCCGTAATAAATCTGACAAATAACAACATTTCAAGTCCAACGAATGACAAAATACACGAACAGTAAAGCGGAAATCTATTCTTTTCTGAATTGCGTGGACATTCTGCAATATAGGCGGAGTAGTGTGACATTCACGGCTGTCGATCTTTAGTTTGAACCTTTCAAAAGCTGAAGAACGCTGATTTCTACTGTGTTGGAAATATTACCTGTACTTCAAACTGGAAAGAAGATATTTTAATGAACAGACCATTTCATTGGCAAGAAATGTAATTAGCAGTTTTTAAATTATGCGAAATTTTATAGTAAACGTTTTGGTTAGTTTTGTAACGGTTGTGATATATTGCGAAGTTATATGTTGTTACATAAGATATATGTGTTACGAAGCTAAAATTTACGGATTTGTTTTTTGCATTTATCTCTCTGCCTGACCTTCCTGACTGGTGCCGGACAAGCATAAATACGATGCTAAAATTCTCGTAATAATATACTTAATTCAATAAATCGAATCATAGAGACTGGTGATTGAAAACAAAATAATTAATACCTTAAGCTAGATTAAATTGCCTTAAATCCTCAACACAGTAAATTAAGTTTTATCATATCAACTCTAAACTCTTAAGTTCAATAAAAAATGAGGTTTTGTTAAAATCACTGGTGTTTTGTTAAAATCAAGAGATTAATAATCATGTAAAATGGATTACAGACGCAAAATCATCAACACGCTATCTTTCACTAAAACTAACTAAATCAGCTCATTTCCTGAAAACACATAAATCTCAATACACTTCTAGAGATAGCCACTAACACTTTTCATTTAAATATAACACAGAACAATTAAAAACACCAGGGAACGATAAGTTTCACACTAAGAAGTCAAAACACCAGTTCAGTTAAAATGAATAAATCTGATCGTATAGTTATAAACATCATTAATTTCTCCTACGCCCACAATAAACTACCCTGGTTCGAATAGAAGTTTAACCGTGTTTTCCGAAAGGATCACGTGGGTAACCTACAGTAGACCACAAGATAATAAAACACAAAAAAAACATACCATAGTAAATCCATAACAAAAATTATTTAATATTTCAAAAATTTTAATTACGGATTGCTGATCAGATTACTGCTACAAAACATTATCCAAAAATTACTCGTAAAATTACCATTTGACAATCTGTACACCTATCAATCTTGTACCCACAATTACTAGTTATGCACTTTACAATAACTGCGTAATTACCACTGAGCAATAACCAAGTACTTACTAACAATTTTTCAATCTTTAAATAATTACAAATCCTACCAAAATCTTAATAAACACTTTACAATTACGATTATTTTATATAGTTACTCAGGAAATTTAAGATTACATGAAAAGCTAATTTAGAAGAACTTATTATTCTTTCACCTGTGTTACCTCAGTATATTTATCTTCGGACATATAGATATAATTAAATTTTGCATTTATTCTCCATTACTTAAAATGATCTCCCTCAAATTTGTTATATCATTAGTAATACACATAACGAGAGAGAAAAAAAATAATAACTCACGGAAAAGCCGCATACCGACCAACTGTCAAACTGTCTGACCACTTCTTGAAATAGTAGAAAACCATATGTCTGTTCTATAGCACCAAATATAGAAAACGTTCGACTGTGAAACAGCTCCTTCCAACGGTGGAATACTTTTCATAATCCAGCACTATACTCAGTCAAGGAGCAGCCTTCCCTTTTCTTTCTAGTTCCAAGATGAGGATGACGGTAGGAAAAATACAAACTGGATGGTTTGCCCATCTTCTATGTTCTCCGTAAAAATCGGGAGCTTCAGTACGAGCTTTAAAACACATTTTTTTCCGAAAGTGAAAAACCATTCTTTCGATGTTCACCGATGACGATGACGGCAAGAAAAATACAACTGGGAGAGCTTTCCATTTTCTTCCGAGCACGATTTTTTTCCAAAGGGAAAACAAATTAACGACTAAACAGACCCCAACGTCTGAGAATCGGAAGTAGCCGCAAGATTTCAGTCAATTTCACCAAAGATGCAACGGTAGGGGCCCGCAGAGCTGTCGGACAGGTTCTCGTGCCTATAATATCCTACACCCGCAACCGTACAGGGGACAACGTCTCCTCAAAAATCTCAGCAAATCCTTTTTAAAATCTTTGTGTGCGACCATTTTTAAACGCGCAAAAGTGGACCGCCTCAATCATTACTATTGGTTCCAAAAATCCATAAAATTAAAATTCATCAATCCTATAGAAAACAGTAACCTTCTCTGACCACTAAACCAGGGCAATGAATACTAACCAAATTTCTAAGGAAATCAGTCCTCTCTTTTCACAGTGACGAACCCCTATTTTTGCGCAAAACCAAGGCATATTTATAACGTAAATCGCTTAACGAATGCGACGCACTAAATACTTTTACCCCTTAATTCTATCAAGAATCACTGTCGCTAGAGGTGTTCGCCTTTGAAAGAGAAAAACACATTTTCGCCCCCGCAAGATCAGGGCACGAAAATACAGCTGGCCGCCGACCCTCGACCCCAAACTTCTCCGTCCGTGAGAACGCAAAAACTGCCTATTGCTGTACAACCTTTCTGCTAATTTAAAAGAACTTTACCCAAATCAAATGAAAAAGTTTAAACAACAGTATAATTTAAAAATTAAATCTCAAACAAGAACAATAAAATTTCACCACTGACTGTAAATTAATAAAATTATTAAGCACTGTAAAATAATACTTAAGGAATCTACACAACAACGTGCTGTTTCTCAATCATATTTTTACATAAACTGTATTTTGCACTCTAAAAATTAAATGGTTATTTGCGATTTCAAATTTAATTATACAAATAAAAATTCTTTAAACAAAGAGAAATATTCGCCATGAAAAATCTAATATTAGTTTCGTTTTACACAAATTGTGTAACTTATGATTCACTTTTTAGTGAGGCGCGTGCAAGAACATGAATTTGTTTTACGTACAATTGTTTTGATCGTAATTCTCAATGGAATATTTAAGTACTTTTATTTTGAACAATGAGGAATAATGCCCGGAGTCATTTTGATAAAATACGCATATTTACTTTTTCATTTATTTGCAAGCATTTGAATAGCAGTTTATTAAAAATAAAGAAACATTACTTGCTTTTATGAAAATGTGTTCTGAAACACTGTTGCATTAAAATATTTAATAGAATTTCCGTTATTTAGAAAGGAAAAGAAAAATCTCATTATACAAGCGTAATGTAATAAAGTACCTTGTTTCTGAAAATCTGCTATACGCACATTGCTTCCTCTAATTACATAACGTTACAGGAGAAAAAGAATGTAAAGATAAATTATACAGATTAAAAAAAAGAGAGCAAAAGCTTCTTTGTAGAAATATAAGTTACATTAATTGTTACGCTTTTTAGAATTTAAGCAAATTAAATTAGGCTTAAAGCACGTAATCTTGATTTAGAATTAAAATATGCTTTATTTGATTAAAACTAACATAATAACGTTATAGGTTCGGTCTAGTGATTGTAATAATGGTCTAAAAATACATCAGCGGTATTCGGTATTTTTTAAAATTTGTACCGGAGTACTGGCATTAGGAATTTTTCAAAAAAGAATAAAAAACAGTTGTTTCCTTGCAATATTTATTACAATCAAATGTTATCAATAGGAGTAGTAAAAGAATATTTTATAACATCACAAACAGAAAAAATAATATAAAAAATAAGCCATTAAAGTATTACAATGCAATAAAGGAACAAACATATCGCATTACTAAGAAGAGTAAGTATGGCATAAATTTCTTATCTAGACTATTATATATTATGTATTAACAGGAAAAAACGATTTATTTATTAACTGCACATTTTTGTAAATGTGATTGTAAAAAACACAATATATCTGTTGAAATGTCCTTAAACCTGGAACGTACACTAATGTTTGTGAAAATTGCAATACCATAAAGGAAATATGCAAATTGAACCAAGCTTACAGGAAATGAAAATTGAGGTAAGACATGGAAATGATTAGAATTACAAACCGATTGCACGTACTTTGAATGAGAACCAGCAGTTTGTTCCATGTATATAAAGGCCTGTAAAATTGCGCTAAAAGCTGCTTATCGTTGTGTGTCCGCGGTGAACTTTTAATTAGTGGTTACTATGCCTCGTCAGCAGCGGAGGGTGCCATACTGGTAACTGCCATACCACTACCACTTTTACTTACTAAACGGAGTTCGAATGAGAACGCATGTCGATATACGAGAGAGTAGACTTTCGTACCTAGCAGACGAGGCTCGCACGCCGCGTAATGTCACAACAGTGATGCGTGTTTGGAGGCAAGAGACAGAGCGATCTAAACAGAGCAAAATCCTGGCTTCGAGGCACGCAATAGCACGACGGCACGGGATAAAAGACACCTCATCCGCATTTGCTGTGCCATCGTACAGCGTCCTCTCGCGTGTTGGCACAACGCTGGAGGACGGCTACAGGTGTTGTTTTGTCTAGCTCCCCGATTCGTCGACGACTGCAGCAGCATGAACTGCGTGCAAGGGATCTCTATGAAGGATTCCTCTCAGGAGGAATCACAAACGCCTTTGACTTTAATGGCCACGGCAACACAGTGCGTAGCGTGCCGTGTGGCAACAAGTTGTTTTCTCGGATGAATCTCGCTACAATCTGGAGTAATAATGGAACTGCACGCTTCAGACGTTACAGAGGGGAACGTCTGCTCCCACAGTTTGTTATCCAGTGCCATATCGCACACACGTCTGGTATTATGGTGTGGGGAGCTATTTAGTATAATTGTAGGTCCCATCTAGTTCAGATTGCGGGCAGCCTCATCAGTGATCACTATATAAGAGAAGCTGTGGAACTAGAAGTCGACGTGTTCTGGGGCTGCATTTCAGCTAGGTAATGCCCGTGAACATGTTTCTCAGACTGCGCAAGCCTTCTATAGGGCACAACAGGTTTCGCTTCTTCCGTGGCCTGCTTATTCCCCGAATATGTCGGCCATTTAGCATGTCTGGAATTTCATCGGTCGACGATTCACTCGTACAGCTGGAAAGTAAACATTAAGATTGAATTATGATGTCATATCTAAGTCATATAGAATGGTATTCCCAAGGATTACATTCAGAAGCTGTATGATTCAATGCATGACGTGTACAGGCTGTCATAGCTGAAAGTGGCGAACACACAAAGTACTGATTTCCGACGTTCTTTTTATTTCTTTTTCCTTGCAAATTTGATCTTTTATTTGTACCACTATCAGTAATACATGGAAAACATTTCATTCATTTTCGACAATTCCTTCATCGTGTTGTGTTTTTCACAAACATTAGTGCATTTGTGTGCACAAAATTACCTACATTTGAAAATGTTGTATTTGCATCGATGTTGTTTGGTAGTACCTGTGACAATAAGCGATATACCTCCTCTAAATATTTGCCTCGAAGTTCATCTTCTACAAACTTGACTCTCGTCTGACTGTTCTGGATAAATTCATTTTTTATTACTTTTTTATTATTGTCTTTGGCATATATTTTCATTTATCGATAACAGTAATTTTTTCTTGACACGCGATAATTTTCCAGTATTTACATCAACATCATCATCAAGAATCTTGCTTTTCATAAATAGTTTTGTGGAAATTTACCATGAACATAACTACATTTGGCCTTGTAAGTCTTTTTTTCTTCCTTTCGTTTTTTTATAAAGTCGTTATAATTATGTAAATACCTTAAATATTGAAAACACTTTAATAGAAAATGCCGCTAATACAAATACACTTATTATTTACAGCTAACACTAAAACTAGTGTTTTGCTTTAGCAAGTAAACGAAATTGCAAAATGGCACGAAATAACGTATACCCGGTGCCCCGCTATTGCCATCAGGATTTCCATCCTTCTATACAGGAATGCATGTCAAATACTAAAGATTTTACCTGAACATTTCAAACATAAATATCATTCTTTTAGTTCTCCTATAATTAGAATGCATTGTCAGCAATGAAAATGCAAACTTTAATTGAGAAATGAAAATAATACCACGTGAGCGTTGTTTAAAACTATGGTATCAGAAGTGTAACATTGATCTGCATTTTAGTCATATTCTTTATGACTAATATAATAATACTTTAATAACTAATACGTTTTTATTTCCTTGTACGAAGTAAAAAGGAAGCACTGTAACTTCGAAACATTTCGAGTATCATATTTCAACGAAAATATAAATTCTGACAGCTATCGAATGCAATTTAACGATGGTCGTGGCGTCTGTGCGTACGTACGTACGTACATATGCATCTATGTATCTCACTTAACTCAAAAACGAGTAGACTCAGAACGTTGAAATTTTGCATATAGGTCTGCTATAACATATAGATGTGCAACTCCTATTTTGGTTGCAATTGGCCGTACTAAAAATATATAGATATATGTACACTCACGTTTGTGAAAATTGCAACACCAAGAAGGAATCGTCATAATTGAATGCAATTTAATACACAGTTGAGTGGTAGTGGTACAAATAAATGATTAAATGTTCAAAGCAAACAAACAAGAACAAGAGATCAGAATCAGTATTTTGTGTGGCCACCACGCGCCGCAATAAGTGCTGCTACACGACGTGGCATGGAGTCAAACAAAGTTTGAATGTCTGACTGAGGAAGAGCATTCCATATCGTTTGTACGCGTACCCAAAGTTCGTCTGCAGACGCAACAGGACGAGGATCACGAGCAAGACGCCGACCAATGACATCCCACACATGTTCAATTGGCGACATATCCGGGGAACACGCAGGCCAAGGAAGAAGCTGTACCTGCTGCGCTGCAAAGAAGGATTTAACAATCCGAGCAGTATGAGGGCGGGCATTGTCCTGTTGAAATACAGCGCCTGGCAAGCTTTGAAGGAAGGGAACAGCTTCGGGCTGTAGAACTTCACGGATATACCGGTTGCTGTTCAGATTGCCCACAATTCGTAGCAATTGAGATCGTCTATGATATGCTATGGCGCCCCAGACCATAACTCCGGGTGTTCGTCCACTGTGGCGTTCGATAATGCACTCCGGAAGGTGGCGTTCACCGGCATAGCGTCTGACACGAATGCGGCCATCATGGTACCACAAATTAAAGCGGGATTCGTCAGAAAACACGACATGCTGCCAATCAGCACGCCAGTCTCTATGCTGATTGGCCCATTGTAGCCGCAGGCGGCGATGGTCGTGCGTTAGGGGGATCCTGTATAAAGGAGTCCGTGCGCGCAGTCCACACTGCAGCAGACGTCTACGAATTGATGAAGCACACAATGAAACACCTGTAGCTATTGACCACAGTGCTGCCAATTGTCTAGAGGAAGCTGTACGGTCCGTCCGCGCCATGCGGACCAGGTGTCTATCATCGCGAGCTGACGTCACATTTCGGGGTCCACTCCCGGATTTCCGAGTTGTCCGACACTCGTCCGTCCACTGCTTCCAAACGCGCATCACTGTGCTGCTGTTACGCTGCACACGAGAGGCTACTGCACGATACGACAATCCAGCTTCACGAAGGCCGATGATTCTCCCTCGTTCAAACTCTGTAAGTTGTTCAAATCTCGCTCTCTTTCGTCGACGAGGCATAAGTATACAGATTGAGTTAACGTTTACCACTAGCAGATAACCACCGATAACCATACACGCCTCGCTATAGCCGTCTATTTATTCGGATCCATCAGCCGTTCAGAGGACGCTGCTCAGCATACGCATGCGCTACGGATTTGCAATTCTAATCATTTGCATATCATGCGCTACTTTGCATTTCCTGAAAATTTCAGCTCACTCGCGTAAGTCCTTCATGGTGTTGCAATTTTCACAAACGTGAGTGTATATATGCATATCCACACTTAAAATATATAAATATATGTATATCTACTATGTTACTCGGCTCAGTGAGCTCAGTTTCTTATATTTTTGTAAATTGTGCATTTTCTGCTTTAAAAATGATTGAACTATATTGTTCTTATTTTCCGGTTAAGGTTTTTAAGCCTTTAGTTAACCTGCATGTTATAGTTGTAGAATTAGCAACAATTTAAAAGTTGTTTAAGTGCGGGTAAGCCTAATTTTTTGGCCACAGGTGCCATATTTGTTTACATTTGAAACTTAGCAAAATAGTGGATTGTTGCCAATCTAGAGAAACTAAGCTTTCCAACAACAAAGGTAACGCTTTCTTTTATTATTGCGAATTATCTCGAGCTTAATCCTTCCTGGAATTATCATTTAAGTTATTAAATTATCTCATATATTGACACAGCATAGCGTCCACAACAAATTTAGTCAGCTTCTACGTCTTCAGTGGCTTTTTGCCGAGTGAGACCAAAAGTAATCTTTTAGTTTGGTGCAACTAAAAATCTGCCTTCTTGCCCGCTGGCCGAATTGCTTGTTTTTCCTTAGAAATTGCAATTTTAATTGTATTTTTTAAATCGTTTTAACTGTATCTGGTGTATTATTTTTTTATATCTTTCAACATTTAATGTAGATATTTTGAGTTTTTATATATTTTTGCTTTGTTGCGAAGAGAGAACTGAATTAATTCAATGAGAATTATATCTCTAATGAAATTCGAGGAAATAAGTTTAAATGAAAGTCAGGAAAAAATGCATGCTATTTAATGTTCGGTACAAGGAAGTCGTGTGGGTACACATCAGTTTTTTTATTGTATTAAACAACATGTTTTGGTAACATTCAATATCAAACTGTTAGTTTCAAAAGACATTTTTGCCAAGATATTTAAAAGTTAACAAAACATATTCAAAATACTCAAATGTTGTAAGTAGACACTGTTTTCAAATATTTAAGCGGATTCTTTATACCTACGCACTCAACCAGCAATTTGACAGTTTTCTAATTTCACGTGTAAAAAAAATTACAGACATAAAGCGATATGCAAGCATAACGAATTTAGCGTAAAGCAAAATAAATTTCAATGTCTAATTATAAAGATTTCATTTTTTGGGAAACATTCATTCGAAGAAAGTCAGGAAGATATCCTATAAAACGTCTAACTTTTCTGCATGTACCTTGTATTTAGTGTTCGATTCTCAAAGCATCTTCAGTAAAATTGCTATATTTATTTGAAGTTTAGAATACGAGAAATATTAAACAATTTTTAGAACATATAGATAATTTCGGTTACAGTTTTTAATTAATTCATTAGTGTTAACGATGAATAATAATTTGAATTAAAGCATCAATATTAAAAATTTCTTATTTCCAACTACGTATGGTGAGGGAGATTTTTTATAAAATAATGTTCTGTTGTTAAGTACAACTAAAGTGTCACGACAAAAGTAGTTAATCAAAAGTCATACTTTTTTACGCAAGTTTTCTCTTTTTTTAAAACTAATTTTACCATCCCAAAACTAAGAAGCGAAAATTACACGGCTAATTTAATTTCCAAAGAATTCGATTAGAGTAAGAACATCACAAGTTAAAAGAAGTCACGAATAAACTACTGCTAATTATCACAATATTATATCTATAAAAGAAATTTACGTCAAGTTAAGAATACATAGCAATACTCACATTACAATATATGGCGGATATTGAACCGATATCTGACAGTAACTGAGCTGGACATGTCGAGCTTACCCAATGAGTATACCCCAAGGGCATTAATTACCATGTAAACCCCAAGGGCACCTGACATTAATGGGTCTTCAACGCAGTTCCCAAGAGGGACATCGGAAAAACAAGGAAAAAAGATGCGAACAAAAGACCCGGATTTCAAATGATCGAATTTACCAGCAGTAGATAGGGCTATCATGAGATGAAACGTAAATAACAGAAGTAAGGTTGTCATGCACATATTCGGTAAGGCGAAGCTACCGACATCGCCCTGCCGGAAGAACGGTTAAGCCAATGACCTCTGTCGGAAAGTAAAGGGAAAAAAAACCTGGCAACAGGGAGAAAGAAGCGTGGTTGATGGTAGAACGACGGCATGCACGTGTGGAAGAACTGTCACTTATCTTCTGTTTTTTTCTTGGTTTCTATGTAACTGAAACTAAAATGTAGTATTAGCTGTGCATTCGGGGCAATTTTGACAAACAAATAACATTGCGAAAAGATAATTTGTATTTCAAGAATGAAAATATAGCTTATTTTGTTATTGTTAAACGTGCGTTGAGTGTGCCATTTTTACCTTGTCATGAGTGGGCAAATAACATTCATAAGGGAATATAACGATCCGACAAAGTTGAATTGATCAAGACTTAGGAATACTTGAAAGTCTAGGATCGTCACATTGGTGACGATCCTGTATGTATATTTGTCAACTCGGTAAAAACAATCTGTAAACGTTCGGAAGAAGCATGTGCAACTTAGACGTGTAAGACTGTGAAGATCCAGGTGTGTGTTTGGGAACGCCGATAGTTCCAGTGTCAGTTCTTTGGGAAAAGAAATGTGCGTGTGGAAGTCGGCAAAAAGTGAAATTTGTTGCTTCGAAAGCGTGCGGGTGGAAATCGATAGTGTTTCAAAATGCGTGGTTTCAAGATGTGTGAGTGACAGTGTTTCAAAATGTGCGGTGTGCTTCAAACGGTCTGCTGTGCATTCAATGTTTCATGTTTCTGTGTTTTATAAAGTGCGTGATAATGCGAAGTGCGTGTGATTAAGAAAATTATTAGTGATAAAGAAATAGTAATAATAAGGTGTGAGGAAAACGCTTAAGTGAATTCCTTACGAATGTTTGAAGGCTGCAAAGCGTATTTAAGTGGAATAATTATCTTCTATCAGGTGTACTCAGGTTCTCTCGTTTAAGTGTATTATTTATGATTTTTTATGAAGAATTCGCTGTTGATGTAAGGACATTCGAAGTATTTTATGACAGCGGAATTATCAGTATGAATACCTTATGAGCTATGAAGTACCTTGTAAGTGCATCTAACTTTTATTATATGAGTGAATGGTCATTAATTAAAGTAATACGTGTGATTTATTTATGAGATATGATTGCATTAATTCTCATATGCTTATATATACACATACATACTTTTTATTTTATTGAATATTTGGATGTTATACATATTTAATGCATGTACCATGTGTTTACAACTGAATAGAACTTAGCATTTAACTTGATGTATAACTTTACATAAGCAGATTCAGTTTTAATTTTATGTTATTTTAATTGAGTTGAAATAACTTTCAAAATCCCATAATGTCATTTTTGGCCAAATGTAGAAAGGCTGATCTAGTCGCCCTTGCAGATGAGTTTGGCGTTAAAGTGATACCCAGATTTAAAATTTTAGGCTTGAGGAAAAAATTCTTGCTAGTGGAAGCTATGAGGAGCAGGTAGCAAAGGATCTTCTGAGTGTGATCATTGCAGATAGAGAGGCAAAGGAGGAGAAGGAAAGGAAAGAAAATGAATATAAGCTAATGTTAGACACAGAGGAGAGGATCGCCATTGAGAAGCATAAGGTAAATTGCCAGCATCGTTACTCGAATAGGAGTACTACACCCGAACAGGAGGAGAAGGGAAAGGAAAGATCGGCAGAGGCGTTAACGAGCACAATCAGGTTATTGACGGTGAAGGTTTCAAGCAGAGTAGATGGCTGAGACTATTTATTCTCCAGTTTAGAAAGAGTTTTTGTCAATGAAACTGTCCCAGATAAGTATAAGGCCAAAATTTTGATTTACCTTTTGGGAGATAAGGCTGCAACTGCAAATTTACTAACACTGATAAGAGAGGATAAGTATGGGGATTATGAGGAAATAAAGGAAACTGTCCTCAAAGAATTTAAACCGTCACCTCAGGTATGCCTGGGGAATTTCAGAAAAGCAAGACGAAGTTCAGAGGAGACCTTTGGCTAGTTTTCTATTAGAGTAACTGCTATGTGGGAAAATTGTGTGAAATAAAGGGGGGGTGACAGACTTTGAAATTCTTAATCAGTTGGTGGTAGCGGACAAAATCTACCAGACTATTGATACGGAAACTGCAGTATGCATAGGTACTTATAAGGTAGAGAGACTCGTGGTTGAAGCCAAGAGAGCTTGGAAAGGAGTGTAACATATTCTTTGCTGCTAAAGGGAAGTCCTACAATGTACGTAGGGAAGCTGGTGAAACTAAGATTTTTAATCGGACAGTAGGTGAAAAACCTAAGGTTGAAGAGAGACGAGGTAGTCGGCATGGGTCAGAAACCATAGGTGAAATACGGAAACACACAGGGAACTTTAAAGGTTTAACATGTTTTGTATGTGGCTCAGCTTCACATTTTAAAAGGAACTGTCCTCAGATTAAAGGTTCCAGGCAGTATAACCGAAATGAGGAAAAGGATAAAGCCAGGGTAAACTGGATAAAGAAATGTCAAGATAATGATATCTTAGAGGATAAAGTTGTGGTTAAGTTGCGTAAGTTAAAAAGGGTTCCTATTAGTGTGAATGGAGCAACAGGGAATGCCCTCGTTAATTCAGGAACAGAAATTACAGTGGTTAAGAAATAGTTAACCCAAAGTCTCCAACTGGAGGAAGGATCGACTATATATTTGAAAGGTATTTTTGGTCCAGCTGTTAAATGCCCGTTAATAAACATTCCACTGAGTATCACTATAGGAGAAAGAGCCAATGTCATACACCAACAGATTTTGTGTGCAGTTGCAGAATCACTGGTAGAGGATATGTTGCTTCCTCCGGAAGTGTTGACCATGTTAGGAGGTCGGTTACATGACATAGGTGAAGTGCTGGGAAATTTGCATGAGGAAACCACAACCATCCCAGAGGTTAGGAGGAAGGAAAAGTCTGTGAAGGTAAATGCAGGGAGATTAAAAGGAAACACTAATGTGGGAAGGAATCTTCATGAGAAAGGAAAGGTGGAACCAAATAAAAGCCAAAAACCCCAGTCAGGGAGAATATGTACGGCAGATACAGCTTATTTTGTTATTGTTAAAGATGCGTGAGTGTGCTATTTTTACCTTGTCATAAGTGGAGTTGAAAAATAACATTATATATTAACATTATTACAGGGAATATAACGAACCGACAAAGTTGAATTGATCAAGACTTAGGAATGCTTGAAAGTCTAGGATCATCACAACGGTAAAGTTGGAATGTTTCTTAAGTGTGAGACTACCTGCTACATCCTGATATCTTAACGGGGAATATGCACAAAATATGTTTCAAATAATAAATGCTAGGGAAAAAAATTGGATGAAATACTAATACAAAAATACAAATTGAATACACTGAGTAGATATCAAAATAATCAAGGGTATATAATTTACCTTTGAACTAACCCTCAGAGAGAAAACCTGTGTTAAAAGGAAAAAAAATATGTGAATGTTTTTAAATTTTCAGAACCAAAGGCGGAATACGTCAAGAAATACGGTACTAACTGATAGTATTTTTAATGTAGTATTCTTCTTTTATTGCATCTAAGCGTAAATTATTAGAAAATTTATTTTCTCATTATAAGTATGCTTAGGGGCAATGAAAACTGTTAGCTCGATCACTTGATTTAAGTTTCCATTGTATACCAAAATCAATAGCAGACATCATTCAGTTTTTATGGAATTAATAGCTAGTTTTCAGAAAGAATATTCATAATTAAGACGCTTCCTTCAAACAGATTCTTTAGAAACATCATACTTTCTGTTTAATATAAGTATTTTAAGTTTCCATATAGCAACAAGACACTTCTTTCTTTGAATAATTGCCTTGAATTTGGTGCATAATTATTAGGAATAAGAGGAATGTAAATGTAGAGGTACAAAATTATGGAATGCTGTTGAATAAAGAATTAGTGAAAAGCTTGCTCAAATAAAATAAGTTTGCAAAAAACAGAAAAATAATTTACCTATTTTACTAATAAAAGTAAATACATGCTCAAATAAGAATTCAAGTATGAATCTACTGTTTTGTGAAGTATTACTGAGAGTTGAAAGCCATACGCATGCAATGCCATGTCATATCACGCCACTAAGCCATGCTGTATGTATTTGCATATGTTTTCATTTTCAGTCAATAGATGGCACCAACAGTTTGATTTCCTGCGTGTCGTAGTTATCGCCTGAATGCAGGCTTCTCTTTCGTCATTTGAATTTCGCAGCTGAAGAAGCAGGTTCTATGTTTAAACTTTCGAAATCAGTCTTGCAAATTTACGAATATTACTCTGATTCTTCTTAGTCCAACATTTCCAATTAATCTAAATATTTGTCCCAATATTAACGACTTGCAGGATTAAGTGACAATTAAAATTAATGCAATATTATTTTTGAACAAATAACCGTTATTCAAATTATCGAACAAATAATCGGTATAAGTGTTATTTTAACTCAGATTCCAGTGGATAATTTTCGGTTCGCTTCAAAGGATATTTGGAATTTCGTTCATTTTCCCCGCATTTGGTTTGCTGTCTAGATTTACTAAGGGCATGCAAACCCAAAATATTTTTACTCATTCTTGTCACTTTGAAAATGTTAAAATCTTTAGAACTTATGTATCTTTAATGTCTTTGACAAGACAATCATATAATAATCTAGTAACGAGTGATCGTGAATACAGTGATAGAATTACTCGAAAAAGGAACACTGTTTCAGACAAGTTAACCGGAGTTGCATTTATATACATTTGCATTTTCAGGAGTAAATTTTAGAAAGACGACGAAATTCTGGCAACGAAATTAACTTTACTATCACTTTTGAGTTTATTCATGCAACTTTGGAACATTAATGGAAATAAATTAATAATAGCCGATGGTAGAGGGAAAGAAAAAAAAATGTTAGAATTATTGATATCCATTTGGTCAGACATAGAATATTTAAATTTGTAGAAATATATTTAATATTCAAACTCAATTTAATATTCAAAGTTGTAGAAATATCAACACTTTCAGGATTATTTTTCAAACACTTCCTGTGTTAAGCAGCTTTCTTAGATAACTTAAAATCGCAAGAACTGTGCACTATTTTCGTCGGAAATACAGTTTTTTAGTTTTGCGAGGAGTGATTGACTATATCATGGTTAGAATTTCGAGGAGAATGTGGGTTTAATAGGAACATTTGCACCAAAGATTACAAAATTTAAAAATAAAATTTATTCATCATGTTTCCAGGAAGTTTTTCAGTCCAATGTAAGAATCAACTGGAGCATTGGACGTTTTAAAATTTTCACTCCCTCTTTTAAAACTCTTTACTTCTTCGTCAGTCACAGTGGTTTGTTCCTTTGGAAATAAGCGATGTGTATCTATATCCACATCTTTAAGTGATGATTAACAATAGTGCGAATTCAATTTACATGAGTTTTAAGGCTGTTGAAAAAACTCAGTGCATTTAAAAATGTGTCATCGCTACGAATAACGTCCAGAATTTCTGTTGTTTTCAACTGACTGATGGCGTTATTAGAGCAGTCTTTAGCCCCCATTTAGATGGAGCGTAATCTAGTAATAGTCATAACAAAGTATACATAATTCCTGACAGTAGAGAACCACAAAATCAAGAGCTCAAGAAACGTCAGAAGCTCAAGAAAGTGACCTTCATCATATGAGTCACGGCCTTCAGATGCGATGTCAATATGTCAGGACCGTGCTTCTACTGTGCATTTAGAACGAAGTATCAGAAGAAAAACAGGACTAGAAGAACAAAGGATTCTAAAAATTTTGTAACTCAGTAAATAGAATTATAGTTAATTAATTATCAAATAATTTATTTTGGACCCAGTGGCAAGAACCAAAAGAGGTTCGATGGCGCAGCGGCTAGCGCATCGCGCCGCAGCAACACAGGTCCGAAGTTCGATCCTCGGGCTGGGCAAGGTTGACTCAGCCTTTCGTCCCTTGAGAGGGTCGATAAAAGAAGTACCAAGTTCACTTGGTGGCTAGACATCGGGGGTCCTGCGATAGGCTGACCACTTGCCCAGACAAAGATGCACACGCACCCCGGAGTAGAAAGCAGATATCAGGACACTACCGGCTGTGGTTCTCTAAGGGCTGTTTGTACCACCGAGTTTAGTTTAGTTTTATCAAGAACCAAATGGTCCACAAGGCAAACTAGCCATTTTTTTTTGTATCCTCCGTTCCGGATGTAGAGGTAATTCGTCTTTGAATCCCAGCGCTGAGCGATAATAGAAGAGAACAATAGGAACTAGCGAAAACTCTAATGGTCGTTATCTCAGGATCTAATTAAAAGATCCTGATAATTCTTCCACTATTGTCGTCAGCAATAAACGGAATAGCAAAGATTCTATATTTAAAGTAAATTGGCCTACACCTTTAACAGTTAGTGTTTTTTCCGAATTCAAGACTTCATTCATTTCTCGATGGATAGAGTGTTCAAGTGTTTATAATATTAAAAACTCAAAAAACACTGCAATTGTTAACTTAGGGTAACTATTGTTCTTTTATAATCTTCCCATTAATGCAGGATTTTTGGATTAGTTACTCACTAAACACAGAAGCACAGATGGACAACAGTTGAAATATAGCATTTAAGAAGAGGAGCGTTTTATCACTAAATTTGAAAGGCTGAGAAGTAACTGGAACAGGAAGGTGAAGATTGTAAATAATGACTTCCATATATTTAATCATGTTCCTTAGCAAAGAAATGTAATTTTACATAGTTTACTGTAAGAATATTGCACTTTACTAGCGACTACCTTAACATTATTATATTTTAGTTCGAAGTATTCGTTGAAATCTCATGAATTCTCATGAACGTTAATCAGAACACATTAATGTTTACATAATAATCCATTGCTGTAAAATTTATAAAAGTTAGTTTTCGTTTTCAGTGCTCTTTTCACGTAATAAAGTTGATGATAATATGAAACAGAATAAAATAAAATTAATAATTTTGATAAACTTGTAGAGACATTAGGTTATTTAGTAGCAGGAGACATGAAAAATATGCAATACCTTCGCCGGGAATCGAACCACGGACCTCTGAAATACCGGCTCAGTGGGCTGACCATTACACCACGAAGGCACGATAAGAATGTGGGAGATATACCTTATATACTCCCCTTTTTAAAGGGCGACTAGGGTTTTAGGGGACCTAGTCGCCAAATCCTGGGTGTGGAGAGTCATCATCCACAACCCTTTTAGTTCGGTCGCCAGTGTAGAGACATTAGGTTATTTAGTAGCAGCAGACATGAAAATATGCAATTCCTTTACCGGGAATCGAACCACGGACCTCTGAAATACCGGCTCAGTGTGCTGACCATTACACCACGAAGGCACGCTAAGAATGTGGGAGATATACCTTATAAACTCAATGCGTAGAATTGTATAATTTGTGTGATAAGTGTGTTATTGTTATAAGATGCAGAACACGTATTAGAACTGTGACAATTTGTGGAATACTATCAAGTTATTTTATTTTCTATTATCTGATCATTTTAACACTGAACAGTAAGTTTTGGCCTATAATTGATAACTGTAATTAAGTGTATTTGTACAAGTT
>KK121909.1:186726-204324 GCA_000611955.2 Stegodyphus mimosarum | reverse complement strand
AGCAGGAATAATTTCAATCACTTCTTAAAAAATGTAATTTATTTTAAGTCCCGTTTCATTCCCCCTATAAATTATGTGAATAAGATGTATCAAATATTTTGCAGAAGGAATTACTTTCATCGTTTGGTCTTTAATTTTTCAAACGGATACGGCAACAATGTACAAATCAATCACTAACATCACATCCTAAAGTCTGACTCAACGATCTGGGCTTTAGGTTACAAGCTTTCCCTTTTTTGATTATAAGATATTTTTCCCTTCCTTCAGTATGCCTTTGGAATGCAACGGTAGCATATTCGGCGCGTTTTTGAGATATCCAGGTTTACGTCCTGGCGAGAACATTGCACAATTTTCAAGTCTCCTGCTTCCAAAATAACCTAATAACACCACAGTGGCGCCCGAACTAAAAATTAGTTGGCAACAACTCGTCATCACCAGGATTTGACAAGTGGGTCCCCTAATCCCCAGTCACACTTTAAAAGAGGGAGTATATAAGGAAATTTCTGCCTCCTTCACCATGCTCTCTTGGTGTAACGATAGCACACTCGGCACATATTCGAAAGGTCCAGGGTTCGAATACTGGAGAAGGCAATGCACATTTTCACGCCTCCAGCGTAAAACATAACCTAATGACTCTATAAGAGTTTCATAAAGGATAAATATATTTCCCTCCGATTCGTGCAATCATTTTTGCATAAGTACATAGAATCAAGAAACAACAATATCTCATTTGAGTCTTTTCAAGAAATTTAGGTAGTACAACATTCATAGGTTAGCATTAGAGTGTACACGATCTCCCAATTGGACAAATTCGAGGTTGTCTCCCTAAAAAATGACTCAATCTAGCATTCCGATTTCGAAATGAGTATCCACAGTAGTTCGATTACCATTCTGACACTAGTAATACTACAATTACAAGAGTTAGCAATGCAAGATGTGATACACAGTAAACTATAACAGACACTCCAGTTGGTAAATTACATAAGAAGTTTTTAATATGTCAAAAAACACATATACAGAAAGAGCAAAACACACACTTAACAAAAATTAATTAGCAGTTTTAATATTTTAAAACACAAGAGACATTTAAGGGAATCTTCTGTATGACGAAGAGAAATTCCTTTAAAATACTTGGAGGAATTGTAAATAAAGTCTTTAAACTCCAGAAAAGAAGTGTTGCAGTCAGCTGCAAAAGAAGTGAAAACATTCAAAAGATTGCAAAGCTTACTGACAAAGAGCAATTGCCATCAGTATCTCTAAAAGTAGAATACCAAAATGTACAATTCACAATGTATTAAGAAGCCTATAATAGAGGAGTTGTAAATCGCTTATTATCGGAGATAATCGCTTATTGTCCATAGTTGCAGGAGACATCAACGTTCTTTTTAAATTGGATGGGAGACTTAAAGTACGGTGGGAGATTGAGTGCATACCAACGGCGTTTAAGTTACTAATGAGCAATACGTTTTTAGCTGTGGACTTCGCATCTTTAAAATCATACAATTCGTTAGTACACGCCAGTGCTATAGGTGTCAATACTGAGAACATTCATAACACAACTGTAAACATATTGCATACTGCGGCTATTGCAGTGGCAACCACAACCCCAGGCACTGCAGATCTGAACTTGAATCATGCATTAACTTCAAGTTATACTGCAACATCAATAATACCATCTTAATAAAGTAAACATTCTCTGTAAAATCACAATCACAATGCATAAAACATTGCTAAAATCCTCATTCAGCACAGTCAATGTCTTGACAAAGTCTCTTTAATAACCACAGATCGCAAATATCCATCTTCCGAAAGAACTTTATCAATTCCACTACAAATTTTAATATTCTATAGAGATTTTTGGATAGGTATAGAGAAAAAAGAATGCTCCACCAATTGAGTATAAATTCTGATAGTCATATAACAGACGGTATAGCAAATCAGCTGGTGGTAAGTAAGTAAGTAATACCAACTTAGATATTAATATCTGGGTGATTAATACGCAACCAGTTTCCCAATGTACAAAAAACAATTTAGTTAAAAATAAAAGCAAGAAAAATGCTTACTAAATTAATGTCAGTAAGAATCAGCTAACCGCAGAAATTGTAAATAAATAAGAATATACATAATTTTCTAAAATATGATTACAAGTATTAGCTACAATGAATAGAGATTTCTTTCATACTAGCTCTGGCTCAATAACATAAGCATTTCTAAAAGAAAATTTGCAAAGAGCCTTAGTTCAACTTGCAGTACATTTAGCAAACAATTTCACAGACGTTATATTGCTACAGAAACCATACTGTACTGATGGCAAGGTTGCAAGATTAACACTGCCATAGTATATACTCGAATATGCACCAGATAATAAAGAACTCCAACCAATAGCGGTTATTATATGCTGTAAGAAAGAATGGAATCCAAAATAGTGTTGGTAAAAAAAGTTTAGTCACCATTAGTATCAACAGTTTAGATTCGTAGCTTCTGACTTATAGCATATGGACTTCTCACATATCACTCATATACTGAAGGACCTAGGTAAAATTTGAAGTTGAATTCCTTCCCCTCACATTATACGTTGTGACCTTTAACACGTATACCGACCTATGGAAATACATAGTGACAAGTCCGAGAGGACGTTTTTGGGAAGAATTCATTAATTTTCTTGACTTAATTTTGCATAACCAATGCTCTGATTTCTCTTCATTCCAAACTCTGAATACACGATGAATGGCCCAGCCTAACTTTGATTTTCGACAACGTTGTTAATGAAATTAATAGTAGACCCATACTAAACTATGCTTTACTGTCAGATCATAATTATATATCATTTGATCTGGGCAAACAAACTTCAAATTTGGCTTTACTGAGATTCAAAGTTATTAAAAAATAAAAAATGGTTTTATTACTTTAATGAGAGAAGAGTCTAACACAGGGATGGCCAACCCGCGGCACGCATGCCACAGTGTGGTCCAGTGGTGTGGCAACAGTGGCACGCCAAGAATTATTGAAAAATCAAAAGATCTGAAAAAATAATAATATCATCTACATAAACTACATATAGAATTATAAAGTTATTTTAAAGCTGGAAGACGTGAAAAATGCAATGCCGTCATCGGGACTCAAACCTCTGACCTCTCGAATACTCGCCGAATGTGCTGACCATTACACCATGAAGCCGGGAGAAATACCTTATAACTTCCCGGAATTTCTTTTTCATCTAATTTCATTTAGAAAGTCAATTCATACGCGCCCTAAACGTACGTTTACATGTCTAAAATCTGAAAATTTTGGGTGTTTCATTTAATTTTCCAGTTGGTATTGAACAATTCAATATTTAATTTGCGTAATCTAAATTCACTCTTTAGAATAGTATTGTATATTAAGAGGGAGAGATGCGCTTTAAAAAAGTCATATTGTAGTGTGGTTAATACTTGTTTAGTTTTATTAATACCGTCTCTTGCAGCATTCAAAGTGAGGTTATAATCCCAATTGGATTCCCAATGGTCATTCATATATGTATAACCCTCTCATGTTATTTTTGTTGTTATTTTTTGAAGGAAAATATACTAGATCTGATGGTAAACTTGTAGAGACATTAGGTTATTTTCGATTACACATCGAGAGTGCTGACCATTACACCACGAAGGCATGCTAAGAAGGCGGGAGAAATTTATATACCCCCGCTTTTAAAGGACGACTGGGGATTAGGGGACCCAGTCGTAAAATCCTGGTGGTGGAGAATCATCATCCACCACCTCTTGGTTCCGGCACCATTGTAAAGACATCAGTATTTTTGATGCTGAGAGGCGTGAAAAATGAGCAGTGCCCTTGCCGGGACTCGAAACACAGACCTCTTGAAATACGCGCCGAGTATGCTGACCATTATACCACAATCGCATCCTAAAAAGACGGGAGAAATCTCTACATATAATAAAACAAAGAGTGTGTGTGCGTGTGCGTGTGTGTGTGTCTGTCTGTCTGTCTGTCCGTCTGTCTTTTGTTCGTGTTGCGAGTAAGCTAATAGACCAAGGGCTACGAAATTTGGTACATAGGTGCATCTAGACAAGAACCAGTGCACCTCGAAGCGATTTTTTCGAAATTCGAATTAGAATTTTTTTTATTTTATGTTTTGTGACCACATAGCGTCGTTTTGAGACATAATGGGCTACAGGAAAGCGAGATTTCACTCTACACATTTCATTTTTACATCGTCGTGAAGCGTAGACACTTAGCTATTTTACGAACTTAAAATAAATTTCGTATTTCAATAAATCGATTAAATACGAATTTATTTAGGAAGGTGAGCTTAACACCTTTTCAGCGGAATTTTTTTAAAAAAACTTATTTTAAAAAATGTGTTGTTTATTTTCCTTTGATTTTTGGACACGTTGAATTTTAATCCTTTCGACTCCTTTTAAAAAAGGAATTTTGGAAAAATAATAGTATTTTGTATTTTTAAAAACAAATTTTTAAATGAAGCTTCCGAATACACTTCTCACATCTTAGATATTTTAAAATGTCGTTTTGGCAACAATTTTCCTTTCTTATTGTTGTTGATAGATTTTTGATAAAATTGCATCATTTTGAATAGTTTTATTCTTTTAAAAATTTCGGTTTGGCTACAATTTTCATCGTATTTCTTATGTTACTGTTTTTAAGAGACTGAAAAGTTTAAAAAAATAAAAAGGTGTTTCTTTTTGCAACGGTAAATTGTTTAATTACTTTATTAGGATAATTAACATTTGTATCAAAGGATATTGCTTATTTCATTGTAATATTATGTTTTAATTATGTATAATTTTAATTACAAAAAAGTTTTGCATGATATTTTTTAATCTGTTTAAGTTCTTAATCTGTTTATACCATTTGAGTTCTTAAGATTTTGCAAAGGGAAGGTGGTTAATTTATTTATTAGGATAATTAATATTTGTATTAAGGGATATTGCTTATTTCGTTGTATGTTTTTTATATGTAATGCATTTTTAACTGAATTTTTTTTTCCGTTGTTGTTCGTTTCTTTTTCGATAAAATTGTTCTGCAGAGTAAAATTCTGTGCAGTTTTCAAATTTAATGTTTGGTGTTCTTTTTAGGCATTTTTCTGGTACACTTAAAAGCCAGACGAAGGCTGGCCGCGCAGCGGCTAGTACCTTATAAATTTAACAGAATACTAAAAGTTTATAGAAATTAATATTAGTAAAATAATGTAATAATAGTAAATAATAATAATAATAATAATAATAATAATAATAATAATAATAATAATAATAATAATAATAATTAGCAATAATAGTGTTCACCCAGCTTTGAACAGTGCTAGTTTAAAATGCGACCAATACTTGTTTGTTGAAAGGCTGATTATAGGTATTTGCTTACTTTTCTCTTCCTGTGTAATATGAGCACGAAGCAATTTCCCTCCTTTACTTGGCCTCCACTAAAGTATGCTTGATAAACCTTCGCAGTTTTACCGAATAAGGAAAATGCATTTCGATCAGCAAAATATGGAAATATTAAAAAAGACAATTTTTTAGTCTGATACTGGATAATTTTTAAAAGTTTGATAGTTAGTAACACATAAAATGGAATCTTAAAGCCATATCTGATAGCAATATAAAGCAACATAAATATACATAGTGAAATATGAAAAACAATTTGGTTACTTATTTTTTATCATCTGAAAAGCAGAATTTGTTTAATTTTGTTAAACGCATTGAAAATGAATAAACTTCACTCCAATCATTAAAAATAACCAGTAAAATTTAAAAATAAGTAACTAAAATGTTGAAATATAGTAACTATTAAACAAAAATGAATAAATCTGATGCGGACACCACGTGACTTCCTTGTACCGCTTATCAAATTATACATTTGTTTTTGCTGTAATTGATTTAAATTTATTTTCTCGAACTATTCTAACTGAATTAACCGAGCTATCAAGACGTGTTGAAAATGACATAAAAAACTATGAATTTTGGAATTAAATATCCTGATTAGTTTTTGTCGCATGAGAGACCAACTTCAATTTTTGTTTTTATAACGAGCATAACACTTTCCCAAACATAAGTATAGGAGCCGGAAGAGTGCATTAAAAGTTACTTGTCGAAAATGATTTTTTTTAAATATGCCATTTGAAAAACATGAATATTTTCGTCATTTAAAAAACACTTCATTAAATGGAAATATATGACTAGGACTAAGAAGGACAAAAACAAAGAGCGGGTGACGATATTTAGCTGAGCGAGAGCCTGGGTGTATATATATAAATATATACAATATACAAAGAAACTAAATAATAGGATAAAAATTAAAACACAATTAAATTTTTAAACCCATTCTGCGCTATAGGTGCAGGATTGAAGTAAAATAAACTTAAAGCGTCTAAAGTTAATATTAAATTGAAATAAAAGCAAGGCAATTCCTCAACAATATTATTAATTGCAACCGTGTATAAGATGCTTAACACAAAATCTAAACATATTATATATATCCTCATTACATTGATTCTGCTAATTGTAATAAAAAAGATAATACATCAATAAATGTTATAACAGTCCTACATACAAAGTTTAACATTCTATGGCTAAGCGCTTTACAGTTATGCGAGATGCAGATTTACAGCATACATACATATGTACTTAAGTACGTATGTACAGACGTCACTAAAATGTTTCTTTTGAATCCACTTTAAAGACATTTTACAATTCATTTCGGAAAACCAATGTGCTTTATTCTGGCCGTACATATAAATGTCTTGCAAAGAAATCGTCCAAATGGATTCGGGATTGATCAAAATGGATATTTCCTTCAAATATGATACTAGAAAATTTTCGCGATTGCCATACTTCTTGGACTTTGTATAGGGAAATAAAAAACCATTCGATAAAATTTTAAAACAAATTATATTATATTTTCCGGAACTTCAATTCAACGCTTTGTTCTCATTACCAAAAAAAAAATTATTCTAATCTGAATAAGGCATAGACGAACACCGTAAATAAATTTTCGAAAAATAATTCTCAGCGCAATACTTTGGTATATTCATATAGTACGGTAAGCGATCAGAATGCTTATGTGAATTCTAATACAAAATGAAAAGAATCTTAGAAATTTTAGTTCTTTTCAGAATCAAAGTATTTTCCTTGAATTTTGCTGAAACATAAAATTTAAATTTAGAAGCTAGTGAGACGTTTTAAGGGTGTAGTTTGTAATACTTTAATTTATCCACTTGAAACATATAACACTACTAGAAAATACATATTACTCTCGATTTCATTTATACTATATAATGCATTTACTGTAACAGTTTTGTTTTATTAATATGTTCAAAGACGCACTTTAATAGACTCTTATACAAATATTGTTATTAATCCGTTTCGTATAAATCTTCACATATAAAGCAACGTAAATATATACTTTAGAACGTGAAAGATAGAAATAAAATTGATGTAAACTTCGCTTCTGGTTTTTATTTGTTATATTAAAAATATTCTCTCAGCATAAATTTTATTCATATGGTTTCCTTTATAAAATATTAATAAACAAATTATTATTTTTTCAAAGAAATTAAAATGGAATGCATTTCGATTTCATCGAAAACGTTTTTATTTGTTTACAAATAAATGCGCTAGCAAATGAACCGTAAACTTTTTTCTTTATTTGTAATTTCGTATCACTAACTCATAACAATAATGCTTTCCTCCAGCATTCATTTAGTAATATCCAACTGTACTGGCCTTTCGATCGAATCTTCCCGTTTGCAACTTCATAACTTTTGAGAGAATGGCGAAACATCCAACTTATTAGAATATTTCGGAAACCCAGCATGCGCACAGAGAGTCTCCTCGTTACCACCCCTCATCCCCTAACAATCGACGAGCGAAAATTCGAAGCCGATCCTGCTCTGTGGCGTTCATGTGTGCCACTTGTGCTTGAACGGCTGTTCCGAACGGTCGATGGCAAGCCTGCTCCGCTACTCTCAGCGATAGCGCAAGACATGTGCTTCAGTTATCGCTTTGGTTGGGCTGCTACAATGTATTGGCTGAATCTACATTGACGTGCCATTGGTCAAATGTCCTGCCTGTCAAGGATATCCATCAAAGGACTCTCTGTGTATTGAAACGGCATCTGGTTGTTTGACACTTGTGATCATACTATCGCGATAGCGGTCAGAACTGAATTTATGACCACGTCAGTATCATTTGTGTGTGATGTCAACAGCCTCTGCTTTTCTGGATGACATACTGACTAATAATTTGCATAGTTAGTGGATAACACTTGTGCGAATTGTTAATTAATCATATATCTCTAAGGAACGTTACGATTAATAGCCCTGGTTCTGCTATATTTAAGCATGTTATTAGCAATAGCTTTGCAAAGATTCTTTAACTTGCTGCCAAAGTCGCTTTGATTATTACCTATATCATTCCGTTTTAATTATCAGAACATGAGGCGACAAACTATAATACAACAGTTTTTTGCATACCAGCACTATAAATCAGCATAAGCAGTTAAATATATCCCTCCATATTATTTGTTAAAATGTAATCAGTGAAATCGCAGTTTCATACTTGTATTCTCCCTGGTAAAGTAGTTACATCTACTGATTAAACTTCTTCGAACTAATGTGGCTTATTAATATAAAAGAAAGTCGGAACAAATTACAAAACTTTTAAGCTGCTCCAAATTTGGAAGCGATAAAGTTCATAACTAACAAAAAGTTTCAAATTATCAGCTATTAAGCGTTTTTTCAAAAGGAGGACTTTCGAAGAAAGATAAAAGAACTTCAGCTTAATGGAAAGTCTCAAAGGAATATATCGATTATCGTACCCACAAAGCATTTCTCCTTTTAGGGTTTGAAAAATATTAATGGAAACGTGTAACTAAAATTCGAGTGCGAATGTTTCAATTTATTACGTTTCGTTGATGCTGTATTGCATTTCTATTTCCGCATATATTTTATTCACACATTTTATTTCGTGATATTATATTTTCTACCACATAATTCATAAAGAAATTTCGCTTTAAATCTAACCTCTAAACTATAGAGATTATATTTTCATTTCCAAAAGATTGTGATTTAATGAAGCAAATTTCGTTTTCGTAATATTATATTAAAAGTGGAACAAGAACAAAGTTTTAGCATCAAGTTAGGATGCGGTTTATATCAATTTAGCCTATTTTGCGCTGAAACTTATCCTTAAATTTGTCTTGAGTACAAGTGGCCAATATGTAGCCAAATTATGTGAATAACACTTCCAATCTGTATTACAAAAGAAATATCTTCTGAAAACCTTTTCCATAAATTCCCGCGCTCAAGTACTTGAACACTGGTTTCCAGAGAATAATTTTTAAAGTGTTTCAAAGGATAATATCACTGCAAATCATTTGTTATTACTGCGAAATTTTACAGAAAGAAAGAAAGAAATTTCTAATAAACGGAGATATCGCAAAGCTTCATTACTTCAACTAAGTTAAAAAAAGGAATTGAAATTCAAAGTCATTTAAGTTTTACTTAAAACAAAAGCAAGAACTGTACAGTTTAATCATTATAACTTGAAAGTTATTTCTAGTTCCGTATCTCTTTCAAATAAAGAGATAGAAAAATATACATATTCAGAAAAATTCATTTTTATTTCTTTGCGCAATACAATTCTTATTTCAAATATTTAGGATATATTGCGATATTTTCTCCTTCTTATTCTAACATAAAAGAAATAAATATAAATTAAATATAGTTTACGTATACAGAAAAGCAATAAATGAGAAGAGTTTTATGGATGATGAGATGCAAGCACACAATTTTCTAAAGTGCTTTGGAAATACTTTTCTCTTATTCCAAATGCTTTTTTAATCTAGCGAGATTAAAAGCGTTCAGATTCCTTTATTCACGAAGATCTTGAAAAAAATAATATATTTTTCCAAGAACGAAGAAAGTATCTCCAGTATACACCAGGTAGGTGTGACTCCGCCTCTATAAAAGCAGATGGAAAGGAAGAGAAGATAAAAACACTCCCAAAGTAATTCGGATCTAAATTGCGAGCAGCATAAGGTGCATACGATATATAAAAAGGGAAAGTGAGAAAGAAGAAAAAGAATATTGAGTTTTTTTAAAGAAAGTCCTGTTGACCAAATTTTTCCAGGGTTTTACTTACGCCTTTGCTTTTCCGTACCAAGACGTGAGTAGCAAACAAAATAATGTTTTTTCTATCTGCGAATCATGATCTTCGTTGATTTCTAGTGCGTCCTCTTGGTGACAGGAATTCCAAATACTAGCTTTTTTAAGCTTCAGAAAGTACTAGATCTACTTAAATAACTGACATTGTGACGTAGGAAACTTGGGTTCACAAGTCTTGGCAAAAATACGTTATGAAACATGAGGCCTATTGAAAGAATGATAATCCTTCTTTGCGTCTTTCTTAGAGTCGGTAAGTAGCTTTTTTTATTTTGACAAAGTTTTGATATCTGATTTTAGAAGCAAAGATATTTATTTTTATGAAATCAAAATTAAACTCTAAATACTAAAGTTAAATTGTATAATATATATTTTTGGCACGTTAATGAAACTTTGGAAATTCAGTAAGCAATTTAACCTTTCAACTGACATGCGTAGAAATTATTATTAATTATTAATAAAATTTTGCAAAGCCAGTACAATAGACGCCACCTAATGGGATCACAGTTAATATTATCATTCGGATATTGTTATCGAATTGCCGAAGTTCCGCCTTTTATACATGAAATGAAGCAAAATAATTCGCTTACTGTGACCAATAGTTCTGTTAATGTTACAAAAATATCACAAAATAACATTTCTAAGCTAAACTAAAGTCTCCAAGTAACGGATTAAGTCACCAAACAGCTTGGTTTCAAATTCTAAGTAAAAAGCAACTTTAGTTTGGAGAATATTTCGCGGGCGGTCAGACACAGGTCCTGCTCCTTCAGGAGCTACATAAACTGAACATTTTGTTTACTGGTGAAAAATCTATGCAAACATCTGCTGCTCTTTTTCCTAACTTTAATTTTACAATAGCATGTTCAACAAGGGATACCTTCCAAGTATTAAGATTAGGACTTAAGCATTGGTGAAGTAATTTCCAGAAACCTTATGAAGATTTCATAAATGAATGTTCGTATTAAAAACTGCATGAACAGTCGATAAACAAATTTTTGTGTAATCCTAATTAAATTGCTTAAAAATTAACAATTTATACGTTTCTACATTTTATATTAAATTAGTTAAATTTCATTGCTATTTTAAAGAGCACTTTTCTCCGCTTCGTTTGCTACTATCATTAGGTTAATATTATCAAAACTGTCGTGGGCAAGCGGAATCGCATTAAGCGACGCTTATTGTGTTATCGTAAATTTGTAATCGTATAGACTACATAGAATTTACTCAACAAAACAACTCAAGTAACTTTTGTGAAATATTAGCTATTAAAATGTAGTTATTAATAATTATATAAAATAATACAGATGTAAGTGGGTTTTAGATATTTTAATAAGAATGAAAATATTGAGTAAAATTATTCTTAGTCATTATATGTAAATATTAAAAAAAACGATATTTTTAAGTTTAAAAAACATTAAGAAATTACTGTGCATTTTTAAAGCATTAGATTAAAATGGAACCAAGTTGAATGTAAATTTCTATGACACTCCAATTTTAAGAAAAAACTTTTTTAATTTAGGAATGATATCAGATAACTAAACCTAGAATTGTATAAATAACTAACGATAATTGAGTCTTCTATCAAACTGAAATTCAAATTTTGTAAAACAACTTATGAAAACAAAGGGAAAAATATACACAGTAATTGGTGATGTAAATGTTTTAACTGAAGGAATTTACAATAATTTTAAATTTATTACATTTGCTGCTACAGAATTTTAGTTTAATGAAAATAAGGTATGTGAATGTAATAATATAACATTAATCAAAAATATTCCTGAGAATTAAGTCTTTTGAAGGCAGTAGGTGTGAAAAAAATAAACGTTTTTAACATGCTTCTAACCATGGATTTCTAGAAAGATTATTTAAAAAAAGGACTAAAATTTTTCTTTTAGTTTATCTGAAAATATTACAATAAAATCTAGAGAGAAAAAATAAACAAGCAACAAAATAAGAAATGTTAAGTAAACGTGCATATGCATTTCCAAAACTCAGACTATGTTAAGCGATTTGGAACAGTAAATCTCGAAATATGGTGTAAGGTTTATCCTAAGTTTATTAACAGTATTTTAAATTATGATTCTTTCCTATTTATTCTAATTTCAGTTTACAATTTGCTGCCAGAATGTAATTTTAGAAATGCAGTGAATGCAAATGAGTAAGAGTACTATTTAAGTCGATGCTTCACCGACTTCTACAGAGAGAGTCTGATTTTCTTGACTAGCGCGCCTTTGCCATTTGGCTACATTCTCTCTTAGCTACTACGTTCGACCATACTTTAGGGCAGTGCTCCGCAACCTTTCCTCACCTGCGACGCACAAAAAATCTTTCTGGAATTTCGTGGCACACCAAAAGCTAATGTATATATGTATTGATTTATACACAAAATTTACAATAAATTTTTGTTTTTAATTTGAAAAATATACAATTATAAAACTATAACATATTTATTTATATGCAATCATAAAAATTATCATAATAATCGAAATGTTTTTAAAAAAATTAAAAAACAAAAATTCTTCAATTTGATTGGTTTATTTCAAATTTAAAAAAAACAGTATTAGAGCTATTATTTTTAATTAAAATGGTCTGAAACCAATATATTTCGTTTAAATTTATGTTTAAAAAAAGTTATATATTTTTGAGTTCCGAGTTATCAAGGAAGTGCCGAAAAAATTCAAATGCTGACACACTTACAATCACACACACAACCACACAACAGTGAAATATATAAAAACATTTAAAATAGACATTATTAAGGAAAAAAAATTGTCATTGTGTATTAAATACATGATAAAAAATTGCAAATTGCAAAATGTCAAATACATGTATTTGATTGCGGCACACCTATATCCTACTCATGGCACACCAGTGTGCCGCGGCACACCGGTTGCGGAGCACTGCTTTAGGGCCTTGCTTGGATTCGCCGATTTAATTAATACTTAGGGCTAACTAATTAGAAACTTGATATCTTCGGCTATATCCTTCAGATAGCTTTAGTTAAGCTTAGTTTAGTTTAGATTCATTTAAGTTAAAGCCCAAGTGGAGGCTTTGTGTATACTCGAGTAGTTGATTGTATTTATTCTGAGAAATAAAGGGTAGTTCACCTTTCTTAAGTCTTACGCGTTTATTCACACACTTAAGCGATTATTCGCTTGTTAGTGTTCGTGGGGTTCTATGATAGAATTAATTGGAATTAAATAACTCAAACCCCACAATGGAATCTTCATCATTTGGGTCCTCATTCGGTTGTTTGGTTGCTTTTCATTCAGTAGTTTTTATGTGGCTCTAAATTTTGAAATAACTAATTTTATCGCAAGATTTGAACCCATGTTTTCTTTGCTATCTGAATGAGGTCCCCACACTATAAACACATAATAATCCATGTCCTTAGTTTCTTGCTCTATTTACGAGTACTCCTTTATGTTATTCATTTTGCCTATCACAGCTTATTGACTTATGTTTGAAATACGTAAATAATGTATAAACAGTCTATTACGTGGAAAATGAGAGTTAACTTCCCGTAGAAAGTCCTATTTCCAGTAGAAAGTCCTTTATAGAAGTTACTCTTTTAAGGCAGATAAATCCTCAGATCTTGCTTTGTCATCATGAATAATCTATAATAACCTAATTTAACTTTCGAGATCTAAAGTAAAGAAGGGGATTTAAAACTCGGAATGTTTTCTGGAACTTCTAGATTGAATGCTTTATTTAAAGTCAGAAGTTAAGCAATGAATTTCATTTAATTTATAAATTAAATGGAGTTTTGATCTTACGCTTCAAAATACAGGACGGTATGCTGTCATTTCAAAGTTTTATTTGTTAAGTAATTTTAAATTATGCAAATCCAACACATTCTTTGGAAATTATATATTTGATGTAAGTACCAATCATTCATCTCTTCGTTAGGATGGAAACTGTTTCAAATAATATTCCTTAATTAAGAGTTTAATACATATTGTATAGCTACAAAAAGAATTCCGATGGAATTAGAATTTACCACGTTCTGTAAATTTCTCTCAAAACTGTTAATTTGCAATGGTTTTAATTGCAACAATTTTCCAAACGAAAATATAATCATTGGAACAGAATTGTACTTGCATTGTTGTGCTATCCAGTTAGTGAATTAAATTAGCCTATTAAAAATGTTCCTATAACTAAATGTTATTTTAACTTCTATCGTAATATAGCTGATGTGTAAACGGATGGGAAGCAAGCCTAATACTTATTAAGATACCAATTAAAATTAGCCTACAAATGAAAACCAAATGCCTGAGTGAAATGTGCAAGTAATTCATCTTTTCTTTGACACGCAGACTATATCATAAACACAATCTGTGCAGTGTTACACAGAGCAAAATTAGCAAAATTAAACGTAATTACTACTTAAAGAGCTGCATTTAACGCTGATTCACGTATTTTATCATTTTGTATTATTTTTGCAAATAACGCAAGTTTGGAATAAATAAGCGTAAAATAGGTTTTTATGGTAAACTGTCTTGCAAATGCGATTGGATATTTTTACTTTCTGAAAGTAATGCCAAGTATTTATGTGCTCAAATCTATGATATGTTAAATCATAAAATATAAATATTCTTTGAAGTATGGATGCACGAAGTTCTTTTTCTATGTTAAATTCTGATTCAAAAATTAAGCTTTTAGATTTAAAATTAGTGCCATCTGTCTGAAGTTAGAAAATCATACCATAAAGGTTTTCGAACCTCTCTCTAAGACAGCAAATAAAAACTAAAAATCTTTAATGAGTATAATATGTACTCTTTGACGTTATCTTTAATGGAGCAGAAATAATAGCATGTTAATAATAACTGTCTGTGTTTTCATAGGAGGTAAATGTTGCCCACCTTTTACGTGTATCCATAATAAAGAGACCACCATTTCTGGCCTTAGTTGTGGTTAAGCCGAAATCGTCTGAGGGCTTGCTATTGAAAAAAAAAGAGCGATTTTGTTGAAATCAGCACTTAGCAATTTCTGTTGCAATAAAATTTTATTTGAAGCAGAATATATTTCAAAATAAAAAACGATTTAGGAGTAGCAAAGCTGTAATATGGAATACAAAACAGAAATTTTAAAAGTATTAAAAATCTTTAATGAGTATAATATGTACTCTTTGAGACTCGATATATGCTCGTCGACTAGAAGCAGGATTTAGTTAGTAATGTGCAATACTTACTGATCACAAGACTTAAAAACGTAATCTGATTGGCTGAGTGTAATAACCGGCTGTGGAATAAAAAGTTTGCGTCTAGAAATCAACGGCAAGCTTTGACTCATTTCTCAAAATTTATGAGAAAAAAAAAGAAAATTCTAATTATTTAAATAAGATAACCATTGCTCTCGGAAATGTATTTAGTTTGTTGGACTAACGTATATTCAGGATTCATTGTTGGAAAGAAGCTAAGAATATTTCAAAAAGTGAAATTTAATTTTAGTTGTAAAACGTCCCACCAGTAGCCGATTTATTAAGACCCTGATTACTCGCAGTTCGATCTTGTTTGGGATGGATCCTAGGCAAAAGTGTTGGTTGCATATTTGGTTTTCGTGGATTTCACGTGAATGTTTGCCTGTTTTCCTCAGGCATTCCTCTATGAAAGCATCCTTCCTGAAGGCAGAAAGCCTTCATGTTGAAATTTTCTATATTCAAATAAACCCTTTGCCATATTGAAATTACATAAACTAACCCAAATATCTCAGAGGAGGAATTATAAGATGGCAAATGTCGTCAATTGAGAACTTCTTAACTTTAGTGCTTTGGAACTCAAACTGTATGCGAAACGCAAACACGATCTGGAAGCAAATGAGAGGCTAAAATTTAGTTTCTTTCTTAAAATTAAAAAGCATATTAAGAAAATAAAAAAAGTATTTTAAATAAATTACACCTACTAAGTATTTGTGAAAATGTAGTAAAAACGATAATAATAATATGATACATATTGACAGCTAAATTTTGAATTTTTAGGCTGACATTCCTTGCAGTTATTCTATTATGCTTAATTAATCATTAAATAATTAAATTTAAACTCAAAATAAGCAAATTATGTTTTTTAAATTGTGTGTTTGAAGTGGGTCAAATTTGAGAATAAATAATTGCAACTTAATTTCCTTCTCTTATTTACACATCGTTACACGAGGCCCATTGAATTCCAAGCTCGCATGGCAAGTTGATTTTCTGGTACTTCGAAGAATATTTCACTTATTTTTTAACTACTTTGGTTCTGGCTGCTGTTCATCCTGGCCTGATTTTCTTCCGCAACCAACCTGTGTCCTGAAACAGCCTCATAAACTACCGTTAGATGTTGTGACGATGCGGTAGTTATTTACCAAATTTCGTGCGAAAATATTGAATGACGAAAAACAATAATGTTTTAGTGTGTTCCAAAACACAGTGCTCTTTCTCCTACATGGATGGCTCTATTTTGATAGCATTGACTCTAGCTGCGATTTCGTCACCGGAAGACGTTTCGCTGTTGCCAGATAAAACTCGTCTGTTTCTTGCTCCAAAATTAACTTGTTTCGTCTTTATAAATCAGTTACAGAATTTGTACTATGCTGGTCCTTTTGTGCCATTCAATATGAAACAGCCTGAATATGTAATATAATATTATATATATATATATATATATGTAAGATATAAGAAAATACGATGGCTACGTTAGGAAATGATTGGTGACTTCAATCATTTCCTAACGTAGCCATCGTATTTTCTTATATCTTACATATTGACTTGACTATTCTAAATTTTATGTCCTCCCCGTAAGTTCCTCAGGTCTCCCAAAAGGCTCTCCCAACTTTCCTTTGAAGAGTCTTCAAAGAAATATATTTCAGATATAAGAAAATACGATGGCTAAGTTAGGAAATGTTCGGCGACCACAAAATTGACTGTTCTAAGTTTTATGTTCTCCCACTAAGTTCATCCCTTCTCCCAAATTCGAAATCTTTTCAAATTACATAACACTGCTTGCAAAAGGAACTAAAACCTAAACTTAACCAATTGCAGCTTAGCTGTACATATACACCTACGTAGTATAAATACTGCTTCGCGAGCAATTACGTCAAAGCTTCTTCTGAACGTCTTCTGCCCAGCAAGGTCTATGCGCTGCTATGCTTGCTTGTCTAAGATGACGTCGTACTCTTTTAACCCACGCGCATAAAAATTATCGTATTTAACTATGATTTAGAACTATCTTATCTATAAAGAAATGATTTGATATGCTCGCAAATAAAGATTGTGCTACTTCGAGCTCATTTCTGTCAACAGCGTCATCATGCCTTCAATCTCTGGCGCTACGACTGCATTAAAATATCACACACACACACACACACACATATATATATATAACTTATTATTAAAATAATATATATTATACACAGACACACACATACACACACACACATATATATATATATATGTA
>KK121909.1:101347-186653 GCA_000611955.2 Stegodyphus mimosarum | reverse complement strand
TAATGAAGATTGTGAGAGTATTTAATAAAATGTCTATTTCTCATTCAAAGCTTGTAAGATTTAGAAAACGTCAAGAGCGGTCATAGAAATAGTAAAAAGTAAAATTTCTAACAGCAAAAAAAAAAAGATTAAAAATATCGAATAATCAATCACATTTGCTTCTTCAATGCAACTTTTAATAATGTATTATCTAATAAGCTCATTAACTTTCTCTGAAAAATTGTAGAATAATAACAATGGGCTGAAATCTGAGTTTCAGTTAATATAATAATAAAAACGATAAAATAGAATGAAGACAATGATGCAAAGGGAAATGATTGTAAACATGCGAGAGTTAGCTCATGTTGCTCTCTAACATTTCTGACTGCTAAACTCGTACATAATGTATTTCAGTTTTTTGGGGGAAGGGATTAACTAAATTCTATTACGTTGAAGCATCTCGATTAGTCCTGCATACATTATGTTAACAAAAGATCACTTTCGCAGATTCAAACATATATTTCTATCAATCAGGGCTACTGCACTGACGAAGTGTTATTACAAATGCTGCAATGTTACTGATGGTGGCAGCATATAAATTATGGCTTACACTTAGCTTCTGAGAAAAATCTCAGAGATAAATCAATTTGGCGGCTATTTCATCAAAAGCATATTGTCGTCTGCCACATGACCTATCAATCTATGTGGATAATGTTCTTTCAGAAGTTTTCGTACTTCTAGATGAATGTATAGTCTGGCTTAGATTCTGTTTCATAATTAGACTTCAAACGTATCACTTCTATTCATTTCACAAATATACCTTTTCCAAGGTAAAGTAATGAAAAATTGAATTTAGAAGAAGCTGTATAACTGATTACAATCAAAGTCAGCAAGACGAATGCCATCAAAAACTACTCAATCGACATGAATAAAGGCCATTTTAATTTGTGCAAATATTTTTGCTTACAATCAGTGCTACTTATGGAAGTTACTTATGGTTGCTTATATGCGAAAATGCATGTTGTTTTTTAAAATAATATCAGCCAACTTTATCCTAGTTTTAAATTAGCAAACATTAGGCATTATCAACAAGAAATTTAACAAAAATTGCAAAATAAAATGCTAAAAATAATATAAGATTTAACTGTAAATATTTTCTTTGCACTTAGTAGATGGCAATGAATTCATTTTCTGTGAAATAAGAATATACTTTACTTCTCTCGTATCTCCAGATATTAAATGTTCGAAACCTATCTGTTATATAGTCTACATTTGGCTTTAAGTATTTGGATTAAAAAAATTCTGATATAGTTATGGTCTGAAATCCTGAGCTTCGGTATTTAAGAAGCCGTTTCAATTTTCTGTACAAAAAACAATTAATTGCCTGTCTACATTTTTTATTAATTTCTTTCCACAAAATGAAAACACAATCTAAGAGAGATTAAGTTTAAAAATGTCTCACAATAAATCATGAATAATATTTCATGATTTATTTTAATTTGAATAACTAAAAATGTCTTCCTTGTATTATTATTTTGAATTTTGGCGAATACAAACTAAAAATTTAAGAAATAAGATTGTTCAGAGCATAATCCTTCCAATGTAGTTTTACGAACATAACGTTTTTGAGTCTCAAAACGTCAATATTTTATATGGAATATCCAGAATATAATGTTTTGCCTATTTTACATAACGTTATAAATAACGTACACAAGCATATATATATATATATATATATATATATATATATATATATATAAAGGAGTGGCATTCACTTTTTAATACACACACACACATATATATATATATATATAATTATATGAAATGAGCATTTAATAAGCAAATGAAATATAGAAAATATCGCGCATTTCGTTCTTTTCGTAAAAATTTAGTTCTGGTTTTTATAGAGACCCAGACGCAAAGTAGTAGGAGAATTTAATAGGAGAATGTTTAATGTGCTTTTTACTTAACAAGCCTAATTTAATAAAATTTAGTAAGATGATAATATATTTTGAAACTTACTAATTAAAATATATCGAAATGAATCTCCTGGCACTTTAAATACCAATTACTCGAGAAAAATAAAGAATGCATAAATAGGTATCTAGTAATGCACATAAGCACATACGCAAATTTTTTCATAGTAAGTTTTCTAACTTTTATTTCTCATTTACAAAGTACTTAATGTCGAGCAATATTGTAAAATTTGATGTTGAGATATATATTTATCTGCAAAATATTATCCTTTGAGCATAAATTCGGTATGAATGAAAAAACAAGCGCGTGCAAAATGTGCTTCTTGTCTCAGAAAATTTCTTTCACTTCAGATTGTAATTTAAATTCAAGCTGTAATTAAACATGATACACAATTCTAACTTGTTTTTCAGAGCAATTCATTTTTATTATAAGCATTTTAATACATAGGAAAGCAAAGTAATATTTTGGAAATCGTGCTTTCTAATCAAATGTTTCAAATGTTTATTGTAGCTTTTTTTTAATTAATTGCATTCTTATGTTATTTTACAATGTAAGTTATAATTTTAAACTCTAGCAATCAAAAGCAATGAATAATCTGGAGACCTTCAGTGTTAAAAGATTAAAGTTGTTTGAAACTTTATCTTTATTGCCAAGCGAATAATGAGACAAAAGTACTGATAAAATTCAATGAAACCCAACCTGCTACAACTGTGCCATGAACTTAAGAAATTGCTGTAATACCTCAAATGGCAGATCATGCTTTCTATATAGTTTGGAATTTCTCAATGTATTAATGATGTGTTTTGCGCTATACAGCTCCTTACTTTGAAGCTATTGACTTGTAAGACCCCGAAATTACAGCTGCTACAGGATATTCTCGAATGAAGCCCCTAGATGTTAACTAACGACATTAAGCATTCTGCAGGACTGCGATATCACGCACAACTCTACGCTTGCCAAAGGACTTTCTAGAGTAACTATGACAGCATTCTCAATTAGTTCGCAACCAACTTGGCTTCCATACCAACAAAGGGGAGATTTGAACTACTAAATACTCATGGCGGAACTGACAATTATTTTATGGCTTCTTGTATATTCGCCAAATTACTAATCGAGTCAAAACTTGCAACGCTGTTTTTCAGATAAAATAGTAAATTCATGTAAAGTAAATGTCTCAATACGTTAAAAGGATTTTCACATTACCGGCAACTTATTAATACGTTAATAGAATTTACAGATTATGTTGAATTCCTAAAGGATTATTTAATTAACATATTTTAATGATACTAACAGATTTTAATGAAATTTTTATGAATATACATTTATAACTCAGAGAGACATGTACCATTGAAAATTAATTTTATGTAAGCATCGTTATTAGTAAAATTCATAGTGCAGGATGTCTAAAATCCACGTTGTAATTTTGAACTAAAAATGAGTCTAATTTGGGGCACGGTCCCCTCTCTCAGCCAAACATGTCGCATAGTATGAAGGTATACTGGACAGGAGGCAGTTGAGCAGTCCCTATGACAGACGATCCCACTCCAGCAGCAAGGCAGTTTTCAACTCCCAGGAAATTCTTGGTTGGGGGATGGCGGGAGGAGATTGCTGTCTCATGAACATGCTTTATAGAGATTAAGGTCAAGAGAACTAGCTAGCTAATTCATGTGGCGATATCCTCACTTTCCAGGTAATCGTCGACCAGCTGAGCCCTATCCTGAAACGTTGAATATGAAGCTTTACGGTCCCTTATTTGTACCTTATAGCAGACAAGAAGTTTTTGTCTTATATATGAAGGGCATGCGTCTGTCCAACAATGTCTGCCAAACTATTATCCTTCCATCATCGTAAGGATATTTTCTCTTACGAGGAAGGGAAAGAAACGTGTGCCAAGCTCTCTTCAGAAACAGATACACCGAGAATTTTAAACCAAGCTTAATCTCGTAAAAAGCATTCGAGTAATCTGTAAAAAGCACTGTGGTCTTCTAAAGTCTGTCTGAAGGCGCATGATGTTTGCACCGTACTAAATGCTCTCTCTTGTGTGCTACAGTGAGCAAGACGCAAATAGCGTGTCTTCTGGCATAAAGTCCTATCTCACGTGAAGCCTTCAGGCAATTTCAGACCGTGAAACACAGGTTTCAGTGACAACATTCAACGAACGTAAGAGCTCTGAAGCTGAAGCAGCCCTGTACCTCTGCGCTGAACGTGCCAAACAGTGATCCTCATTCGCTATCGTATATCTTGGTCGATCATTTCCAGGTCTTCTCGGTATAAGTCCAGTGTCACGAAACTATTTCCAGAAATTTCAGACGACAATAATGCTCCATCTCATCCCATCATCTATACATTCGTGGCAATTCATTTTACCTGATAACTTATCGAATTTATCCAACTCTTTCGAAACCTCGGCAAATGTCGTGAAGGAGTACGAGCACACAAATCGCCGAAAACCAATCGTGTGCTTATATCTCCTCCTAAATCTCAGCTGCGCAGACACGCACGTGTGCGCTTATATATTCAACTTTGCATAATTCTTTGGAAGCATAATTAGTTCCTCTGATTCAATACTTTTCGTAAAAATATACATAATTTGCAAATTTTCTTAATTTTGCACAAGAATATAATTAATAATACGCACTTGCACGCGCTAATTTAAATGTTATAAATTCGATTCTAAAAGGATTTACTCATGTGCAAAAATAAAGACTGTTCAAATGAATTTATTGAGAATTAAAAACAAAACACTGTTGTATACTGAAAGTGGATTCACATTTTATAGGCTTCAAAAGCATGCAGATTTCCGGGTTAATTAGAAACTTTCTTTGACTTATATTTGATGGCTATACATTTTGTAACCATTGCTGGAAAGGTAAATTTCCAGCATAAATATTTATATATGTCTATCCAAATCTAATTAACATTTATAAATGTTTTATAAACATTTCTCCAAATAACATACATATTAGTGAAAAAATCGCTGCTATATAGGCAGCTGAATAGAACATGAGGATAAGTTGAGACAATCTTTAAAAAGTGAAAAAAAGCATTTAGTACAAATAAATATCGGAGTTAATTTCTCATAATTACCGCAGTTAATATAATTAAAATATCGGAGTTAATTTCAATAAGGAGCCTAAAAATTTATCATATATCGTTAAAATTTGCTTTATCTCAGAAAGTTTAAACAAAAGTATGATATTCTTTACACTCCACAAGTCACGAGACTTTATTGATCTTCTTTCCTAGCTTGACTTTTTTGCGTCTTATTCTTACTATTTTCTTTCTCTAAGAAAATATTTTGCAGCTAATATTATATCAACTATCACGCTTGTAACGTGAAGCGTCCAACAGTATATTATTATTTACATACTCTAATTTTTGTAAAACGTTTGACATATCAAGTATTGTATGAGAACCGCTGTTGAGTTATCAAATTTTGAATCCAAAATTTATTTGACTTTTATTTTTCTGTCATGGGGAACGCCAAACCGAAAAACAGCAACAGTTTTGGTATTATTCAGTTTTATTTTAGGTTTTTTAAGCTAAAATGTAAAATAAATTGTTAAGTTAAAGCTTAAAATAAAACATCAAAAAATTTTAACATGAAAAGTTTCGTTTATAATATTTGGCACGTATTTAAGGGGTACAGGTTCGAGGGCACTGCATATTTTTCACGTCTTCCTGCTTAACCAATGACTGTACAAGTTATTTTTACTTGTTGGTGATTTCAGTTTTATTTAGACTGATCTAGCTACGAAATCGCAAAGAAAAATACATAGAAAATAAATAAATTTAATCATTGGAACTCAAGAAATACTAACTTAAATATATCTTTCACCTCAGTGATTAATTCTCAATACAAAAAACAATCTACATCAAGATGTACACATACGATGAATTTCTTAATGCTTTGTGTTGTAACATTTAACTTTCTTGGCTATCATCCAGTGTTAAACTTTGGGTAGACATTAAGCGACTTGTTGCTAAGCCTAAATACAGCAGAAAATTGAGAAGGTTGTAAAAGACTCTTTATTTAAAACTAAATAAGCTGAATTGAAGGCACTTCTAGTGCTTACAACTTCTCCAGCTTTTATGGTGAGAAACTGAACGGAGTAAGTCAAATATTAAAGCTTAATCCTAACTAAATTAATATCCAAAGACTACACCGAGCAATTTAATGCGAAGTTGGCTCATAATTTCATCTCTGTTGATTTTAACCATTAGGAATTATACTGCAAAACTGAAGAAAGGAACTCTTTGCTAAAATAACAAGCCTAGTAACGTGGCCTCAAGAGGCAGAACATGGTTTGTCTTAATAATTTCAAACATTCGCTTAAATGCGCGTAAGGGTATTTGCATTCTGGCGGGAAAATGGAAAGAGAGAGATGACAGTACAAGTTCAAAACAGAAAATAGCTGATTATTAAAATTTAAGGAATCTCGCAGTGTTCCTATTGTTTCTCCTTATTGGCAGCTGAACACGTTTCCTAGTACGATACTATATCTGCTGCTTTTTCTAACTAAGCAGCAGATCAAGTGCCTTTCGTATACCAGACGGTACAACTTTATATACGATAACCTCTTATTTTTATACTATGAGATTTGTCTCCCTTACTGAGGCATCTATAAAATAATTTACAACTTCACTATTCTTTTGTTTTTCCCTGGAATAAGGATATATTGGCATATAATTCGCATCCCGATTCATTAGTGAAGTTTCGAGTGAAGGTGTCCACCAAATTGTCCTTTTATTCCTTCTTCATATCAACCCATGATACGTTTAGTAGTAGTTTTAACATTAAATCCTCAGTTTTCATGAAAATTGAATAGTACATTTAATATCCGGTTTTTGCTCCTCCATTGGTGTATGCATATGTGCTACGGTACCAAATGTTTGTATACGCAAATGATGATTTCTTTTTGTACGGATTCTCGTAAGGAATGGCTTTAAGTTCTCTAGGTAAGCAATTAATTTTGCAGGTTTTATACTATAATAACACCTTCACCTCAGTACTTGTTGGAAGGTTTGCGTTTTTCAGCATCCTTCTGGTCATTTCATTTGATGGTAGATTATATTTTTCAGCGATTCCATTTTGCTGAAAATAAAAATGAGGTGTTTATTCGCGTATTAGATAATTTATAGCAATTTTTCAAGTCCTTTTCTTACATATACCCCTTTTCGGTCAGATTTCAGTCTTTATGGTGCTTTCCTAAATAGTGTTATTTTTTTTTTAATGAAATACGCTATTTCGTCCTTGAGTTTCATCTTTAAGCTTCAGAAGATGAACTATCTATTATCCGTATCTATTAAAATCGTCAATAACTCTTAGTATATAACTCGCAAAATTAGTATCTTGCAATTTGTATTGGTTTCGAAAGATAAGTATACACTAATTTGAGATTTCATAAGTTCGAGAATTAGGCTTCCTGAAAAATCGTTCTGTGAGTATTCTGATTGCTCTGGGATCCTCGCAAGTCAATACATTGGAATACAAGGTAATATTTGAACCTTGAGACAGAGCGCTTTACACATCTTAAAAATACCTGCCGTATTTCTGTGTTCTAATTTTATGAGCCAATAATGAATGTATTCGGCAAGTATTTTGTTTCATACGAATTTAGTATTAATTGTTCTTAAACGATCTCTGATGCAGTCGAAACGTTTTTGAAAATTTTCTCTAAGAGACTTTTCTTAAACCCTCCCTGATGCAATCGAAATCTCTTAACAATACGACGTTCAGTACATTTAAATTTCACTTCATATCCATTGTCAATTAACCTCTTTATGGAAAATAAGTTTCAGATAGTTGGAGGGGGAAAAGTGTTATTAATCTGTAATTAATCGCTTCTAGAGCAATTATTTTCTAGTACTCAGCGTACAGTATAGTATTATTAATGGGAACTTTAATGCTACAAATGGCGAAGGATTCGATAAGTCAATCGCGCAGCTTCAGCCAAAGAATAGGCTGTTTTGCGTAGTCTGGTTATTCTGAATAGCAGGAAACTCAGCTCCACCTCTCAGATCATAAATACGTAGGAAATATAAGCTGCAATTTAGTCTTGTTAAGACACATAAAGCTGTATTTATACGAGATTAGTCAGTTTGTGGTTTCCCATCTTTCAGCGAGCATAAGATTATTAAATTTTCAATCGCAACCGCACTCCCGTCATACCTGATAAAATTCTCTTTGAAGCTTCGCATGTTGAACATACACAATTCTATAGATATCTGATGTTACACCTCAACAATGTGATAATATACATAGCAGTGTAAGAACACAGTTTCTTTTATAAACTACATTGATACAATACATAACAAGCACCGACAGATGTTTCAGACTTGCGATTGTCCTAAAATTTCCTACTTTGGACAAACGAGAGCTACTAAAATTTATGCTCATAAATTTCTGTTACAATACATAACAAGCATATGACACTGTTGCCAGACGTGCGATTGTTCTTAAATTTCCTGCTTTGGACAAACGAGTGCTGCTAAAATTTATAACTATTTCTCGAACGTTTTTGTTCCCCTTTTAAAAAGAAAAATATATCGCTAAATTCGTGTGTGTAATATGATGTATTTATAAAATTTAATTTATAATTAAAATAAATAACTTATTTAGACTTCAATAAAAATTATCAACTGACAGTCCCACGATCATAGCCCACGGATACATGTGCATTCAATACCAGCATTAATACTTCATATTTTCATATGTTTCACATTATTTTGTTTAATACTTTGAATATAAATGAGTAGTATTTCAAAGTTTAAATAAAATAATATGCTGTGTTAACTAAACTGTGAATAAAAACTTCCGCGCTGTCTTTGAAAATGCTTAGCTTAGAATACCCATGTTTGAGGATTGGCTAGAAAGAACGAAAACAGGCAAAAAACGCTTTTATTGGAAATTATGTAAATATGAACATAGGATGCATAAAATTGATTTTATTATGTATAGTACTTCTTTAAAGCACAAATTGTATACTTGCAAACGGATGGTTTTCACAGAGAAACTTTGTTAGAGAGTTTATTTAAGTCATTGTTTATTCTATAACATATTTATAAAATGAAACATATTTAGCTTAATTGTCGTATACAGTATAAACAAAACAGAGTCTAAATTTTAGAAGCTTAGACAGAAATATCTGTTCACATTTGAAATGATTATGTCGTTTTATCTACAAAATTCCAAGATATTCCAATTATTTCTAGATTATTCTTTACAAATCTTATTAAAATTCAACATAAATTTCTAAAGCTCACTTGTTTATTTAGTATACAGTGAGTAATTTTTCTCTTTTCCATGTTAATAATTTGAATTTAAATGACATGAAACACCGCGAAAAAAATATGAAAGATTTCAGATTATAAATTACGTCCAAAGGGGCGTTTCTTTAATATTTTGTGTGTTACCTTTATTTATGAAATATCATTTTCTACGTACACAAACCATAAACTTCAGTTCAACAGCAATATCGCAAAATAATTTTAAAATGAGCATATCTTAGGAATTTCCGGTAGAGAGTCTCATGCGCTGGAGATAATGTTTTGTTCTACAGTGTCGCCATTGCTCGCTTTCAAATCGTTTAGTGTGTTAATCAAAAATTCGTTAAAATGTTATAAAATATGCATTCAAATTAGAACTTCCACATGCACACATTCTATGCAAAATTACGTTATTCAAATTTTGGTGACTCTAGGTACCGTCGTTTTATCACAGTGTGAGAAACATACGTACATTCACGCAGATTCTTTATTATTTAATTTCTTTAAATAGTATAATACAGGGCTCTAATATTTGGTGGCAACAACTTGAAAAGTGAGTCACCGTTTATAGTTTTCGACGCAAAATGCTAAAACGAAATTACTACTCCACCAGGGCAAATTGCCCTTTTGGACTAAAAAAAAATGGGACAGTTCTATTTCTCCCGTTCTACTGCCTAATTATCGAAATTAAACTTGCGTTTTTCATGTCTCGAATGCGCGACATAGGATATCTACTTGATTTATATATAGCATTTTTCTAATGCAGGTATTTTGACACAAAATCGGACTTTTTTTTGAAAATGACAAGCTACCTTTTTTCCCCTATTTTGATTTTACAACTCAAATTATGCCAAAATACCGAGTTTTGTAAGAATCGCACGAGTAGTTTTTAAAAAATTAGCTCCCAAAATTTTTAACTCCTCAATGTTAATTAAATTTGATATATATTTATTAATATCTCTTTTTTATTAATTTTATTGGATTCTTCCTTTCGCATTTCGAAATTTAGGTTTATTTTAAATAAAATTCTCCCACTTTTACGATTTATTTTTAAAATTTGTATTTTTAAATTATTTAAAAATATTTTTCGAAAAACACTTTGAATTATAACCTGTAGAATATTTACCATCATCTTAAAGTAGATGTATTTCTATGCATACTTGCAAACAACTAGAGTATTTTATTCACAATTTCCTAAGATATATGTGAATTTATATGTTGGATTTTACACTTATGTCCACAGATTTTACACTTATGTCGGAATCGTTAGAATCTAGTTATTAATGCATTTCTTTAACTTTATGACGAATCAGTTCATACAAAGGACTTTCCTTACAGTGGCTACCTTTTTCTCTTATTGGCAAGCAGAACCACCATGTAAAATGAGCTCAAGAAAGTGTATACGTTTTCACAAGGTAAGATAAAACAGTAGAAGTTCGCACTCTCAGCAGACAAAACTCAGGCATTTATAACAGGACGCAACGCTGTTTCAAGAACCCCAGCATGGATTAATCCAGAATAAAATCATCAAATAATCTCACAAATGGAGTTACCTCGCAATTATGCCAGAACGCTAGCTTACTTCGTACTTATGTTTACTACATAAAGCAAACATACTAATTTAATGCATTGTACATTCGCTATGAAATGGGTAAACAGCGCTCTGACATGCGCGCAAAAGAATCTAACAAAAAGAAATAACGTTAACGAAAAGTAAAAAGTAAAAAGAAATAACATTAACCATTGCATTTTAAGAAATGAGCGTTTAAATATAAATATAACAACAGTTACCTCATACGGCCGCCCAGACGGGAAAATGGTTAGTGACTGTCGGACCCAAGGGCCCGGTTTCGAATCCTGCAGAATGCCTGGATGTAATTCGCAGGAGAATGCCTGGAAGTAATTCAACGAAGGCAACGGTGCCCACCTATTAGGTGCCTATATAATAAAGAGGCCACCGTTTCAGGCCTCAGTGGTGTCCAATGCCTATAAACGTCTAGAGTCCACCATTAGAACCAGAAAAAAATAGAACAAGTCACCACATACAGCCATTTATTGTTTGTAAATTCGTACTGCTATCTTCCACTATCTCCAAATGAACCATGCAGTTCTGTTTTGACTATATGCGTTATTCTCCACTTCGCTATGTGTGTACACATTTAATATCGTTCTTTTGGGTAGCACTTCTCGATATAATTCGTATGTTGCTCTTATGGGGAGTAGGCGAGCCATCATATGGCAAAATGCTGAACTTACACCACCATCTAAAAGAATTATGAAGTTCAGTTGTTTGTTAGCCCAAAATAACAGCAGAAGTTTTAAAAAGTGAAACGTAATAATATTGTTATATCTTTTATTTCATTCTTTTTCGAAAGCAGCTGAAAAACTAATCATATTAATGAACACGTACTCACGGTGTGGCAATTTAACATATGTTTTTAAGAATCCGTAGACAAATTTATTGCTGCACTTTACATAGTTCAGTCAAATGCATTCTTTGGAAACACTGTGATGCATGGTAATTCACTTTCCTACCACGTATCAATTTTCTGGATGGAAACTAAATATATACTCAGTTTCCGAATCCTGTGATCTAGAGCTATTCTCTTTTCTGTGCTATAATTTTTCAAATAAGAACTTCTTCTTGAAAGCCATTCTTTTTCTAACATTGAAGAAATAAAACCGAATGAGCCATAATTTATTCGAATCATGCCCAAACCTGATTTTTGTAAATAAGCAAGAACGTCGTATTTCGAATAATATACGTAAATTTTACGAATTTTACATTAAAACTCACTCGATTTGTCATCCTATGAATATTTTCATTTAATTATAATTGCAATAATAATAATAATTGTAAATTCACATTTTAGAAACTGAATAGATTCATAAGGTTTCAAGCCTTTACTTTGTATTTTGACAGTTTTTTTAAAGAAAATTTAAGCGTTTAGATAATAATTATAGAAGGAGGAATCAAATAACGACTACCGTTAAAATTTTGGGAAGCATGCAATAAGTAGTAGTCTTTGACTTCGTCACATAGTTGATATGCAAAGCTAGTCTTCATATTACCCAAGTAGTCATTCCGTACAAAATTGAGAAATTACTTCTTCAAAGAATAAAATCTGTGAGCTTTAAGACATGTTCATTTAATTTTCAGAAGAAGCATGAGATACTGGAAAACATAGAAAGAAGACGAAGAGTATTAAAAACCATAGAAGGAAGACAAAAGTAAATCCGGAATTAAAAACTGCAATACGATTTTCTGGTCCCCTTGTAGATGTAGACATTTTTAAATTCTCATATTCAGCTACAGCTGGAAGGCGCATATAGCTATCTTTCTTTCCCATCACGTGAGAAAATGCTGTTCCCGCTAGCATCAGATCTGCACATTCATCAATGTTCCACCAGGCATTCGGTATTATTTGTTACTTGTAGATTTCCGACTATAGCAGGAGTCGGCGTTATCGCCCAGACAGTATAGTGGCTATGTGAGCCTAACTGCGATATCGACGAGTCGGGTTCAAATCTCGGAGAAGGCATGGATGTAAAATTGCCTGTTTCTTCATAGGAGGTAGCGGCGGCGCCTATTACGTGCCTTCACAATAAAATGGCCACCACTTCTGGCCTTGTTAGTGGCCAATGCCGTTATAGGCAAGTGCCTGTCATTGGAGGAGGTATTCGGCATTATTTTCTAACCACTATAGCAGCAATTCTGCTATAAGAGCAAAGGTTCCACTATAACAGCAATAGCATAATTTATAATAAATCAGCTATAAATTAGCGTCATTTGTTACTTAAAAGCATAAAAACCTATTAGCTTTAAAAAACAAAATTAAGTATTGTTATTCACAAAATGATTCCTGAAGTGACTCACAGAAGTCTTGCTCAGGATTTACAATAGACTGTATCTATTCAAATTGGAATTCATGCAGGAACATTAATATTCATAATTCTATTTTCTTATTGAGTAGAAACGAAAATCCGAAATATTAAAAACTTTTTTATTGTCTGCATAATCAATTTTATATCTCACTATATCTCTGTTTTAAGCCTGTGTTTATACAATTATGTTTTGGAATTTAATATTCACACTCCACACTCTTTGCACTTTAATTGTCCCTATAGCTTATTAATTATAGAATTGGAAATATGAAAGCGTCTAATATAATTGTAGGATAATTCTTCTGATTTGATTTATATGAATACACTGTGCTAAATTGCCGGCTAAAGAGAAGGAGAGATTTTTTTAAGATAAGTTTTTTGCTTCACTTAAATATAAGTAATTTCAGAATTAGACATATTTAAGACATAACTCTTAAGAGTAATTTATATTTTAATTTCACTGTAATTTACATATTTAAGAAATAAACATAATTCTAATATTAATTATTGTCATACATATGTACTAAGTATGATACTCTGGTTTGTTATGTAACGCAAATAAACTTAGCAGAATTTTGAGTTTTACTATGTAATTTAAAATTTTAGAAAGCTTTGCTTATTTTCAAGCATAAAGTGGATACAAAAAAATCCGAGTATCATTAAAAATTTAAAAATGACTATTAGTTTTGACCAAGTAAAACTATTCAAGTTGATAGACCAAATAACTTATTTTAACGCCAGTAATATATTGAAAAGTAAATTCAACTTTAAGATATATCAAATTACTTCAGCGTTTCACTCTAAAGATGGAATATTAGTTTGACTTAGAACATAAATTGCAACGAATTGTAGAGACATTAGATTATTTCGAAGCAGCAGAAGTAAAAAATATGCGATACCCTCCCCGGGACTCGAATATGGGCTTCTCAAATACACCCTGAGTTTGCTACTGTTATACCACGAAGGCATGTAGAAATACCTTATGTAAGGAGAGAAAATACCTTATGTAATCCACCCTTTAAAGCGCGACTGGGGATTGGAGATAACTCACTCTTCAAATCTTGGTAGAAAGTATCATTATTCACCACCTTTTAGTTCGGGTCCCACTGTAGAGTCATTAGAATTTTTGAAGTAAGAAACACGAAAAATGAGCAATGCCGGGGCTCGAACCTGGACCTCTCGAATAATCGCCGTGTGTGGTACCATTAAACCACGAAGGCATACAGAAAGGAGGGAGCCTTTCCCTATAGAATACCTTATACAATATAATCGCAAAATTAAATTACCGTAAATCAAATAAAAAAAACACATTTCAATTCATGAATGAATGCTTTAAAGATCTCCCGTATTCAAACAGTATTTTCAGTTTTAAGTATCTCATCCAAATTATAATGTATGTTTGCTTGTTTGTTTGTGGGGAGAAGGCCACCCACCTCACTACCTATAGCTTATTTAGTAAATTATAATATGCATAAATTATAATGTATTGCATAGTTATGTATGCAAGGAAAATATTTCATGTTGGAAAGCTATTTTATTGAGAATATTCTCCTGATGAACGCATTGCATGCCCTGGAATCGTAAATGTTTGTCTTTGATATGCATTTGGTTTCATTTCAAATAATGCTTTCGGCATTTGTTTAAAACATAAACTGATTAAATGCGTTATTAATACTTTTTCAGTACGAATGAAAGAACTCTGAGAATGAATACAAAGTATAGCGATTGAATCTGTATTTCCACTTGAAAGCTGAGAAAGTTTTCCAATAAAACACAATCAGGAAAATTGTTTGCCTTGGAAACCTGGGGTAGAGAGAGATTTACAGGCGACCTTAGATCAAAAGAAATTTTCTTTTGTATGAAATAGATGCTTTGAAGAAACTCAAAACTATTTCTTTTATTCTTCTGTCTCTTTCTAAAAATTCCCTTGTTATAGCTTAAAATGCTTTTCAGCTGAGACCAATAGTAATTCGGAAAATTTGGTGCACGGATCTTAAACCCCATGATGAAAGAAAGTCTTTCTTTGCTTATTTTGAATATATTATATGAAACTTTATTTATGCTATGATTGACAAAGAAAGCTTCATTTTTACGTATTACATTGAGTGACATTTACGAAAACAACAATGCATAAAATCGAATGAAATTTCTCAAATAGAAAATTTTAGCTGTGTGGAAATTTCCCAAATTTCAATTTTAAAATTATTAATTGCTGAAGAATTCATAATTCGTTTACATTTTTTTAAACCTGTATTGCTGTTACAAAACTGATTGTCATCCTTTGAATAGAAAACTTCTGCTTAAAAACACATGAAAATGAAATTTCTATTTATATTTGTAAGCGAGTGTTATAACAAGGATATACATCCCTATTATTACGTTTATATTTCAGAAATCAAAACAAATACATGCTAATTGATAGAAAAACTGATGCTTATTTAACCCATCTTCCCTATTGATACAAATTCAAGTAGACAAAAGCAAGTGCCAGAATTCAGTGGTAAAATCCAGTGCCAGTATATCCTACTGGTAAAATCTGTTTTTAGTTCATCAATTTAACCTACTGAGAGGCGAGCATTATCAATCGATCAATTATATAATACTTCAATAACACGGGTTTAAATAAAATTTAGTTATTATAGGTCTACCAACACTCCTTCTATCACGAAGTGTTATTTCTATTCCTTCCTATTCCCTGTCTTGTACTGTTTACAAAGCTCTTTGTCCGAACTGGATTTAAGCGTTACATAATTTCATTACGTTAAGATTAACGAAAGGAATCCCCTAGAGAATTGTAAATGAGTGTTCTCTAAAATTAAAGGAAAAGTGGAGCTTGAGTGTGTCTTGCTTTTCCTTCTCTTAAGATAACTAATTGGGCATAGATATGCAACCCGTGCATACTACAACGTTCAAAATCTTTTCGTTGCGGTACAAAGAATTTCTCAGAAAACTTCATGAAATGCTTCCTTGCATCACTCTTTGAATGGAAAAGATCGCTTTAGACTGAACATGAAGTAAATAAATCAGCTGCTATTCTTTTAACCATGAAGTGGAGATAAATTTAATAGACGAAGTTAAATCTTTCTTTTGGACAAAAACGCGAATTTTGAATTTCAACTTTTCACTAAAATTTATAACACGTCAAAAATGCCTAAACATAAAGATAAAAGCCTAAAATAACTAAATAAATTTTTTGAAGTTTACGATAGTCGTGATACGTGCAACCAACCGAACGCAAGCTGCCTTTAAACAAGAAATTTCCCAAATAGTACTATGCGATTTATTTAAGCGGAGACCTGTTATTCATGATAAACTAATAAAAATTTCAGCTGCCTCAAGGAAGTCGAAAAGTAATGCAAAATCCTAAGATACTGAATCTGCTTCTCTAGACTGGTTTCAAACAATGAGACTGAAAAATGTTCTTACTTATAGAAAATTTCATAGCCGGGAATGCTGTGGACTTCGTTAAAATGTTAGAAGAGAGTTTCCTAGCTGCTTATTGATGGCTCAAAAGATGAAAAGAGAAAAATAACATTGTTCACTGGAAATTCCTGACGGAAAGCAAGATGTAAATCGTTATGCGAATGATGATTGGATAAAATATTTTTTACTTGGCTGCTAAAGGAATAAATTTCACACGAAATAGCAGACAAGAAATTTGTCTGTTATACAAGGCTTTACTTTAATGCTCATTAATGTTTGAAAGGGAAAACGGAGCTGGTTTTAAGAAACTGAAGGAAAGAAACTTTGTATTATTAGCATGCAGTATGTACTCAATAAATGAAAAGGCACCATAGGTTATTGGAAAAACAGAAAACCTCAGTGTTTGAAAGGAATCAAGAATTTACCTTTAACTTATCATAACAACAAAAAAATAGGGTTATTTTTCCTAATTTTTTTTTAAAACGAGACAGCTAACCGAAAAACGACAGAAATAGCTTATCAGTTAGACAGTAGTGCTGCACACCTCGTCATCTCCTTCTGAAATTTAAAGTTTATATTTATTGCTGATAATACGGTGTCTTGTCTGTCTTCAGTCCCGAAATCAGGGTCTTATAGAAGCTTTCAAATGTCATTACAGAAAAGATGACGTTCAAAAAAGATTCTTGTGAAATTACAAGTACTTCTAAAAGGATAACTAACTCTATATCTTTGCAAAAAGCTATGGATTTTGCATTCAAGGCATCAAGTCATGAGGAGCAATGCCTATAAACAAAAGAAATGCTTTTGAAAATGTGGTTTTAGTAAGGCACGTTAGAGAAGATCTGAAAGATATATTCAACGTTTCATATTTCAGTCATGGAAGCTATGAAAAGTTATGTTCGAATAAGTTACAGTTGGCAATAAGATAACATTAAGTAAAACTGATTGCGGTATTATTGAAAATGTTGAAAGAGCTGTAGAAATCGAAACTAAAAATGATGTAGAAGAAATTGATGATATCTTAGTATCAATCGAATCAGGAAAAGCAGAGGAAATTAAAAGAAAAAATTCTTGAATTTAAAAGTAATGAACTGAAAAGCTTAGCAGTTTAGCGAATATGAGAATACAATTGAAAAACTGTTAATGAACGATACAAAGCAAAGGCGTGTAATTCAATTATTTGCAAAAAATATAACTTAAACAAGTACGGAATTTTCAATTGTTTTTTTTAATTAAAAATTAATTTCGAAATTGCACTCATATTTGAATTTTAGCACTAATTTTGAATCATTACTTAAATCTTGATTATTAGATAAATTGTTAGCTATTACTCGAGCAGAACGTCTTTCGAAAGACAAATGTAACAAAATTATAAATAAAGACTCGAGTACATCGCTAACGAAAATCATTGAACGGCATTTAAAGAAAAAAATCAACTTCGATGTAACGTAATTTATTCATTAACCGACTCCTATTCAAAATGACGTATTATTTAAACAACGCTTTTGCTATAATTTACACAGTCTAACAATGATGATCAAAATTTATCAAGTGGTTTATGAGCAGAAATGTGTAAATATGTCTTTCATGAAAACTGAATATTACAAGAAAATTGTGTCGTGACATACCTCTCTGGTTCATCCTATGTTAACTCATGAGAAAGTGAACTAGTTGCGGTTTTCCAGTCATATTTGGGAGTATGTGCAGTTAGAATGTTCTAAAACGAGCTAGAGATATCTGGGCACATTGCCAGCGAAGCTAATCTTCACCACTAGTTGCATCGTATATCGTGCAAGGATGGCTTTGGAATAGCGATTCTTAGCATCTTATCCACAAATGCCACTCCTTATCGTTGAATACTATCAGAGTTGGACTGCTATATTTGGGCTGTTTTACACGGGGATAGGCGTTGAGCACTACGGCAAGAGTATAAATAAATTTAAAACTAGAATAATAAACACATTATGTCTTCACAGACATTCATTACGTACTTTATTATCATGCGAAATGTTTTCCAGTTAACGTTTTCGGAGTAACCAATTCTTAAACCTAGAAGCCTTCTTGTGGTAAAATACACGACAGATATATTACTGTAAACATCTGAAAAAGTAATTTGTTCTGCATGGGATTGCTAATTAATGATTTTTTTAATTCTTGCAGAACATATGTATCAGATTGGGATGACATGAGCTTTGTAAACATGCAGATACACTAGATTAAGCAAACTTTAAAACTATAAACATTAAAAATTAATATAAATGTTTTTGGAATGATCAATGTTTGTTATGAAAATAAAAATCTTCTCTTTCATTAATTTATGTAAAGCGTAACAAAATGTAGTTTTCAAGTAATCGTCGTTAATAATTATCTAAATTCAGAATTTGAATTTAGGCAAAATACAAGTACTCATACATATTACAGAATAATTAAACAGCCTTATATGTAAGATGTATAAGATTAAACTGCTAAAAATAAAAAGAAAGAGAAGGAGCATTAATTTGAATTTAAATTAAATTAGTTTAAAACGAATATTAAAAGATGGAAAATCTACTATAGTTTATTACGGTAAATCAAAAAATAATATCAAGATAGTCAGAGTTATATAAAATAGTCGAAATGTATAATAAATGAAAATTTAAATCAAAAAATATAACGTCGGTATTTGAAATAAAGCAAAAACATTACTAAAAATAAAAAATAAAATACGCTTTATTGATCTCAATGTAAGCTAAACTAATTATATGTCATTTATAATTCTGCACGTATTTTTACTTAAGGAAGTACTGTAATCGTGAAAATTTTCGGGTATCATATTTTAACTAAAATATCCATTTTGACCGCTCTCGAAACCATTTTCACGTAGTTTTTGCGTAACATAATGCATACGGATAGAATAATGAACTGTTTTTCCAAAAAGGATTGTAGAATGGATTTAAATGCATTCAGAAGTGATTTTTTATTGACCTCTGTAGGTACGTATGTATGTATCTCGCAAAACTCAAGAACGCGTGACCGCAGAACCTTGAAATTTTGTATATATATTATATATTGTTGTGCATCGCTCATTGTCGTTGCAATCAACTGCACCGATCGTATATTAATATATATAAATATATATGTTACCAGACTAAGTAAGCTTAGATTATTTTATTCTTATGTATTGGTAAATTATCCATTTTTTTACTTCAAAAATGATTGATTTAGACAGTTTTTATGATTGGTTAATGTTTTTACGCCTTTAGGTAATCTGCATGGAATAGTTGTATAATTATCAACAATTTAAAACTTTAAGAAGAGTTGAGACTAACGAGCTTCCATATGTTTACATTTGAAACTCAGTAGCATCGTGAACTAAGTCAGTTTCTGTATTTTTATTGTCTTTATTCGGAGTGGGTCCATAAGTAAACTTGTTTTTGCACAGAAAAATCTACTTTCTTGTCCGCTGGCCGAAATGCTTGTTTTTGCGTAGATTCTGTAAATTTAATTGTAAAAGTTGTATTTTTTACTGTTTGAACTGTATTTGGAGTTTTACGTTTCCTGTATTTCAATTTTTAATGAAGATGTTTTGAGTTTTTATGCATTTTTGCTTTGCCGGAAAGTGAGAATTGAATAATTTGAATAAGAAATATATTTCTAATGATATTCGAGGTAATAAGTTTAAATGAAATGCAGCAACAAATGTTCATAATTTAATAGACCATAAAAGGAAGTCATGTAGTGACCACATCAGATTTTTTATAGAATTAAATAATATACTAAATGTATAAGCAAAGCTTTCAGTACTGTAAACTGTGACCAAACCTTTGATAGATGTAAAGCAACTTATCGCTACGTCTGAAAATAAGTACATCAGCTGAAAGTAAATCAAAGAAACATAAAATCAGAGTAGGGCGTAAAAGGCTCTTTTATGTTAAAATCAAATAGAGAAACAGAAGACAAACATTAAAAATCCGCCAGCATTTATGGTAACAAACTTAAAGTAGAAATTCAAATGTAAAACAAAATTTAAATATTTCAAAGGCCATACACAGCAGTTTAATCGCGAAGTTCGCTCGGACTTCACCGGAGTGTATTTTATAAAGTAGTTCTCCCGCCTTCTTCGCATGTCTTCGTGGTGTAGTGGTAAGCACGCTGGGCACGTGTTCGAGAGGTCTGTGGTTTTAGTCTCGGCGAGGGCAATACTCATTTTTCATCTGTCCTGATTCCAAATAAATCTTATTGTCTCTACAATTTAACCGGCAAGAAGACAGGAATACTTATCTGTAATAGCAAGCATAGTAATGTGATCTTCAAGACGCAGAATACTGTCTGTCTTAACAATCTCACACCGCACTTACATACACGCCAGTTAATTTGCATTCCAGCGGGAAAACGGAAAGAAAGATTCGAAACATAAAATAACTGGTTAAACAAATTAAATAAACCTCGCAAACACCTCAAAGTAGCTCTAAAGACAAAAATCAAAATAGTACAATTGCGCATAATAAAATATTTAAGTAAATATAATATATAGTATTCCTGTTTTCATGTGCCACTGAGGAAAAGTAAGTAAATAAAATTATAAATTCTTTTTAAAAAAATGGCATCAACAGAGATTTTGCATCAGACTTGAGGTAATCTTTACGAGCATCCATTAAGACATTATAAATTGCAGAAAGCAAGACCCAATTTTTACCTTACGCACAAAAGGTGCTATGTTGCCAAGAAAAAATGACTCTAGGGATCAAAGGTTTAATTTAGAGACTAGACACAAGTGAAAAATGAGATGTAGACACCAAAACATTAATATTCCAATAATGTGTCGTTGACAGGTCGAAAATTAACTCCCCTGCTGAAAGGTATACTTAATTAAATATTTAGTAACAAAAAAGGGGATTGGAGCTAATTTTATTTATTGCTCAGTTAATGATGGCAAAAATATTTTAAGCGTATCGATTTTAAAACCTTTTTTAAATATTTTAATAGTTAATATATTATTTCTGGTACTAAAGTTTTAACATTAAGCCATGGGGTAATGTTTTTGTTAATATGCATTTCAGTGCAAAATTAGATAAATAATTAAGATTTCCTAGAATACAGAAAGTGAAAATTGTAATTAAAGTAAATTCTAACTTAGAAAATTGTACAGTGTTGCGTTTCGAGTTTAATAATTTGACTGCTTCTAAAATAAAACCATTCTTTTTACATCAGTCGTTTCAGCATATGTAATTCTTTAAACCTTCTTTATGTGAAATATGCTTTAAATTATCTTAATAATTGATAGATAAGTATATTAAATTCTTGTACTGAAAATAAATGGTAAAGAATGTTTCTCCTTGAAACATAGCCCTCAGTTGAAAGAAAAACTTTTGTATAAAGAAACCAATAGGGCTAGACGAGCAAGATCTCTATATATTTATTGCCTTTTACAAATCTCCATATGATTTTTTCAAATGGATTTTATTTAAAGATCTACAACCATTTAAGTTTTTAATCTATCGCATATTTTAAATAAAGTTTGAAACCTCTCTCGTTATGATCGCATGGGATGAAAGCTAGCGTTTCATCTACGCTTATCAGAGACAGATTTTTTTCCCGGCCTTTTTTCTGTCACACACATTTATTGGTATTTTGCAAGCTGCAGAATATTTTAGAAACTTCTGTTATTTTTCTAAACTTTCTAAGTCTTTCAAAGAAAATGTTTCTTGTATTAATGAGCCGCATGTGCAGATATACTTACATTAATAACGTAATGCTAAACTGACTTAAACAGACAAATAATACCTGAAGTAAATATACATATATTTATTTCTTTTTATTTAAATTTTTTATACTATTTGGAGACAAATACGATAGTTAAGTAAAATTGCTTACGATTTCAAGTTAATGAGACTGTATTTAGTTTAGTATTTTGCACTAACGTTGTGGCCATAGAATGAGAATCCGAGTTTTCGAATTGTATCGAGTTTGGACAAGCTTCTCACCTATGCAAAATTATATACAGTCATGATTGTGACCTGCATTTTATTATAAGTTGTTAGCTTTTATTTATTTTAAATTTTATTTTGGCATTTGCGTGTACACATAGACTTTTTGAGGTGTGTTATTGAATTGTTGTTGTTGTTGCCGTGCCCATATTGCATGGAAGAATGGCTTCCAGAGCCTACACCAGAGAAACTTTGGACTTCCATTTTTTTACCCAAATTTTGAAGGAGAAGGAGAGAGGGAGTCCTAGGGTCTCCCACTCCTCTCCCCTTCCACCGAACCACATGATAGGACTTTCAACTCTCCATATATTTAGAGTGTCCCCATGCCGCAAAGACACTATACATTTGGAAACATTCATATCTTCTCTGAGATTTGAACCCGGTCCCTTCCGTTCCGCAATAGGCTCCCCTAGCCACTATACCGTCTGGACTGCTGTTATTTCATTAAACGACAAAATACTGCCTTGCGAATACTGACAGATCAGAAGAATGAAAAAAAAAAACCTAGAAGAAGGCATAGCAACTATTACTAATAAACGGAACAAGCACAAGTAGAAGCTAGGCCAACACATCTGTAGTACAACACGCCACTGAAGCATTGCTGAACCTAGTTGAATGTTAAACTTCCTCTCCAGTTTTGAGGAAGAACATACGGAAGGGCGGCCCGAAGGTCCTTCATTCTTTTCATTGCCCAGCAATTTTTCGAGAGGACTTTCGGTTCTCCATGGATATTGAGTGTCCCCTTGCCGCAAAGACACTATACTTTTATGCTTTATACATCTATGTCTTCTCCAGGATTCGAACCCTGGTTCATCGGTATGGTAGTCACCGTCACTAACCACTATATCGACGAAGCACATTATTGCGTGTGTATTGGTTCGTAATAAGTTGAATGCATACAGATCCGACGATAGGTATTGATAAAATTTATTTTATTGAAAGAAACACTTCAGAATTCTGGAACTTCCCACAGAAATACTCGTACAGGTGTTCACAGTGTCACAGATTACAATCAGTAGTTGCACTTCAAACTACTAAACGTGAAATACAACGCAAGCAAAGCGCATCTAAAAAGCGAAATTTTCAATACTCCGAAGTCGCTCTGAACTTGGAATTCACAAAGAACAGATGCTCTCTCCGGTCTTATATAGATTTTACCGGACCGCACCGAGATATTTATAGTACTTTGTTCTTCTCAAAATTACTGGAAGGTTTATGTGGTTCAAATGCAGCTAATACAGAGATCAATTAAAGTTATTCATGGATTTAGCTAATTTAGAGATCGGTTACAGGTATTCAACTACAATAGCCAGTATTGTGGTACAGAGACCGGAGCCAAATGTCGTCAAGTGGTCTCCCAGATTGGGGATTTTAGACGATTTCTTGCCAAATTTGGGGATAAAAGTAGTCGCCAAAATAACAATAAACAGTTCTCCGAAGCATATTTAACAGAATTGGTAGTACAGAGAAAATACGGTACATTATTTAATAAGTTTTTGTTCATAATAAAATACTTGTGCCTGTTCCGCTTTGCATTTTACTTTCCACATTATAGTAAATATATCTGAAAATAAAAACAAAAATGCAGTACTTTGCTAAACCTTTTGGATTTAAACCATCTTATTAATTTCGAATTTTTAGCTCCTGAGAAAAAACATGAAAAGTGGTGGGGGAGATATAACATTTAAAATTCTACACAATATATTATACCTGCTATCCTAATAATCGAAGCGAATGAAGTTTGAAATAAATCACTCCTGAAAAATCTGTTGCCAAAACTTTAGACATCCATATCTTACGGTGGTGCTTTATCACAGTTGTACATAGTAGTGTGTCGTAGTAATTTTTAAAACCCCCTTCTATCATTTGGCTGATTTATGTTTGTTCGAAAATTGCGAAGTATGTTTCTTATTGTGTATCAGTTTTCTTATAAAATTTCGAAAGGAAATGAATCTCCTTTATGGAGAAGCCAAACAAAGTAGTAGATAAGAATTTTTTTTAATGAAAGTAATAATCTGAAATTAAAGGTCTGTACGTAACTAAACTTTGAAGCATGGTGCTAAAATTTTCTATTAGTGAATTTGTTTAATGGTATTTTTAAGTTCAAGAGAGTCACGCCTAGTCAAACTGTATATTCCATCTGATTCCTTCTAGAATCATTTCGTTTCATAAATCCACTACGTGCAAATTATTTCTAATATTCATTTGAATTGGGTGTTTTATCTACCAGCATTTAAAGTAAATATTATTTTGTAAATTGGGCAAAGAATTCATAGCTAAAATACTCTGATTTCAAAGCTAAGGAAACTAACAGGATGTTGCCAGCACAAGACATTCCCCCAATTCCATATTAAGATGTAGACCTGACAGAATATCTGTGAACTTTAAAGTAGATTATCATTTCCATTTGATTGTCTGTAAATAAATCTAATTTCCTTACTGAATATATGGTTAAGGCTTCGTTGTAAAAGTTACTCATTTTTACTTCCTTGTACGAAGTAAAGTAATCACGAAAATTTCCGGGTATAATATTTAAATGAAACTATCCATTTTGATGGCTATTGAATACAACGATATTTTTGCTGGACATCTGTACGTAAGGCAAAGTAAAAGAATCTTTTTCCCCAAACAAATTATAAATCTGATTTAAAATGGATTCAGAAGAGATTTTTTGTATTCTTTAAAGTTTGTAGTTTAAGTTTAAATGCAATGCAGCAAAATTGCGTATAATTTAATATTCCGTGCAAGGAAGTCATGTGGTGTATACATCAGATTTTTTAGTATTATGTTCTCCGATGCATTGCACTACTACACGTATTGCTATACAGATCAGTTTCCAAGCTTTGATTTAGAAATGTCACATCGAAAGTGTTATAATGTTTCGAATTCATAAATATGCAATTCCAGAATTAGCAGGTAACCTGACTTCATACATTTATCGCATTTAATCTACGATTTCAGCTATTGCCCGAACCTCAGCCTTTTGTAATAAGCAACACTTTATTGCTTTTGTAATATACGCTCAAGGAAAAGGATTTTGCTTTTAATAAATTTTAATAAACATCTGGTATGGATATCGTGGTTTCCTTGTATGCCCTATTAAATTATACACATTTTTAGTTTTCTGTACTTCATTTAAACTTATTTAATCGAATTTCATCAGAGATATACTTCTCAATCAATCAACTGAGTTCTCACTTTGCGGCAAAGTATATAAAAACTAAAAGCTACAGCCTTAAAAATTATAAAATACAGTTAAAAAAACTATTTTTGCTGTTAAAATTATAGTTCTAAATCAAAACAATTAACGGCTAAATGAGCGAAAAGCCAAAATTTCAGTGCTCAGAAAACTTAACTTATCTTTTGATCTCAATTTAGGCACAAAGGCACTGAAAATGGTGCACTAACTGACTTAATTCACTATACTACTTAGCAGTTTTAAATGTAAACAAATAGCCGCCACGTTAGGCCTAGTGAAGCTTACACTTTTAAATTGTTGATAATTCTACCACTATCATAAGCAGATTTAGTAAAGGCATAGGAAACTTAACCGTAAAATAAGAAAGACGTAATTAAATCACTTTTAAAGCAAAAAGTGCACAATTTACCAACATATAAATATAAAAGGAAAAAGTACACCAAGCTGGGCAAGAGTGTTGATATATATATGGGGGATACAGGTTACACCAGTTATAGGTTTGGATACAACAGCAGTCAACATTCAAAATTTTAAAGTTCTATGGTTAATCATTTTTAATTTATGCTAGATATATACATATAGACGTACGTATGTACATCACGAAAAAATCTCTTCTGAATCCACTTTAAATCTATTTTACAAACCACTTTTGAAAAAAAACGCTTCTTTATTCTGCCCGTACGTACAGGGCGAGCAAGTGGTGTTCAAATGGATTCAAGATTCAAGAGCGTCAAAATGGATATTTTCGCTGACTTATGACACCCGAAACGTTTCGCGATTAAACAATATTCGCTTTTACTTCGTACGAGGGAGTAAAAATAGAAAATTTACTACAACATTGTGATATTACATGTACTCTTGCAATTGCTTATTTGATGCAAATGATTAACGTCACAATATATTATACTGAATATATTCATTGAACCTGTAATATGATGGAGAGGTAAAATTATGGATTGCATGATAAATACTAATTTTAATCTTTGAATAACTGCATTTTTAGAGAGAAGTTTTAGGTCTTGTCATCCCTATATGTAAAATAGGAGGGACTGAATTTGATTCTAAATCAGTTTAATTGCTTACAGCAGATATTACTTTGCAAGCTTTGAAACTTCTGATAATGAAACAAAACTTTTGAAACAAATATTACGGAGTTACTGGTATGAAGCCGCAATTGAAACCTGAAGGGTATTTTAAGGATAATATGGTATTTTAGCACAACCAAAACATACAAAATTTTATGTAATACCTTGTAAAAATCTAGCAAAAGTCTTACTTAAGTACGATGGATTTTCAAAGCTAGCTTAAATATGAACTCGCTTTGGTAATGCCATGGAGCTTAAAATATTAAAACATATATAACAGAAATACTTCGTTCAAAACGTCCATCAACTGAAATTCACTAAAATCTCACAGAACGGATTTTATAAACTACTAGCGGGCAAGCCCGCCAGCTGAGCGGGCTGAGCCCGCTTGTTCGTCGGGACGCCTGCTTGTTCGCCAGGATTCGAAAGTTGGACAAAACTACCAGTGTTTAAGATTTTGTATGTTGCAAACCCGCCGCTTAGCGGGCTGCGCCCGCTTGTTCACCTGGACGCCCGCTTATTTCCCTTATGCATCCAATACACTGCAAATGCGGGAAATCACGAAAACACCCACGCGTTCGCCGGGATTCGGAAGTTCGACCTAACTACCAGTGTTCAGCGATTTTCCTGCTGGCAAGCATGCCAGTTGAGCGGGCTGCGCCCGCTTTATTTGCGTATGCATCCGCATTCTCGCATACATCCACAAGATACTGCATACACATTCCCCATTTCGAAAATGTCGAAAAAACCCACGCCGTGTAAGAAACCGCCAGCTGAGAGGGCTGCACCCGTTTTATTCACGTATGCATCCAGAAGGTAATGCAAGCACGTCACACACGCCGAAAATTACGAAAACACCCACGCGTTCCCCGGGATTCGAAAGTTGCTCCCAACTACCAGTGTTAAGGGATTTAGCCGCTCACCCGCTAATTGTCCTTGTACGAAGTGTAAACGCGTACGTGTGCACAAATGCGTACAAAGGTATACCGAACTACCAGTGTTAATTGATTTAGCCTCTCAACTGCTTATGGGCCCTTGTACGAAGTGTAGTTGCGCGCGTGTGTACAAATGCATACAATGAGTGAAAACTGTATTTGCATTTGAAAAGAAAAAAAATTAAACTGAACTAAAAAATCTGATATGTACAAAGCATGACTTCCTTATAAGGAATACTAAATTACACGGAATTTTCCTGCATTTGAATAAGAAAAAATTAGTTAAGAGAATTTAAAAAAAAAAAAAAAAAGTTTTTTCCAATTAAAACTCCGATAATCACCTTTCAGTATGAATGAAACCATTTCTATATACAACCGAAAAAAAAGTTGTGATATATTTAAATAATCTGTAATAAGTAATTTATAATTTTGTAAATAAATATTTTCTTGCCAAAGCAGGAAACAAAACTTTTATTCTGCAGATAATAGATATGACGTCATTATTTAAATTTAATGTAAAACATTATATTTTAATCACACTTCAAAATAATGTTTAAATAACAAAACCTTACTAAGAAATTGCTGGTAAAACAAACTCTAAAAATAAAGCGGCAATTTTTACCCAAATTCTATTCAAATGCTCTTATAAATCTACAACGATGAATAAAAGAAATTAACAAATAAAAAAGGAATACTTTTCCGCAGACGATTCGAGGGCGCTTACCTTATGCGCATGCGCTTTCGTCGTTCTGAACCATCGAAACCCATAAAAAAAAACATTTGCACCTGTCCGAAAAAAAATGTACTGGAGCATTTTTAATGACCCCGCTAATTAGACTCGTAATAATCAAAACACTATGGAATTAACGGGAAACCTCGTTAGAACGTGTGGCAGGTTTAAGTTTCAAAATTTGAAGCAAATCGGCCTATTAGTTACCGAGTTATCGATTTTTTGCGCATTTTAAATTAACATTATTTTATCCTTCTTTTTTTTTGAATGACGAATGGCCTTGGTGATTCGGATCACATTTCACTCCCGAGGCTGTTGCCACTGGGAAGCAATAAACGCGGTAATTAACGTATGCCCAGTTTTTAATTAATAACTTCGTTAATTAAAATCGTACGAATATGAAAATGGTATCGTCGGATTCCTTGATTTTTTTCCAATCCGTCGATATGCGTCTCGAATTTGACTTATAAGAATTTCCAGAGATATTTGAGAAACCAGAATTTGGCACGTAGCCAAATCCCTCTCATTAGGGAAAACGGTGAAAGAAAGTCAACAAAAGGGCAAATGTAGGGAGAACGTAGGGGAAAAATAAGTTTTTAATTAATATCTCGGCTAATTAAAGTCGGAGAATTAAGCGAATGGTCAAAATGGCCTCCCACGGACCTCCCGAATCCAACGATACCTTCCGCTAAGCTCTGCACCCAGCAGTTCCGAAGAAGATGAGGTTACAAACAAACGAACAAACACACAGACGCGCACGGATTTTAATATATAGTAGACTAGCGGGCAAGCCCGCCAGCTGAGCGGGCTGGGCCCGCTTGTTCCTTGGGATTCGAAAGTTGGACAGAACTACCAGTGTTTGATTTTCTAGGTAGCAAGCATGCCAGTTGAGCGGGCTGCGCCCGCTTTATTAGCGTATGCATCCGCATTCTCGTATACATCCACAAGATACTGCATACGCATTCCCCATCCGGAAAATGTCGAAAACACCCACGCCGTTGACCAGCTTAGCGGGCTGCGCCCGCTTGTTCGCTAGGACGCCCGCTTGTTCCCCGGGATTCGAAATTTGGATAGAAATACCAGTGTTTAAGTTTTCTATGTTGCAAACCCGCGCGTTAGCGGGCTGCGCCCGCTTGTTCACCGGGACGCCCGCTTGTTTCCCTTATGCATCCAATATACTTCACATGCAGGAAATCACGTGAACACCCACGCGTTCGCCGGGATTCGAAATTTCGACCTAACTACCAGTATTCAGCGATTTTCCTGCTGGCAAGCATGCCAGTTGAGCGGTCTGCGCCCGCTTTATTAGCGTATGCATCCGCATTCTCGCATGCATCCACAAGATACTGCATACACATTTCCCATTTGGAAAATGTCGAAAAAACCCACGCCGTGTAAGAAACCGCCAGCTGAGAGGGCTGCGCCCGTTTTATTCACGTATGCATCCAGAAGGCAATGCATACACGTTACACACGCCGAAAATTACGAAAACACCCACGCGTTCCCCCTGATTCGAAAGTTGAACCGAACTACCAGTGTTAACGGATTTAGCCGCTCATTCGCTAATTGTCCTTGTACGAAGTGTAAATGCGTACGTGTGCACAAATGCATACAATGAGTGAAAACTGTATTTGCATTTGAAAATAAAAAAAATTAAACTGAACTAAAAAATCTGATATGTACAACGCATGACTTCCTTATAAGGAATACTATATTCCACGGAATTTTCCTGCATTTGAATAAGAAAAAATTAGTTAAAAGAATTAAAAAAAAAGTTTTTTCCAATTAAAACTCTACAATCGAAAAAAAAGTTGTGATATATTTAAATGATCTGTAATAAATAAATAATTTATAATTTTGTAAATAAATATTTTCTTGCCAAAGCAGGAAACAAAACTTTTATTCTGCAGATAATAGATATGACGTCATTATTTAAATTTAATATAAAACATTATATTTTAATCACACTTCAAAATAATGTTTGGATAACAAAACCTTACTAAGAAATTGCTGGTACAACAAATTTTAAAAATTCAAATATTATAATAAATCTATAACGATGTGTAAAGCCAATTAAAGAAATAAAAAAGGAATACTTTTCCGCAGACGATTCGGGACCGTTTACCAATGCGCATGCGCTTTCGTCGTGCGGAACCATCGAAACCCATAAAAAAAAATTTGCACCTGTCCGAAAAAAAAATGTACTGGAGCATTTTTAATGACCCCGCTAATTAGACTCGTAATAATCAAAACACTATGAAATTAACGGGAGACCTCGTTAGAACGTCTGGGAGGTTTAAGTTTCAAAATTTGAAGCAAATCGGCCTATTAGTTCCCGAGTTATTAATTTTTTGGGCATTTTAAATTAACATTTTTTTATCCTTCTTTTTTCTTAATGGCGAATGGCCTTGGTGATTCGGATCATATTTCACTCCCGAGGCTGTTGCCACACGGAAGCAATAAACGCGGTAATTAACGTATGCCCGGTTTTTAATTAATAACTCCGTTAATTAAAGTCGTACGAAGATGAAAATGGTATCGTCGGATTCCTTGATTTTTTTCCAATCCGTCGATATGCGTCTCGAATTTGACTTATAAGAATTTCAAGAGATATTTGAGAAAACGAAATTTGGCACGTAGCCAAATCCCTCTCATTAGGGAAAACGATGAAAGAAAGTCAACAAAATGGCAAATGTAGGGAGAACGTAGGGGAAAATTAGGTTTTTAATTAATATCTCGGCTAATTAAAGTCGGAGAATTATACGAATGGTCAAAATGGCCTCCCACGGACCTCCCGAATCCAACGATACCTTTCGCTAAGCTGGGGACCCAGCCGTTCGTGAGGAGATAAGGTTACAAACAAACGAACAAACACACAGACGCGCACAGATTTTAATATAGTAGACTAGCGGGCAAGCCCGCCAGCTGAGCGGGCTGGGCCCGCTTGTTCGTCCTGATTAAAAAGTTGGACAGAACTACCAGTGTTTAAGATTTTCTAGGTGGCAAGCATGCCAGTTGAGCGGGCTGCGCCCGCTTTATTAGCGTATGCATCCAGATTCACGTATATATCCACAAGATACTGCGTACACATTCCCCATGCGCTAAGATTTTCTATGTTGCAAACCCGGCGGTTAGCGGGCTGCGCCCGCTTATTTCCCTTATGCATCCAATATACTGCAAATGCCGGCAATCACGAAAACACCCACGCGTTCCCCGGGATTCGAAAGTTGCACCGAAGTACCAGTGTTAACGGATTTAGCCGCTCACCCGATAATTGTCCTTGTACGAAGTGTAAATACGTACGTGTGCACAAATGCATACAAAGGTGGACCGAACTACCAGTGTTAATTGATTTAGCCTCTCAACCGCTTATGGACCCTTGTACGTAGTGTAATTGCGCGCGTGTGTACAAATGCATACAATGAGTGAAAACTGTATTTGCATTCGAAAAGAAAAAAAATTAAACTGAACTAAAAAATCTGATATGTACAACGCATGACTTCCTTATAAGGAATAGTAAATTACACGGAAGCCCGCTTTATTAGCGTATGCATCCGCATTCTCGTATACATCCACAAGATACTGCATACACATTCCCCATTTCGAAAATGTCGAAAAAACCCACGCCGTGTAAGAAACCGCCAGCTGAGAGGGCTGCGCCTGTTTTATTCACGTATGCGTCCAGAAGGTAATGCATACACGTTACACACGCCGAAAATTACGAAAACACCCACGCGTTCCCCGGGATTCGAAAGTTGCACCGAAGTACCAGTGTTAACGGATTTAGCCGCTCACCCGATAATTGTCCTTGTACGAAGTGTAAATCCGTACGTGTGCACAAATGCATACAAAGGTGGACCGAACTACCAGTGTTAATTGATTTAGCCTCTCAACCGCTTATGGGCCCTTGTACGTAGTGTAATTGCGCGCGTGTGTACAAATGCATACAATGAGTGAAAACTGTATTTGCATTTGAAAAGAAAAAAAATTAAACTGAACTAAAAAATCTGATATGTACAACGCATGACTTCCTTATAAGGAACAGTAAATTACACGGAATTTAATTTGAATAAGAAAAAATTAGTTAAAAGAATTAAAAAAAAATTTTTTTTTTCCAATTAAAACTCCGATAAACACCTTTCAGTATGAATGAAACCATTTCTATATACAACCGAAAAAAAAGTTGTGATATATTTAAATAATCTCTAATAAATAAATAATTTATAATTTTGTAAATAAATATTTTCTTGGCAAAGCAGGAAACAAAACTTTTATTCTGCAGATAATAGATATGACGTCATTATTTAAATTTAATGTAAAACATTATATTTTAATCACACTTCAAAATAATGTTTGGATAACAAAACCTTACTAAGAAATTGCTGGTAAAACAAAGTTTAAAAATAAAGCGGCAATTTTTACCCAAAGTTCTATTCAAATGCTCTAATAAATGTAAAACGAAGAATAAAAGAAATTAACAAATAAAAAAGGAATACTTTTCCGCAGACGATTCGAGGCCGCTTACCTTATGCGCATGCGCTTTCGTCGTTCGGAACCATCGAAACCCATAAAAAAAACATTTGCACCTGTCCGAAAAAAAAATGTACTGGAGCATTTTTAATGACCCCGCTAATTAGCCACGTAATAAACAAAACACTATGGAATTAACGGGAAACCTCGTTAGAACGTCTGGGAGGTTTAAGTTTCAAAATTCGAAGCAAATCGGCCTATTAGTTCCCGAGATATCAATTTTTCGCGCATTTTAAATTAACATTATTTTATCCTCCTTTTTTCTTAATGGCGAATGGCCTTGGTGAATCAGATCATATTTCACTCTCGAGGCTGTTGCCAAACGAAAGCAATAAGCGCAGTAATTAACGTATGCCCGGTTTTTAATTAATATCTCCGTTAATTAACGTCGTACGAAGATGAAAATGGTATCTTTGGATTCCTTGATTTTTTCCCAATCCGTCGATATGTGTCTCGAATTTGACCTATAAGAATTTCCAGAGATATTTGAGAAACCAGAATTTGGCACATGGCCAAATCCCTTTTATTAGGGAAAACGTGAAAGAAAGTCAACAAAATGGCAAATGTAGGGAGAACGTAGGGGAAAATTAGGTTTTTAATTAATAACTCGGCTAATTAAAGTCGGAGAATTAAGCGAATGGTCAAAATGGCCTCCCACGGACCTCCCGAATCCAACGATACCTTCCGCTAAGCTCTGCACCCAGCCGTTCCGAAGAAGATGAGGTTACAAACACACAAACAAACAAACACACAGACGCGCACGGATTTTAATATAATAGACTAGCGGGCAAGCCCGCCAGCTGAGCGGGCTGAGCCCGCTTGTTCGTCGGGACGCCCGCTTGTTCGCCAGGATTCGAAAGTTGGACAAAACTACCAGTGTTTAAGATTTTGTATGTTGCAAACCCGCCGCTTAGCGGGCTGCGCCCGCTTGTTCACCTGGACGCCCGCTTATTTCCCTTATGCATCCAATACACTGCAAATGCGGGAAATCACGAAAACACCCACGCGTTCGCCGGGATTCGGAAGTTCGACCTAACTACCAGTGTTCAGCGATTTTCCTGCTGGCAAGCATGCCAGTTGAGCGGGCTGCGCCCGCTTTATTAGCGTATGCATCCGCATTCTCGTATGCATCCCCAAGATACTGCATACACATTCCCCATCCGGAAAATGTCGAAAACACCCACGAAATTGACCAGTTGAGCGGGCTGCGCCCGCTTGTTCGCCAGGACGCCCGCTTGTTCGCCGGGATTCGAAAGTTGGACAGAACTACCAGTGTTCAGCCACCGCGTTCGCCGGGATTCGAAAGTTGGACATAACTACCAATATTCAGCAATTTTCTAGCTGGCAAACATGCCAGTTCAGCGGGCTGCGCCCGCGTCATTAGCGTATGCATCCAAAAGATACTGTATTTGCCGGGACGCCCGCTTGTTCGCCAGGATTCGAAAGTTGGACAGAAATACCAGTGTTTAAGTTTTCTATGTTGCAAACCCGCGCGTTAGCGGGCTGCGCCCGCTTGTTTCCCTTATGCATCCAATATACTTCACATGCGGGAAATCACGAAAACACCCACGCGTTCGCCGGGATTCGGAAGTTCGATCTAACTACCAGTGTTCAGCGATTTTCCTGCTGGCAAGCATGCCAGTTGAGCGGGCTGCGCCCGCTTTATTAGGGTATGCATCCGCATTCTCGTATACATCCACAAGATACTGCATACACATCCCCCATTTCGAATTTTTTCGAATTTTCCCCATTTCGAATATTTAAATAATCTGTAATAAATAAATAATTTATAATTTTGTAAATAAATATTTTCTTGCCAAAGCAGGAAACAAAACTTCTATTCTGCAGTTAATAGATATGACGTCATTATTTAAATTTAATGTAAAACATTATATTTTAATCACACTTCAAAATAATGTTTGGATAACAAAACCTTACTAAGAAATTGCTGGTAAAACAAAGTTTAAAAATAAAGCGGCAATTTTTACCCAAAGTTCTATTCAAATGCTCTAATAAATGTAAAACGAAGAATAAAAGAAATTAACAAATAAAAAAGGAATACTTTTCCGCAGACGATTCGAGGCCGCTTACCTTATGCGCATTCGTCGTTCTGAACCATCGAAACCGATAAAAAAAATTTGCACCTGTCCGAAAAAAAATGTACTGGAGCATTTTTAATGACCCCGCTAATTAGACTCGTAATAATCAAAACACTATGAAATTAACGGGAAACCTCGTTAGAACGTCTGGGAGGTTTAAGTTTCAAAATTTGAAGCAAATCGGCCCATTAGTTCCCGAGTTATTAATTTTTTGGGCATTTTAAATTAACATTATTTTATCCTTCTCTTTTTTCTTAATGGCGAATGGCCTTGGCGATTCGGATCACATTTCACTCCCGAGGCTGTTGCCACACGGAAGCAATAAACGCGGTAATTAACGTATGCCCGGTTTTTAATTAATAACTCCGTTAATTAAAGTCGTACGAAGATGAAAATGGTATCGTCGGATTCCTTGATTTTTTTCCAATCCGTCGATATGCGTCTCGAATTTGATTTATAAGAATTTCAACAGATATTTGAGAAAACGAAATTTGGCACGTAGCCAAATCCCTCTCATTAGGGAAAACGATGAAAGAAAGTCAACAAAATGGCAAATGTAGGGAGAACGTAGGGGAAAGTTAGGTTTTTAATTAATATCTCGGCTAATTAAAGTCGGAGAATTATACGAATGGTCAAAATGGCCTCCCACGGACCTCCCGAATCCAACGATACCTTTCGCTAAGCTGGGGACCCAGCCGTTCGTGAGGAGATAAGGTTACAAACAAACGAACAAACACACAGACGCGCACGGATTTTAATATATAGTAGATTTAGAAAACAGATAACATAGGAGTATTTTGACTAGTCAGTATCAAGAGAAAATCTGTACTGCAATTTTTTAATCTTCCCTTCTGATTCAAATGCTTAAATTCATACTTGGATCGAAAATAAATTATTTCGAAAACACATAGTCGAAACTCTAGTTTTTGCATGTAGGTTTTACTAAAAAGACAGCTTTTATCAAACAGTGAATTCCTGAATTTCCATCTGGAAATCATATTCGACATTACATCTTTTAAAATATTCTAAATTTATTACAATTACTAGAAATTTATTTCATGTATCTCTGAATTTTATTTCATTAGCGATACCTTTCATATTTTATTACCATTTGTATCCAAAGATACCGTATCATTAATATGCTCATCATTAAATTAAGGAAAAAAATTACTCTGACAGCCATATCCAGTTTACAGTTTATTTCAACTATGAAAGAATTTAACCTATTTCATATATATGACAGTTATTCTTTTTAAGACAATTATCTCTTTTCCGATAAAAATTTGATAAACGTAATAGCTTTGTTTTACGTAAATTATACGAAATTTTAATAAAAATAATTTCTTAAGGATACTTCATAATTTTTACTAAAACGTTGCATAATTTATAATTTATATATAAAAAAACTGTATCATGTAATAAAAAAGAAACCACATGAATTAAATTCAAACAAAAAAAATTAAAGAGAATTATTTTATACTTTAAAAATTGATAATAATTTTTAAAATATGAATTTTTTATGCAGTACGCGCAGTATAAAAACTTTAAACACAAGAAAACGTAATCGAAAAAAAAGGAAAAATTGAATAGAAAACCAGAAACTAACTCAGTGTTTTCAAACGAGGTGATTTAATATTCAAATTAAGCACTTATGTACCAAATATTAAAAAACATTGCAGCACAACGTCAAGCGAAGCCATGACGCTAATTAAAATCGAATTTTTGGGCAATTAGAATTTGTGATTTTGTGTGTGAAACATATATAGATCTCTAAAATTAAAAATAATAATACAGAAATTTATTAACTAAATTAAAAACTCTTAAATCATTTCTTTCAAGCTTTTGATAATATTCTTAATCTTACTATTATTTTCAAATAATTTATGTTCAGTTATTTGTATTATTATTATGATACGTACTTGATGTTACAGAGAAAAAATAAGGGGTCGATGAAAAAACCATTTCTTTAAAAGGGGTCAATGCAAGAAAATGTTTGAAATCTCTATCCTAAGCCTCAATCAAATAATTTCAGTGCGGATTTAGTTAATGAATAAACTGATGTTTTTTCGTGTTTCAAGAACTAAATTAAAAACTCGCGTGTATACAAAAACGCAAAGCAAAGATATATATCAAACTAGCTATTTTAATTACCTAGGAAATGATTTCTTCAGGCTGAAATTCAAAACATTAAAGGGTATAATGTTGAAATTTGTAAACTGAGATTTATAATATTCCAGTTTGCTACAGATATTTCCCAAATTACATTATTTATAATACAAATTGTGATGATGCATTCGAAATGTTAAATACATAGGCAGTTACTTAACTGTTCGAACTAAATTATTATATTACATCTGATCAATGTAATGCATTCAAATAATATGTTTGCAAATGTATCAAATTATTTACTTTACTAAATGACTGCAGATGTTTAATAAATATTTAAACTATTTTATGATAACCTTTATTTAGTTCTCCAGTGGTGGTTTCTTACTATGGTCAAAGTTTGTATATAGATTTTTTTTTAAATTAATGTTTAAAAAATTTTCCACTAATATCTTCTTTTAACGAACAAACTGAAAGTATCAGAAATTTGTTGTTTGCACGATCGAATAGAGAGGAAACGTATTTTAAATGAAATTTGTATTAAATTTTGAACATATTTGAATTTTTTATTATTTGAGATTTGTTATTTTAAAATTTCCACAGCTAAAAATATATCAATTGCAAAGTTTTGAAATCTTTACACATTAAAAAAAATCTTCGCTTTCTTTTAAAATAGGAATAATCAAATATATTAATTAAGAGATTTTCTTACGTTTTCTTAAATATATACAAAGTTACAGAGTCATGATGAAATCTACAGAGTCATTTTAAATTCTGCCCATTTCATACGATTCTGTACATTATTATCTCTTCTTATTCTCAGTACTTCATTTAAGAGTTGATTTTCTTAATTTACGTTATATTCTATTATGGGATTTTTAAATTTCTAGTATACAAATATACATATGTTTAACAGGAAGATTTGAAATTTTCAAAGATTATCAAAGGAAATCTTACCCACTTTTAAAACAACAGCGATAAAAAATGATAAAATAACGACTTTTTAAAATTAAAAGAAAAATTAGCCTCGCTTTTATAAGTTTTATTTCACTTGCCCAGGGCATTTGTCGGCTGTGGTGAAAATCTTTGCCGTCTGTTTTTAAGCTATTCGCTGATAAGCTGTCGAGCTCACATTTTACGCACACACTTGTGGATGACATTGCAACATGGTGCATAGATTTTTTTTTAAATTGGGTTAAGACTTTTTTTAATTTAATATTAAAACGATTTTTTGCACTTACCTCGTTTGATTAACAAGCTAAAACTCTCAGAACCTTATTATTTGCAGCATCAGATAAAAAGAAAAAGTGTTAAATGAATATTATTTGAGATTTTGACGTAATTTCTGATTTTTTGCCAAAATGTCTCCATCTGTTTCGATTATTTGACACAACAGAATTGTTGCAAGCAAAAGAATAATAACTCATTGTTGAAAATTTACTTCAACTGAACAATTTGATTGATAACATATCATTTAAACTGAACGGATGAAAATAAAAGAATCTTCTTATAAAATAAGCTTTTATTTAAATCTCATAAAATAATTAAGAATTAGAAGGAGAAAAATAATTTATCATGTAATAAATAAATAAAATTTATAAATTTATGAAAATGATGACTTATACTTTTGAATATGTAATTCGATTATTTGATTTTGGTATTTGGAACCTACGCTTTTATTATTTGTGATATAAAACTGTCTATGAATTTTGTCATAAGAATGATTTAATCTCTTGTTCCCATAAATTATATTCCAAATTATTTTTATCCTTCCAGTTTCTTTACTATGGAGTTTAAATAAAAATTTATTTTCCATATGTTTTTAAAGTTAGATTAGCTATTTTAGGATAAAAGCATGTTAATAAAAAAAAACTGCAATAGAAAGGAATCAGCTCGTATTACTTATTTAAATTGGTTAAGTAAAATATCGCATTTCCTCGCATATTTTCCCCCTTTGTTTATAAGTTTTATTATTTCCACACCGAGAGGGGAAATTTGTGCGAATAATTTAATTTTTGAAAGACGTGGTTACAGTAACAACATAATTAAAAGTATTTATGGATAAACTACGAATATATATCATAATATCATTTCTTTAAAAGAAATCTACATTCCAGTAAGAATGCATAGCAATGTTTCACATTAAAATATCTAATAAGGTACTTTAATTTCTACTTCTCTATAACATGAATCTCCCATATACTTACTGTTATCTATGTTACTCCTTAGGGCTCAAATCATGCTTAAATAATTAGAGAATGTGACACAGCGAAATTGTAGATTGAGCGTTATGTCGTGTTTACTTTGTTGTTACTGGTTGATTCTTGAATTAGGTTGATATAAATTTCATCAGCTAGATGAGAAAAGTTCGGCATGACCACCGTAGATGGGTTATGAGATATGTTTCTCTGTTAATAAGACAAAAGATATAAATCTGTAGATGAATTCATTTTAGAATTTAGGGGAGCTCGTTCTCTGAACGTACTGACGAAGGAAAAATTTATGAGAATATTTTTTAAACTTTCAAAACTTGGCTTTGAAAAGTCAAAGGCAGAATTACTCAAGGGGGGAAATGCAAGATAAAATACGGTATTACAATCTGCTTATCTGATATACAGAGGCTGTTCGCACATCTTTTAGACGATGTATATTGTATTCACAAAACTAAATTACATAAAATTCTTGTGTTTTAAATGTTCTATTTGACATCCCTTATTCTGAACCGCCATTTCCAGGATAACAATGCCTTTTGAAGTGTCAGAAGAGGTATTCTATCCCATTCCTCACGAACACCTTTCCAGAGTCCTGTTAGGGTTTGGGGACAACGTTTGGATAATGCAGTTTTTAAAAGTCCGAAAGCACAAAAAGCCATAGGAGATCCATAGGATCCACACATCGGGAGATTTAGTAGGGATATCAGTGAAGGGTATGGCCTCGATACCAATGATTTGTTCTATTTCTTTTAGGAAATTTACGGTGGATTTTGATGTGTGACTGCTAGCTTTGTCCCGATGGAGTCTCACAGATGGATGGCACTGTGGGTAAAGCGATGGTATTTCATTCAGAAAACTTGGTGATAAAATATGTTTCTGACAGTATTTGGGAGTTAATCTTGACAATTGTTGCACTCTCTTTATTTTTAACTTGCTATTATAAGAAAAACCAGCAACAATTATGAATCCCTTAGAAAAACTTTCTTTCGATTCTTTGAACCATGTACTTAATTTTTTTTCTCCCCTTTTATGCTAATAAATGGCTCTTTTTTTGTTACAATCATTTAAATACACCCATGCTTCATCTATTGTGACAATTGTTTTCCATTTTTCTTTGGATAAGTGTTTCTCATATAGAATTCTGCAGCGTGTCCTGTGTTGAATGATATGCTTCGGAAGAAGACGATGCACATTGCGTTTTTTCGCTTTCTTAAGATTTAAATCAACGTTTATCATTTTGTTTACAGTGGACACCGAGCATTTTAATGATTTTGCAACTCTCCTTTGACTAGGGAGATTTTGTTTTAACATTAAACAACGTACCTTTGCAATAGTCGAAGATGTCCGTTTTTTCCTTGGATACTTGTTTGGAATTTTTGTCCCACAATTTTTGTCCAATTTGGTTTTTTTCCTTTCTTGTGGATGATATTACCTATCGACTCTTTAGATATCACAAAACCATGATTCTCACATCGTTTTTGGATAACGGAGTATGCATATTTCTCTTCGGAAAGACCGTCAGTGTAGCCTTCGAACCACTGCTTTGTTAAATTCGCCATTTTGAATAAAAACAAAACTTTCAAGCCGCAGACGATAATTTTGACTTTTAAAAACATGGTACAATTACAATTACGTCTTTTGCAGCAAACGATTTTTTATTACTGCTTACCAAAATCGTCTAAAAAATGTGCGAACAGCCTCTATAGAAATAAATATCTTTCATTATACTTTTCTTATTCGCGATCAGTTGTACGTAGTCCACATATTTAAAAGCTTTATATTTTTTATTACATACTTGGCGCTGAAATTTTTAAATAAAAATATTTATGGACGGATGGATCTCAGTCTACGCAATTTTGAAAGGTGGCGTGTCTTTTATTATATTTTACTTAAATATCTAATTGATTTTTTATTAAAGTAAATCAGCCTTGAGATCTTTCATACTTATTTTATATGTTGCTAGAAACGTTTCATCACTTTCAAATTCGATACTAAAGTAATATAATTTGTTTAACTAGTTATCTTATATTTGAAATTTTTACTGTCACGTCTCTCGTTTCGTTTTCTCGCCAGAATGCAAACTACTTCGCGTGTATAACTGAGGCTTTGTTAAATCAGCGCCTGTTCTGCCGCTTGAAGGCCACATTACTAGTTTTGCTATTCTAGATAATAGTTCCTCTCTTCGACTTTGCATTACTTCCTGCCGATAGTTTAAATTCACGCCGGTGAAGTCCGAGTCAACTTCGCGGTTAAATTGCTCTGTGCAGCCTTTGGCTATTAACTGTTTAAATTTAGTTCTATATTTGAATTTCTTGTCATAACTGCTGGCTTTGTAAGCCCTAGGACTGCCTTCTGTTCATCTTATTAAATTTAAAATAAAAGGATCTTTTACACTCTTCGAAAGTTTCTGCACTTATTTAGACTAAGCAATAAGTCTCTTAAAGTTTATTAAAAAGTTAAGTCACATTTTATTATAGTAAAAGACGTTAAACTTTATAAAGTTACATGAAGCTATTAAACATATGGCAATTTATTTAAGATGTACGTTCATAAAAATATAATTGTCTGGTTTAATGAATGTTAGATTAAATAATTATTCATTCCGACATTTATTGAATAATTTAATTAATATTCATTTAATCTTGTTAGTTATGAAAGCTCTTATATTATTTAAGCTTCCTTTAAATTAATTTCGCTTAGCCCGCAGGCATTTCATACATTTATTATATTTACTCAGATTCTTGACAATATTCACCTCCTGTCTTTAATTTTGGAAATATGCATACCTTTCAAGTGTTCTGCGCTTAATTTCTAGACAGTTAAGGATTCGCCTACGGTTTTAACGAAGTGGAACATGCAATTAAACATGCACCTTAATAAAACTTGGCTAATCCTCACATATCTCACTCAGGATAACAAGGATTATTTACCTGCTACTTTCTAGAATACCGCATTTATCGTTACATTCCCAGACTTCTCAAGTTTTCTGAGTGTTTGTTTGTTTAACAAACCGAGGAATGCTTTACATTCAAAGCTAAATTTAAGATGCGCATTGAAATCACGATGCATGAAACTTGGCGCTTAAAATCCAATAATTAATGTTAAATACTAAATTTTCTTGAAATTCCTGAAGAGAAGATTTGAAAGTGCTCTGAATGGAGTTTGGAATCTGCTTTACTCTCTTTAGACTTAATTCAAATCCTTGTACCTTAAAACTGTATAAATTAAACAACTGCAATTTAAGTACGATGACGAAGGGAATTTATGATCTCAGTTTAATCTGTTTCATTTATAAGGTCTTTTGATATTACGTATAAATATTAGTTTAAAGACTATATGTTTAAATATTTTGTAACAAATAATTATAATATATTTCATTTTAGTACCTTTTTTAAGAATTTTAAAGAAACCTTTTTGCATGTATGTACAAAATGAATGCGAAAGTGTTTCTTCATAGGACTTATTGATGTTACAAAAATGAATTACATTATTATTTAAATTGTGCATTAGATTATTAAAGCAATGGTTAATATTTACGTTTCGTGATATTATTGGCTTTTTAATCATAATCATACTCATGTGTTTAAAAAGTTGTGGTTAGTTATGTTTCTAAATCTCTATATCCACTGCAAACATTAATTTTTTATACAGGAGGATAAAAAAAGTTCCCGCAAATAAATGTGTAAGATCAAGCTCTTTTAGCTATCATAAAATGTAACTAAATATACCTAAGTGTTGATCCTTGCAAATTCTCGCAAAGGCTTGAAGATAAATACAGCAGCGAAGGGAGTAAAAGACCCTTTTCTTGAACACAAAATAATTTACAGACGGCACGGACTTACGTGCTTCCAAACACTGACCGCTTGCGGTGAGAACATAAAAGGATATTGTAAAACTAAATTTAAATATAAATTTAAAGTAGTAGTGCGAGACTACACAATTAAATTTAAGCTAACAGATTAATTCAGAGCCTACACCAGCAGGATAATAACTCAGCGGCAAGAATGCGTAGCCGATATTATGGTGAACAGCTGGAAGAAAATAGCAACGTGCGCTCACAATAACGAAATCACGCTCTGACTAAACGTTTCGTCCAACAGTTTAAATACTCTCGTTCACCCTAACTCTTTTACATTTTAGCGAGAAAACGAGAGGGGGATAAGGAAGAGCAGTGACGGCTAACAAATTAAAATAACTGTTAGTAAAAATAAATAAAAAACTCTACAATGTTTCTAAAATTGTGGAAATTCTGAAATGGTTATTAATGCCAAATTATTTAAATAGCAAAGCTACACGCTTATAAGTAACATATCAGCTGCAGTTCAAACTGTTAAATTAAAAAATCTTTTAATGTGGCACAAGGTGGGGATAAGCTTTCTCCAAGAAACCTGAATCTTTGTGACCGAACGTTGTTTTCGCTTGGTAACCTGATTACGAGAAATTGGAAGCGTCATAAGAAATGGAGTGACAGTCCATCATTTCTGCTTTTGAAAAAAAGTGACGAAGTTCGGAAAAAAATGTTGACATCACCGAGAAAGATGCATAGCAATCAAAAGTAACGCTTAGTCGTTTAAATTCACTACTTGGGAAAACCTCATTACCGACTTCCTCTAAACAAATGATTTTTAAAGCTAATACCAAGAACATAGTATTGAAATTTCAAGTGATATATTATTTTTTAACAATATCTGAATGCTACGCGTTCAAACAATTAGTTATAAATAGCCATTTTGGAACCTTTACAGTTTCTGAAAGTTTCCAGTGCGTAACAATAAGATCGTCTGGTACATGTACGCAGTCCTGATTTACTCAAGCTGGCATGAGTCAATAAACGAAATTTTGTAATTTAAACGACTATAAAATGAATGTTATTGAAATGTCAATGATAATTACTTTCTGTCTACAATTTTTAATTGAAAAAAATACGAATAAAAGAATTAATTTGCGTTAACATGTGAAATAGAGAAAATATATGTTTGAAAAAGACGTATAAATTACATACATCTTTACCGTAAAAGCTGTAACAAAAACTGTAACGAAGCAATATTAATTGGTGGTCGAAACTGAATCACAAAATCAACTTTCATAAAAGATTCCATAGTTGTCTCGTAGAGTTTGAAAAAATGAAGGGTGAAATTATCAGTACAGTTAGTTAATCGGTATATAAGGTTTTATATAAATCAGTTATTATGAATTAAGCCTTTCCTAGAATTTTTTTCGTAGGCCTCACCAGAATGGAAATTAGTTGGTTCTGTATTTAAGCCGAGAGTTTGAATGCTTTAGAGCAGCCTCGTCTTAATGTTACTTACACTCGCCAAATTTGCCTAAATTTACTTCTGGCTTTAGCATCTTGAATAGCTGCAATTTAAAATACTCGCCGTTACTATCTTAGACCAGCTTATGCAATGTATTTTATGTGTAGTCTGCGACTACTTTACTTACATTTGGATTCAACGTTATCTTATGTTAATTAAAATATCCGCAAGTAGCAGAATTTGCTTCTTGTCGAGGCCTTTCTATTCATCCATTTATGAATTTGTTTTTCCTGTTTCTTTCATTTAAGAGTTAAATAAAAAAGATCTAACCTTCCTGAGACTTGTCACTTATTTCAAACTAAAGCGACAACTCGTTTCCTGTCTAACTAGACCTGCATGATATTGACACGAGCTTCTAGATCCAGAAGAACCCTACGTTAATCAGTGAGTAATACATAGAAATGATTAGATGCGGATCTGATTTGCGTCCTAGTGCTTGACTGTAAATTCTTCCTTGAAATTGATCTGTACTCTAATGTCTGTCATTGTTGAGATTTTTACAATTATATAAAATTTCTGTTAAGAAATTCCTGTAGGAATTATATAACAAGAGTAATCTTGGAACTTCCGCAAAGATTGAATTTCTTCTTTGATACTTAAACATTCAGGAATGGCATCGCACGTACTAAAATTTACTTTTAACAAACAACTTTCACTATTTAATGAATGCCACCAATTATTGAATTTAACATATGTGGTAGCTATGGCGCCAAATCAATTAACAGCAGGCCATGCTGAAAGTCACTTTAAGATTGAATAGTAATTATTAGGGTTCTTACGTAATATCGCAACCATCTTACTAGATGTAACCAAATTTTCAGAAAGTGCCAAACTCTAGCAACTATGCGGACAAGCGTTCTTCCGGCAACCATGCTCATAACAATCGTTTCAGTCAAAGCAAAGCCGCCATTTTCGTAAGAGTTCTATTTTGTTGTAATTCAAATATGAGCCTTCAAACGTTGTACAAAAATCGTGATAATGTTTTCCATAAACTTAGTTTTAAAATATGAGCCTGTGAAATTCTCCAGAAATGGAAGAAACTACAGTAAAATTTCGGTGGTAATACAGAGTTTCGTTGAAAATTTTGTAAAGGGAACAAGGAGGAAATGCGTTTTCTAGATAGCAGCTGTTCCGAAGATTGCGCGAAGCTGAATCTCCGCAATTTTTTATGTTTATTTAAGCGGAAAATAGATCTCTGTGTACTTCGGAAGAGTAGCGTAAAAAATATCGAAATATTTGCAGAAGAAAGTGTTTTATTTTTTAATTTATGAAATAATCCTTATCCAATAATTCAAAATTGCTAATGTATATTTTCTTTTCCTATGTTGATATTGTTTTTCAAATTTACTATAAATATTCATAGTTTCTAAATATTTCTAAGCAAGAAGATGCAAAAACCACCAACTTGCACATGCTAAGTAAATTTTCATCCGTAAAAATGTAAAGCTAAGTACACGTAAATACATGATAAGTACATTTTCATCCGTAAAAATTCGCCAGATTGCGCAAAGGTGGTAGCGATATTACATAAGTACCATTCTTAGGAACCAGTTATCAAAAGAGAAACTTAGTGTATTGGAGAACTGGGACTCTTCAAACTGCTATTCAGGGTGTTGTTCCAATGAGATTTGAGAATCGACTTCATTTGCAATTATTAAAAACATCATTATGATTATTAATTATATTTCAACTGTATTTCAAGAGTATTAATATTTCAAGAGCTATTTGATTCAAAAAGGCAACATTCGGAAAGAAGTCATAATGATTCATAATTGTACTCGTCATAATTTTAACAGGTTTCAGGAGAGGATAACCATACTTGTCTTGATATTAATGCCGTGTAAATTTTAGCGTTTGAACTTTTCAGTTTGCATGTTTTGTTTGTTCAATAATTTATCTTATAATTATAGTCGTCAAAACAGCTTTAGGAGGCAAATATGATATGTATCAGATTAATTTGTCTATGTACGTGTGTATATGCAATTTACTAACTTATTCTCATTTATTAGTAAAGAAGAACACTCTTTTAAAACATTCACTGTAAAGACATTCCTTCCTTAGGCTGGCAGCCCTCGTATGCTTTGACTTAATCAGGTAATTAATTTCTTATTTAGATTCCCGTTTGCCTTACGTATGAAATTTATTTCTTTCTGTTTATTTTTACCTTTTCCTTTCCTTTGCGTTTTTCTCCTTCTGACATTTTGCATTTTTAAAATGTATTCATTCTGTCAGTTTTAAAGGGTGACTTAACACACAACATGTCTTGAATCTTAAATTCTTCTGTTCTCTCATCCCATTTTACGTTCATTCATTTATCATTTGCAAGTTTGCCTTTAGTTCCCTAAAATTTTATTTACAACTGGTTTATTTTCCCCTCTAATATTTTACTCCCTACACTTTTTCTTTGGATCTGGTGCATTTAGATTAACCTTGTAATTTTAATTATTTACGTTTGGCTTCTTTCACCTGTTATTGAATTTACAGACACATTTGTATTTAACACTGGTTGCCTTAAATAATTCTTCGAATTAATTGGCTAATACTTGCTATTCTCCAAAAAGAACTCTTTTTTAGAAAGGTTTAAAAATTTTCTGTATTCTCTTACTTATTTTGTCTTTGGTAATAGATCTTTGAATGCAGATATTTTTTTTGTGTAGGATGAGTAAATATCTAGGTAAGCAGAAAGTTACGGAAGGATAGCTTTTTGAAAAGTTTCCTAACAATTGTCTTAAGTGTACGTCAAATTATTCTACTTGAACTGGAACTAAAAACATACTTCTGTATACATTTTGTGAATGCATGCATTGCTGAACAATTTTGCAAAATATCTATTCACTGTTTTTTTAGTTACCTTTAAGCACGACAACGTTTTATTTAAAGGCACTACAAATAATAAATACAATCTTATCTTAGGCTTAACTCTTTAGCTTCTAGAATGATGATGAAATGTGAAAGAAATACCTGCAAAATTGCTTAATCTCTATTTGTATAAACGTTTATATCTTGCGTATACAATAAGATTGGATATTATATTATTTTTCTTTAACAAACACCTCTAGCAATGTTTTTTTTTCTGATGCCCTAAAGAATTATCTAAATATCAGAGCCGCCATTTTAAAGAAATGCACAGTGGATTCCAGATTATGAGACATATTAATAATTGATGGGTGTCAAGAGACATATGACACCTCTGGAGCACAACTAGCTGCAGCGTAATGTTCTGTATATCCACAGAAATATATTGGTAGGAATACCACTTTTATTTTGGGAGTTATAAGTGTTATCATATTGTAGTGTCATAACACATGGTTAAGTAATGAAGTGGTTAAGTAATATTGCTTATTCTGAGAAAGAGCAAACTTATATATTGATGATTTCCTCACAACTTAATTTGCTAAGTATTACGTCAAACTTCTGTTTTACTTACCGTTAAACGCTTATAATAGACCTGACAGTATAAGAAATGTTGCTCTTACAATTAGTACCACTTGCAATATTTTCCATAACTGGAAATGCTAGAACCAAATAAACAAAATTAGCAACTATTTTGTTTCAGGTTAGCATAACTGACACGTTATGTTATTGCACGTTAATTCTTTTATTGATATTGAGAAAAGTTGTTATATTACATTAAATTTAAATCCTGACGTCATACGTATATCTATTAACTTGAAATGACAAAAGGTTTTCCTGGTTTGGAAACAAAAAATTATTTACGAATCGGTTTTTGCTGGGAAAAGCGAACTGATTTCAATCATGCTGAAATGTGTTTACACGTTTTCGTTGTAGGTGTGCATAGAAGTTATAAATTTTGCTTTTGCCACAGCCCAATCATCGGGCGGGCTTGTCCACTAATTAATAGATAAAATCCGTATTTACTGATACTCATATTTCAAGATTATTGGTGTTCTTAGATACGTAAATACGTTTATGGAAAGCATTTAAATCTGCTGTAATTTATGCAATAATTATAATTTAGAGTATAAGTTAGAGAATGGGGAACTCTGGTATGCCGCGGTAACCTCTATGTGGAAATTAGTACAACGGTACTCGGTTTGACAAAAAGTTGTAAAACATTTTTATTTCCTTGTACGAAGTAAAAAAGCAGAAAGTATTCTAATCGCGAAATAATTCGGATATCCTATTTCAACGCAAATATCTATTTTGCCAGCTATCGAATGCAATTTAACGATGTTTTTGAGTGACCTTCGCACGTAAGAACAGAATAAGCTATTCTTTTTCCCCAAAAAAATTTTAAAATTGATTTAAAATGGGTTCTGAAGAGATATTTTCGTGGTGTCTGTGCGTACGTACGTACATACGTATGTATCTTGCATACCTCAAAAACAAATAGGCTCAGAACGTTGAAGTTTTGTGTATAGGACTGCTATAACATGTAGATGTGCACTTCCTATTTTGGTTGCAATCGGCAGCACCAAAAGTATATAAATTTATGTATATATATATATATATATATCCACTTTGTTACTTGGCACAATGAACTAAGTTTTCTTATTCTTATATGTTGGTAAATTGTGCATTTTTTGCTTTAAAAATGAATAAATTATGTTGTTCTTATCTTCCGGTTAAGGTTTTTATGAGTTTAGTAAATCTGCGCGCAAGATTTGTAGAATTATCAACAATTTAAAACTTGTTTAAGTGCGGCTAAGCGAAATAATTTTTCCATGGCAGCCATATTTGTTTACATTTGAAACTTAGGAGAAAGTGGATTTCTTGCGAATCTAGAGAAATTACCTTTGGAACAACAAAAATAACGTCTTCTTTTATTATTGCGAATTATATCACGCTTAATCACGAATTAATCCATTCTGGAATTTATTCCAGGAAATAAGAGTTTGAGATTTGCTTCGTAAATTTTAATATAGATATTTTGAGTTTTTAATGTATTTTTCCCTTCTCGCGAAGTGACAACTGAATTACATGAATGAGAATTACTGAGTCGTCTGTGAAAAACTGTTTCTTTATTTTTTGTTTGCTTAATTTCTTTTATACATCGTTTTAGATTTATTATAGTATTTGAATAGAACATGTGGCAACAATTAAATAGTTCTTCAGATGATATACATAATTTTTGTGCATTCAGAATTATAAAATGAATGAGATGTAACCCTGTTTAGTGAACCTAGCGCCAGAGTGTCTCTATGGTAAACAAATATAGTGAATTATAAAGAGATCATTTATTCTATTTCGGTTTATGCGCTATCGACAAAGTAGATTTAATTCAATCCAATAAGTTTAAATGAAATGCAAAATGCGCTTAATTTAATATTCCGTACAACGAAATCATGTGGTGTACACATCAAGTTTTTTAACAAGCGGGCATACGTTGGCCTGTTAGCCAGGATATCTAAACCCGTGTACAACAACAGATTTAAAAGTGTAATTTTCGTAATCGATTATTTTTGGAAATTCTTAATATTTTGTTTACATCTAACATCTGATTATGATCATTATATTCATAATCGATTCTTTTTGGGTATATTTCGACTAATTTCGGATATATTTAACATCTGATTCAGCAAGCAGTTTCAGCACCATTATACTTTGTCACCTAGTAGCGCGCATTATCTATTAATGAGACGCTACACGAATCTTTTTGTGTGCCGACGCTCGCACGCGGATTCGGCAGAACGTATTTATGACAGAGATTTGTGCCTAAAAATAGCCTTTAGAAAACTGTTATCGGGTTCCAGTTCAAAAACCTTTGATTTAGGCTATTTTGTCAGGAAATATTTTGTAGGGGGCCTTTTTCTTTCTGCTCTGTTTTGTCGAGCTATTTTGACGGTATATTATTGTTTAAAATTATATGAAAGCGTATGTTTGAAGGCGTAAATAAAGCGTGAGACTGATCTGCTATTAAGGATACTAACAGACAAACAAACTGAACTATACAATTAATTACAATGTTTAGTATATTTTGTCGTACATAATTTTAATGCTGCTGCTTGCGTACGCGTAATAGACTGAATGCACAAACCCGTCAAAATGTTAATAAAATTTATTCTTATAAAAAAAATATAGAAAATTAGTGAAATTTTCTTCAGAGATATTCGTACAATTGTTAACAATATCAGGTAGTAATAATCAGTAGAACGCAAATTGAACGCAATGCAACCAGTAGCTGTATTTTAAGCTACTAAAAAAGTTGAAATACAACTCAGTTCAAAGAGAAAGTGAAAATTAATTTAGATATCTCAGTTCGCAGGTAACTAAACAAAACGCATGAACACTAACTAAGCAGCTGAACTTTTATAGCTTTAAATCGGTCGCGTGAGATTATGATAATTTCTACTTCTCGGGATTTCTGGAAGGCAAAAGAGTACAATTACGGTTACAGCTAACATATTAGTTAATTATTTTTATTCAATTCAAATATAAATTACAAAATATCTATTTATTAAATGTTAAATGCACGTGCTCTTGTACTTTTACTTTTCCGGCGTAGCTTTATTTTAAACTATGTCCAGATTGACAGTACAAATTTCGAATATATGCAAATATAGTTTTATGTAATTAATTAAGACGGAAGAAATACAAGTTGTAGAGTTTCACCTTCTTTCGAAACATAAATTACTTTGAGACTTATGCTGAACGTAAGGGATGTTCAGTAAGGAGACAGAGAAACGCAAAAGGATGTAAAAGACCCTTTTATTAAAGGCTCAGTAATTTAACAGAAGGCATTTTTTGTGCTTAAAACATAAGCGAGTGTTTATGGCTTAGTTAAAAAAGTAATCTAAACAAAGTTAAATCTTAGATGTTAACCAGAATGAATAAGGCTCATGTTAACTCAGATCTAATACCGGCATGAGAAGCAACGCCGCAGACAGGTGGCAACTTAAGAGATCAACTTGTAACGTGGACTTCAGCAGGTGGAACACGCTCTGATTCAACTTTCTAAGACCTTCCTCTAAATACTATCTCTTTCTGTCTCATTTTGAATACGCGGAAATAGTAAATTTGTATTCTGTCAGGAAAACAGAAAAGGAGAGAAACAGTAAAGCTATTGAGCATAAAATAGCTGGTTAATAAATAAATACATATAAACTAAAACATAAATATTTAACACAACGTATATTTGGCTATTTATTTTTAATATTATACCTTGGAATGTAAGCTATACTATATATCAAATAAAAGCTTTTTTCGATGAGTTCTGCTTTTGCTAACATAACATTTAATGACTATGTTATAAAAGACTGGATATCCAATTAAAGTTATACAGCTCATGAAACCTCACATACTAATCTTAAATATTAGCATTTACTTGCATCTTCTGAGTTCAGATGCATTCGTATGTATCTCAGCAGAAACAACAAATAACGATTCAAACACTATATGCCACAATCGGTGACATCTCATATATCATGTGAATGGATATTTTAAAAGACAAATATAATATGTGGTTCCGACGCATTAAAATCTAAAACTCCGAGATCGAACTAGACGATATATCTTGCTTTTATTCGCTTTATATTTGACTTTAAGAAAGTGATAGCTGACTTGGAAAGAAATTACAAAAATATTTCATTTCACAAGAATTCAGGAAAAATAGGTTTTCGAAATATCTTGCAAAAGACAAAGAATAAATAAAAAATCGTAATAAAGTACTAGTATCTTGAGTAGATTCAAAACGAATAAACAAGTGCTTTATTCCTTTGCTTTATATGTGAAGAAAAAAATGCGTTTGATGTTGACAGGATGAAATTTTAATTTGAACTTTCTTCTTCCAGTAAACGAATTTAAAAAGGAAAGATCCGTGAAAGAACAAATTAAATATTCTTATACAATGACTGTAACATGGAAATGGCTGAGTATCTTCAACTTAATTACAGTTTTCTTTAATTATTAAGTTACATATCTCCTTTAGTATCAGTTTTATTATAAAATATATCTTTTTAACATTTGCTTCTAAATGCATTTCAAGGGGAGTGGAAGTAAATTTTTCTTTTCTCAGAATTAAGATTCGAAAGTATCATTATTCCCCTAATGACATAAAGAAAATTTAATTTTTGTGTAAACTAAAACTTGCTTTCTTTTGCACTCAATTTCTTTAATTTAGTTGTTTGGAAAGTCATTATAGGAATGAATTAAAACTAACAGCATTTTCAATAAAAGAATGCGATGAGTTCAGTGTTAAATGTTTTTAGGTTACTCAGTAAATCGAACACGATTTAATCATTTTATGGAGTTCAGTTGTAAGTTCGAGTAGCGTATCTTACTTTGAAAACAGCTATCAGAATGAATGCCAAATAAACCCAATTACTACAGAAAGGGACACAGTGAAAAGGAAAGCGACAAAGTAAAACGAAGATCTCCAACTTACAAGTTAGAAAAAAACACTCAGGGGGCATGCTTAAAAGCACCCAATCTAGAGTTCCAATGTAGATAACAGTATTCTATAAACGATAGGTTTATTGATCTACTTTTATAAGGATAATTATTTGGTTAAGGGCTGTTTTATGTTAAGAATCTGCATTGTTAATTTTCTCTTTCTGTTTTCATGCCAGAATGCAAATTAGCAAATTAGCAGAATGTATTTAAGTGAGAGTTTGAGATTATTTTAATCATAGCGTATTCTTTCTGCTGAAAGTCAAGTTAATAATCGTTATTCAATAATAACTCCTGTATACGGCGTTACTTTCTTCTTATTGATGGTGCTGTCACGTCGGCGTAGGGCTTGTAGGCGAAACTATCTCCGCAAAAATATCGCGGATGCAAAAGCTGCGGAGAAAACATCGCAGGTCTAAAACATTGTAGTACAAAACATTGTGGTCGAAAATAAAGCAGTTTTAAAACATCGTCGTAAAAAATGTGGTTAAAGATCACCTACAAATAATCGCAAGACGGAGACGACAGTGACATATGATTTTCAAGCACTAAAAATTGTAAATGAATATTCGCATAGTTACTTATGAAGAAAGTAGACACAAACAATCAAAAACTGAAAATGAGTATAAAATTAATGCTACTTATAGCAGTTAAGAGAAGTTTAAAATATGATATTTAAATAAATAATTTTAATCAATATAACCACTTGCAGTTACTTATCTTTCTGTGTTTAATTTAGAGACATGGCCGTGTGTCAGCCAAATTTGGAACAGGCGAAAAAGAAAATAGCGAGACACCGGCCATGGGTATCTTACACGAACCATTTCGAGCTACTTTCGAATCCATATTACTCAAACACTATTAGATCTATAAACTTGCAATTTTGTATGTGTAATAGTGCTCCTTTTATCACTTAGAATCCCAAATTTAATTAATCTATCTCGTACAGTTATGGAATTATTAAGGTCTGAAACATGTCGTTTTTATCACTCACTGACTGACTGACGACTGACCTAGACCACTTCTAAATGACCTAAATACTTGAAATTTTCCATCAAGGTACATCATTAGACATATACTGGTGTGCAAAAATTAAAGACGAGACGGTTTTTTAAATATAACTTTGTACAAAAGCTTTCCAAATCAACACATTTAATACCGTAAGATCCCCAATACGTAAGGACATGAGTAATGTAAGCAACACTTACTAAAAGAGAAATCAGAGGGATAAAAAGAAGCTTTATTGAAAAAGTAGCATGGAGCGCAATGCGACTGAAGGCCGAAACATCCCTGTGATGGGTGTCCAGCAAGAAACATCCGGTCTTTAATAGGGGATATGATCTCCCCTGACTGCTAGGCAGGTTTCACATCATTTGTGCATGCTGGATATGTGGTTGTTAATGAGCTGTTGAGACACTGCTGCTCGTTCCTCTTGTAGCACCAATCGCAGTTTCGGAATCGTTACTGGCGATAAGTTACGTGCTGCCACGGGTCTCCCTAGTAAGTTCCGTACATGCTTGACGGGATTTAGATCCAGAGACCTTGCCGACCAATCCATGTGTTCAATATCTTCACTCTCCAACAGCTCTTCGACAGTAACTGTGCGATGAGGTGGAGCGTTGTCGTCCATGAAGAGGAACTGAGGACCCATAGCCCTTGTGAAAAGACGCATGTAAGGAAGAAGAACCTCGTTACAATAGCAGTCCCAGGTGACGAACCTCCTTGGGAGATATGAAGGTCGGTCCGGCTACCAAGCATTATGTCTGCTCGAACGAGAACTCCGCGACCTCCAAAACAGTCCCTTTTGATGATGTTGAAGGGGTTATTGCGTGTTCCCCGCTCTGTCCAGATGTGTATGTGTCTAGAATCGCAACTCAGACTAAATCTGCTCTCATCTGTAAAGAGTACTCGTCCCCATTCATTGTCTCTCCAATTCCGGTGTTCCCGGCACCACAGAGAACGCCTTCTCCGATGGGCAGGCGTTAGAGGTACACACCGTACAGGGCGTCGTGCAAACAGACCACCACCGTGCAGTCTTCTGGCCACGGTAAAACGCGATATCGGTCGTCCAGTCGTGTGTGTCGTGTGTCTAGCGATTTCTCCCGCTGTCTGCCGCCTGTTTCTTCTGGCCTGTAAGGCAATATACCGGTCATCTGCGGGTGTGGTTCCTCGTGGACGACCACTACTAAACACCCGGATAGCTGTTCCTGTAGTTTGAAATTGTCTCCAAAGTCGTGAAACGATGCGGTGAGCAATTCCGAACTCTGCAGCCACACTTGTCACACTGTGGCCTTTCTCCAACTTCCCAATGATTCGACCTCGAGTAAAAGCATCCAGATGTCGTCTAACAGATTGATTATTCGCCATTTCTCGCTGAGGCAGCAACTCGGTGTGATTTTAACTGCTATACGGCGTGCAATCTCTTTGACAGAAATACTGATCTTACGCCGACAACATGCTTTATACTACTCAGACACTCCCCCATTACGCCTACCTGCATATCTGCGCATGTGCTACCGTACATCGCCTTACTTAATCTCCTGATTGGTCTTTCTGTCCACTCTGCCTCTTCGTTCTGCTCATATGGTAATTTTTCGACTACGTCCTTAATTTTTGCACACCAGTGTATACAAAGGAAAAAACATAAAACTTCAGAAAACTACATTCTTAACGAGGTTAAACCAAATAATACTCCTAACGAGCATTTGACAATGTCACCAATAGATGTCACCAACAGATGATGAATTGTACTGATCGCCGGTTTCCTCGCCACTGAGATGCTAATCGACTTTTCCGAAAGTGAAGAATTCAGATCTGTTTATGATATACGAAATGATAACGCAGAGGTAGAGTGCAGAACCGGCTCTTTCTTCCTCGTTGGTAGTGTGTTCGGGCCTACCTATAGAGATAAAATAACTACAGTGATATCGCAAAAAGAATGTAAACAACTATCAAACGATAACACGTTGCCGTTCATCTGTAAAGAAAACAGCCCTCCATTGATCAGGCGTCCAGTGGACATGCTGTCGTGCCCAATGCAAACGGTCTGTCATATGACGTGACGTGAGCGGCACGCAAATGGCTGGTCGCCTCGCAAACAGACCACCTCTGTGAAGCCTTCTACGCACAGTTGACGTTGACACCAACTTCCCGGTGGCTGCAGCAACGGAGGATCTATGAGTCGGAGTTGCGGTTCTATTCCTGCGTGCATATAATTCCTGCGTGCATATATTCCTGCGTGCAAAAAACACAGAGACAGAAAGCAACAATAAGTGAGCTATCTTTATTTCAAAATGATAGTTAGAATACAGAGCGAGAAGGGCGTCGACTCAGTAGGATGTAGTACCACTGCGGACAGCGATGCACGAAGAAACACGTCTAGGCATAGAGTCTAGGCAGTAAGAGTGCTGAATGTGTCCTGAGGGATGGCTCTCAATTCCCTTTCAACCATTTGTCACAGTTCGTCTTCTGAACGAGGAAGGAGCCGAGTCTGCAAACGGCATCTAATCACATCCCACACATGTTCGATTGGCGACAAGTCAAGAGAATGCGGTGGCCAGGGAAGCATCTGTATATCTTGCAGAGCATGTCGTGAGATGCGAGCACTGTGTGTTCTGGCGTTATTTTGCTGAAAAATTGTACTAGGCAGCCCCTGAAGGTAGGGGATTGCCACCAGCCTCAGTACATTATCCAAGTATCGTTGGGCCGCCATAGTGCCCTGAATACGAACTAGAGGTGACAATCGTAGGCAATAGCGCCCCAAACCATTATGCTACGTTGTCGCGCGGTGGAAGGTTCCACAGTTACTGCCGGATTAGATCTGTCTCCACGTCGACGCCAAACACGTATGCGGTGATTGCCACTGGATAAACAACAGCGTTAACACGACGTTTCGCCATTCAGTCATCCACATCGCACCAGTCCGGCACCATTCTAAACGTTGGCGTCTATGCTGTGGGGTCAATGGCGGTCTTCTTAACGGACGCCGTGAGTGCAAGCCACGTTCAACCAATCGACGGGAAATGGTTCTCGTGGACACGGGAACATCCAGGGTATCTTGCACATGCTGCAGAATCGCGGTACCAGTGACTTGCGGGATCGTCACAGCTTGTCGGCGGATGCGTCGATCCACGCGTGCTCACGTCACTCTGGCTGCACCTGCACCCCATCTTCTTCCCACATTTCCTTGTTCCAATCATGTTCGCCATAGCCTATGCACCGTGCTCGCATCCATGTGGGTATCAGCTGCGATTTGACGTAAAGATCAACCCGCCCTTCTTAGTCTGATCACCATACCCCTCGTAAAATCATCTATCTGCTGGAAGTGCCTTCGTTGATGGCGGCCTGGCATTCTCTCCTATTACACGTATCCTCTGGAACAAAAACCAACTTTCTTCGATAACTCGTCTGGCAGAAATAACGACACGAATATTACCCATTATGCACGTTCCTTCCCTTATAGCTTACTTCACGTGGGTCGGAGAGCACATTTCACATCATTCGTATAACTCAGTGACGTGCGTCTACTCTAAAATTTGTCTAAATGTCTGACCGCTCCTTCTTGGTGTTGCATTTTCATTGTCGAGCAGCGCATTATTTAGCAAGTAAAACGCTGATTCAATAGCTTCCGTTGCTTCACGGACACGTGATTTTCTTGCGAAATTTCATTAACTATTGTCAAGTAAGTCTCCAGCAACTCTGCATCTCGTCATGGTCAATGGGCACGTCTCCAGGCGCATTCTCTGCGGACAGGTATGGGACGCTCCGTCGATATATTTCCTCTTGTGGACTCGTGTAGCAGGTGCACAGGATGACCAGAGGTACTTGTTCGGAGATAAGTCTCTTCGTAAAGATGGAGCTTTATATATAAGAAAATAATTGTTTTAAGACATAATGAAATAACTATGCACACAATAACACATAACATGCATTTAAAATTTTAAACAATAGATAAATAAAGGCAGCGGAATACAAAAACACAAGCAAGAAACTAATGCTTATTTAGAATAGATGAAATGCATACACATATTTAATAAGAGTGATGCAAGAGAAATTATATAGCTCATAAACTGTCATTTCTCTAGTTTTCTCTAAACCGTGACTCCTTTTCACTCTTTTTTTGTAATAATACTTGCACTGTAGCTTTGTTAGAAAATCTATTTTGTAAGAAATATATATGCGCACTGTGAGCTCTATTATCTTGAATGTAGTATCTGATAAGGAAAAATATAGTTTTTTAAGAACATGTGTTAATAATTTAAAATTTTTTAAACATCAAGGTCGATTTTAGCAATCTCAAACTGATGGACAATTAGGGTTATTTTGAGTTTTGCATCTGGGAAATCAGGAAGACAGCTTGAAAGATATTTGGACTCTAAAGTTTATTTATGAGTAGAATAAATTTGCTTACTTTGAAAGCTCCATTGAAAACCGCATTAGCTTTATTTTAAAAGACGAATTTATATGCTTGCTTTGCGTATTAAAATCCAGAGAAATTTCCATTGATTAAAATATCTACTAATGATTTACTATTCAATATTATTAGCTGCGTTTGGAATTCTATTCCCTAATTCCTCACGGCGAGGATTTTCATGATTTCCTCCCTTGTGTAGTACGAATACCTTCCTGACTCCCTTCGAAAATCATTTATTGAAAACATTCAGTCCAATGAAATTAGCTCTCCTGTGAATAAATAACCCACGTGCATATACTATTTAATTTCAACAATTGAAAAGATCGTGTCTGGTTTTCTCCAAATTTCTCCATGCGGGAAATGGTATTTACGATTTATCAATTCTCATTAGACGCAGCGTGACTCTGTGTCATTAGTCTAAAGAACTAATCTGGAAAATATCACATTTAAGGACACTTTCAGTACTTTAATTTATATTTTTCTGCTTCGTTTATTAGGTCTATCACTGCATAATTTTATGAAAACTGCTTAAATTTAAATTTATATTTCAAGATAGACTCAAATCTGGAGAAGGACAGAGGACAAAAAAAATTCTCTGATAAACCAGCAACGCTTTTCACCTTAAAAAAACAGTGCTTTGCAAATTGTGTTCTTTCAGCATACGTGCTGCATTAAAGTTAATTAAATCATACGACTTTATGTAGAGAAGACTATTAAGAAGACTAACTATTTGATAATTTAAAAGGGACTTAATCATAATTTGTTCCTACAAATAAATAGCAATAGCAATTCATTATTTGAAAAACTATGCTGGATAGTGCAACTTAACAAGCATTTGCTACTAAGTATTCATCACCAGGATGAAATCAATTTCCAAAGAATTACGAAAATTAGATATGTTCATCATAATTACTTCGCAAGAGGGATTTGAAAACATTGTTTTTCAATTAATACTTTGAATAATTTATATTCTAGTAAAGACTTTATTTTCTAATTCTTAACTGCTTTTTCAAAGGCTCTTTTCATAAACGACTTTTCAAATAAAATTAATCCCACTGAACTCATTTTTCAATTAATTATAATTCTAACTGTACGAGTTTAGCCATCGCGTAACTTTCTGTTAATTATTTGAGGGATTAAAGACGTATAATAATAAAAATAATGTTCTTTTACCAATTTCTTGCAATCTTAAATATTAAATTAATATGTGTTTCAATTTATATAAAGAATCTTCTCAAAACAATTGCTGTCATTCTTTCCAAAATGAACTTTAATTTGGACTGAACATTTAGATAAAGAATATCCAAACTTTAAATATGAATGTCATTAATATTTAAAATGGTAAATTATGATATTTAATCTTATGTTGGATGTGAAAAATCAGAGATGTGCGAGCATTCACTTACGGGAGACATATGGCAAGCTAAAATCTAAAATTATTTCAAAAAGCAGCTTTGGACTGGTGTAGATTTTATATAAAACTCTATCTGCTTCAGAAATAAAAGAAATATGGGAAAGAAACTAGTTTGTTATTATTTATTCTCAATTTTTCTCTCACTTGGAAATTGTTTTTTCTGAAAACTTAAAATTTTTTCTTTATTTTTATCTTAAATTAAATTTAATTATTTAACTAATATTTAAACACGTTAGAATTATTTGAAATAAATACCAGCAACAAAATTTAATATTTAGCTGTGAGTATATATGAATTTTAAGGTGCAACAAAAGTGTCTTGCAAATACAAAACTTTAAACTTCAGATAGAAAACAAATATAAATTTGAGATTTTTCCTTTGAGTTATTATTATTATTGTCTATGTATGTTTAAACCAATATTTAGTAAAGAAAATTTAAAATTTATTAAAATATGGTCTATTTTGTTAACAAAAATTTTCATTTTACTTAAAACCTTTCTGACTCATCGACGGTTTTCAAAACAGGCGATCGGTCCGCATACATTTTACATGCCCTGCCGTATAGCATACGATATATACTAAGAAATAATCGACACCATTACAAAAATTACCGAACAGAACTCAGAAATGATGAAAACCCGTTTCCTGAGCAACTCGAATGCAAATTACTTTATTGATGATTCTATCAATACGGAAAATAACAAAAAAGGAAACGAATCTTTAAGGGCAAACATAGGATTTTGAAATGCGATTTCCTGTGGAGTGCAAAAAAAATTACTTTCTTCGTTTTTCTGAATCCATTTCTATCAGAATGTAATAGGAAAACTTAATATTTTCTAGCTCGTGATAAGCAACAGGTTTTTTTTTTCTACTGACTAAGCATAATATGAGAACTCCGGAATGTTTATCGAGATGACGATATGAGTTTCTCCGAAATGAGTTTTTCTTTCTTTATCATTTTAATAGCCATGTTCTAAATACTTAGAGAAGTAGTGACATTGTGAAATGCAAGCGAATTTTCCTCTTTTTTTTGGGGGGAGGCAGCTTTATTGTATATTTATAAATTTGCACAGCAATGCAAATTTGTAATATAAGCATTCTAAATTTAATGGCTTCAGGACATTTAATTGATATATAGTGTAAACAAAAATTAACTGATTCGCAAAACATGAATAAAAATTTATTTCTTTCCTTCATGATACATAAAATTTACTTAACTCCGCGCTGATTAAATTCATTTCGAGACCATGAGATTTAATTTATTCTTAATTAAAATGTGTTAAGAAATTTCAATGATCTTTAAGTCAATTATGCAGAAAGATTCACATCTTAAAATGGTAGCACACAGATTTCTCATTTATGTTTGGTGACATTTTCCTTTTCCCGTGTAATTCAATTTAACATAAATTTGCTTCAGTATTGTAGTGCATGTTTTTGACTTCAAACAATAACGATGCTTGAGCAAGCAAGTAAGCAACTATTCCTTTGTTTTGAATAAACAGCGTTCTCCCTCTCTACAAGCATCGCCCATTTGGCGATAGAAACAAAGGCAACATGATAAATAGTACTTCAGCACTGCGACATCACTGTGCTCCCTTAACAGGTAATCCAAATTCATTACCCAATTTTAAAGTCTGTATGATGCACACTGAGCATGCTGGCGCTGTATCAAGCTGGGAATGAACAGTTGCATACTTTTTTTTTGTTATAAGGTCATTTAATTGATATAGAGTGAGATCAAATTTGCTTTTTTTTTCACAAATAACATAAAATTTACTTCAATCTGTGTAAAAAAAATTATTCTGAAAATAATTCGGAGAACTTTCAGATGTTATATTACGCCCAAAGGGGCAGTTTTTAAATTTACATGCACATACACGTTGCGAGAGCATTTGGGCTAATATCCTTTTGAGCTAAAAATATTTAAAAATAGCCTACGTTTAAAATTTACGGTACACAGTCTCGCGCGCTAGAGATAAAAATGTTTTTTTCCCTTACAGTGTTGCCATTGTTCGCTTTGAAATTATTGAGTTTGTTAAAAAAAATTGTTAAAGTTTTAAATGTATGAAATACACAATAAAAGAATTTCGAAACTTAAAATTCGGGCTTCCAGGTTTCCATATTCGAATGTAGGACTATGCTATTCAAAATTTGATCGCTCCAGGTACCGCTGTTTTTTCACTATGGAAAAAGCATGCATACATTCATGCAAATTCTTCATTATTTAATTTCTTTAAATATAATACAGGGTGATAATATTTGGTGATAAGAATATGAAAAGTGATTCAGACTTTATAGCGATTCAACGTAAAACCCCGTTCTGAAACTAATAGCCCTTCTGGATTAAAGCTCCTTTGGGCTAGAAAGAAGTTATTTTTCTTTTTTTTAACACGCAATCTAGTTTCATTTATTATTATTTTTTTTTAATTTCCCCAAAATCAAATTAATTTTTAAGTATGCTAGGACCTGTTCTTAAACCAGTAACCTTTATTTCATTTTTACCTCACTAAATATAAACAAAGAGCTACTTTTTTGCGTAAATCCATCATAACTTGTGTCATGTCAGCACTGACGTCTGCGAGTGACATCGCCCGTTGATTTCCTTGAAACAGAACACTAGCTAACAGGAGGATATATGTCTATGCATGCATGCAAAGCATTTTTGATAATCCGCATATATACAGTTTCGTGTGATAATTTTTTCAGGTGTACCTTGTAAATGTAAGATACTTTTGCTGAATACTTTTGCTGCTTGCACCATGCAGATATAAGAAAAATTAAAAAGAATTTTGTTTACTAACTAATCTATATGTCTCGTATACATTTGTTAAATTAATTTAATAGCCCCTTAAAAATTGTTTTATATTTCCGAAAATATTTGTACTTATTTATTTATCATTTTTAATGAGTATTTGTGCTGTGTTATTTCTATTTATTTAGTTTGCCTTAAATTTATGTTTATATATCGTATATTTTATTTAATTTTGAATTTGAGTTCACTTGTGTTTGTATATATTTATTTCATGCTTTATGTTAATGAATTTTTAATACTAAACCGATTGCGTTGAAATTGTATCTCAAGTAAAAACAGAGATATAGCCATAAACACTGCTATTGAGCTTTGGTGACATTCTAGAAGTTTCTAGAAAAAAAGTTTCCAACGCTTTAGCAGCGATTTTTTTGGGCGCTTCGAGAGGTGCTTACGAGACTTGGCAACTGTAAAAATAAGAGATTGTGAGAGGCCGTGAGTTAATTGGATCGAGATGCTTGTCTCTTTTATACTCTTAAGCTTTCTGCCGTTTAATTATCGCGTTACACTTGTTCTGGAACGATGTTTTGATCTCTGATATTCCTCAAGTATTAAGGAGAATTTTGCCTAATCGCAGTTTTTCTTCTCTGTTTATTTTGCTGTAAGAGCTATTATTTATCTCAAAAAAGTTTTTAGTAATCTTAAAGTGATCTCTATGAGGTCCGCAGTACGCAACAAAGACGTTTAGGTAATTCAAACGGATAATTTTTATCAAACAAGGTGACATTTTCGGGTAGTAATGAATGGTTATAGTCCGAGAAGCACAGTCATTTTAAAAATTTGATGATTTGGATTTCCCTCTTCACCTAGTTAAAATTTAATGAGGAAAGCGAAAATTGATCGATAATTCTTCTATAAAAGCTTACTTTACAATTACATGCCTAACTGAAGGAGCCAGAAAAAGATGGCTATTTATTTCTCAGATATGCGCACTTCTCTACCTGACTCCTCAAATGCAGCTTAACATGCTAGCTGATTTTCCAGATATAATGTTGTCCGTTTCATAAACCATTTCGTTATACTTTTAACTCCTTATGCTGCTGGCAACTTCCCAATTTCATTCCATACAGTCTATTTGCATTTAGCATACGCAGCAATAATTTTATTTTTCACTAGTTTTAGCATTTAACAGTTGCTTGCAAATAAAATTTTAAGGAATTCTAAATTTAATTAATAAAAGAGGCACCTATCTCTGTGTAATAAATGCATTGACTTCAAAATTTGTTTAGTGCATCTATGCAGAAAATTCCACCACATTGTTCACATTTCAAGAGCTCTCGATTTTGATAGATCTAGATCTTCAGCAGAATCTTTCCTACATTACGTTACCATGATATTTATCATCTAATAAGATGTGTTACGATATTTATCATCCTCTGAGACAAATCACTGCACGAGACATAAACGCTTTACTTTAGTTCCCAAGATTAAATAAGTAGTCGTTTCCCAGAATGATGTCATTTGACATGGCATTGAGATATTTAACAAATTAATTTTTCTATTCAAATTACAACTGATTGACATATAAAGTGATTTAAAAGCAAAAAACAAGCTTCAAAATATTTTAAATCTTTATTTTATTTTTTAATAATTCACCTTTTAGAGACATTACGACTTTTGAAATAGGAGACATAAAAAATGTCTTCGCGGAGACTCGAACCTAAACCTTTCGAATACGCGCCGTGTGCGTTACGTTACACCCCGAAAGCATGCAGAAAGAAGGGAGAAAATACTTATATGCTCCCTATTTTAAAGGGCGACTGTGGATTAGGAAACCCAGTCGCCAAATACTGGTGGTGAAGAAACATCATCCTACACATTTTAGTTCGGGTGCCACTGTAGAGTCATTAGGATTCTTTTGATGAGGGTGACGTGAAAATACGTGCCGAGTATGCTACCATTACACTACGAAGGCATGCAGAAAGAAAGAAGAAAATACCTTACAACCTAATTGGCTTAAACTAAAATTCATTTAATTTGTAACATATTCAAAATACAATTATGGACATTTGCGGTATCATCTAAATTAATGAAGAAAAAAGTTAATTCCATACATTAGAGCCTCCAGTAAATATGTATTTTTTTTTCTTTAGAAACGACTTTAGCTGGTTCATTTTAAAATGTTTAACTGTTGCATTAATTTATTATCCATTTATCATCAAAGTAATGTCATTGCATTGATCTTTGATTCGTTTATCTGCCCTCGCTTATTTGCCGGCAAGTTCTCAACATGTTCACTGTTCGTCAAAGCGTAAGATCTTGAATTCATTCTCCATATTTTAAAGACAGATGTACCTTTGAAGGGCCGTTTAAAAAATTGTCATGGTTTCTGAAATCCTGATGAGTTAATCCTCTGTGAACTAAAATGATAATTAATTTTTGAAATAATAGCAAAAAAAAACCATGAAAAAAATTCACAAGAAACTAACAATCATTACAAAACTAAAATTTCACAAATGATTAAACTCTCTAAAGCACTGAAGTACAGAGTTAAAAAAATTGTGTCTTGTAATTTGAAAAATTATCAAAATTTGATAAAATTTTCAGAATCTTTGATTAGGAAACCCTTAATACAAAGTGATTACGACCCAAGAGTAAATGCAACTAAAATATTGATTTTTATCTCGGCTTGAGGTTACAAAAACTAAAGCGTTAACAGAAACACCCCCTTCTTGCATTCTGATTTTGCAACAGTATTTCAGTTACTTACTAACAACTAAGAACTAAGAACCTAGCTGTTTACAACCTCCTAACCTAACTATAAGCAAAATCAAAACCAAAACTACCCCAAAAAATCAACGCAGCATTAATGGTAGCTAGAATCTAAGAGTTACAGCGCTTTGGTACGAGTTGCCAGCACTCTTTCTCTAAACTTCGATTTTCGCTCTTTATTTAAATTCATTTAACTTGCATTTCTGGTGGAATTGACGGAAAGCAGATTTAGATCTAGATTGAGAAAATAACGTGTTAAATTTATTTCTTAAAATCCATCAGATATATAACTAATACATCAGACTTTAAAATCCATCAGATATATGACTAATACCCTCTTTGTTTTCTAAGCTGTTAGAATTGTACTTAGTACATTGAATTTAAGACTGAATGATGCATAGACCCCTTAATTCGAATTTTTTCTAGTTACTGTATTTCTTGCTGGAAATTTCTGTAGAATTTCAAGTTTCTGAAATTTATTCAGGCATTCAAAGCAACCATAAACGAGTTGTACTACAGCTCCTGACCAACTTTTTTTCCTTACCCAAATTAACAAATACATTTTTCGTAATAAACAAATACATACCTACATTTGTGTCAAACTGAAACTGTTATGGTATTCTGTATTCTGCCATGGAGATATTTCATCAGCAGTTCCTGTGAACAAACTTTCACAGATACAAGTTTTACAGCTGCTAGAATAGATTTTGTTAAGCCAGAATACTTTTCTTTTAGTAATATTTTTTGTTATATTTTATTTAGTCGCAGATTTATAGCGGGAACATAAGCTATTTCAAATGTAAGGGCTTGTCCAAGCACAGAATTTAGCTCAGCCGTTCTCAAATGAAATCGATACAATTTGATAATATCCGTGTACAACATAAAATTAAATTTGCTTGATTTACTGATAAAAAGTTGTTTAGTGACACTATCCAAAAACTTTTTGCAGTCGAACATATTTCTCTTTTCCAGAAAACAAAAGTTGTGGTTTCAGGAAATACCCTTTTTTTAAAATCGCGTTTACCGAATGCATAATTATATTTCACCTCGTGGATTTAAATTAAAAAAAATACTGCAAGCAAACAGGTTAATGATTCACTGAAATTTATTAAAACCACTTTTATGTGGCATCTTAAAAAATATTTTATTGTAAGGAGTCTGAGCTCTTGCGAATCGGAGTTTCTTATATTTATATATTTTATTGTATGATTTTGTTATTCAAAATTTGTGAACCAAACAATAAGCAATATTTACGTTCATCCAAGTGCCAACATCTTTTTTGTTGCTGTTGTTTCAACCGGAAACTCGGGACACATAGTTAGATTAAAAGATAACTATCTAAAAATGGATGTTATTGAAGCGGGACAGAACACACCATCAGAGATAGTATTACTGATCCCCAGCTATAATTCAAGTTGTGAGACAAGGAAAGAAGCGACGTTTTGAAAATAATTATCAACTAATCAGTGATAATGTCCTCAGCAACGAATCGTGCTCGCAAATTCAATGAATGCTGGGTATTTGAGGCCAGAAAAGGAGCGGTATTTGAGATGTATTAGTTATTAGTAATCTGTCTTTTAAAGTCCAAATATGCAAAAGCTCTCTTCCATTTCTAGCGAGCGCGGACGCATCAAGCATAATCGTTGTTATCAGGGCGAAGTTAAATTTACTACTCCTTCTGCGTATGTTAACTGTTTGAAAAATGTGTTTTTCTGAACAGTAATCCAAATATTGCGCACTGCGGGGGGGGGGAGAAAGAAAAGAAAAGAAAAAAAAAAGAAAAAAGGACAGTTCTATATCTTCTTCAGCCGATTGACGAAATTCCAGTTGCGTTTTTCATGCCTCGAAAGCGCGACTTAGGATATATATTAGATTTATATGTAGCATCCATCATTCTAACATCGGTATTTTGACACAAAATCGGGCTTTTTCTGAAATGACATGCCAATTTTTTTTCATATTTCGATTCTACGACTCAAATTATGCCTAATATTAATTTTGTAAAATTTGGTGCGAAATTTACGAAGAAATTCAAAAATTTACCTTGGCGTAATTTTTTCAGTTTTTGCCAAGAATAATTTACTTGGCGAACTTCTTCATTTATAGCAACCTATTTTTTTTTTTTTTCTTTCAAATAATTTTAACAAAGTGCGCAAACCACATTTGTCTTATTATAGCTTTTAAGAAATATGCCAAATTTCAAAGCGCGCAAATATATCTTAGGAAATTTTGAATAAAAAAAACTCTAATTTTTTCCAGGTGTGCCTAGAAACTACATCTACTTTAAGACGATGGTAAAAATTTATAGATTATAATGCAAAATGTTTTTCGAAAAACGTATAAAAATTATTTAAAAATAAAAATTTTAAAAATAAATCATAAAAAACGGGCGAATTTTATTTTGAATGAACCTTAATTTCGAAATGCGAAAGAAGGAATCAGGTGAGTTTAATAAAAAAAAAGAGATATTAATAAATATAAATCAAATTCAATTAACATTGAGGAAGTAAAATTTTGAGAGCTAATTTTTTTAAAAACTACTCTTGCGATTTTCACTAAACTGGGCAGTTTGACATAATTTGAGTCGTAGAATCGAAATATGGAAAAAAAATTGGCATGTTATTTCAGAAAAATTCGATTTTGTGTCAAAATACGTATATTAGAGCAACGCTATATATAAATCTAATATATATCCTAAGTCGCGCTATCGAGACATGAAAAACGCAATTTGAATTTCATCAATCGGCCCAGTAGAACGGGGAGATATAGGATTGTGCCCCCGCTTTTTTTTCGCAGGGTACATTTTAAGAAAAGTGCTCAAATTTACAACCTAAATTTGCGATGTCTCCATCGAAAGAACTCTAAAGGAGCTCACCTGCCACTTGAAACACTTGTTTTGAGGATTTGCAAGCATTAGTGAGCATGGGACGGAGTTCCTAATCTATAATAATGATGTATATTATGCTCCCAAAGCAAATTTAAGGAAATCATTTGTGATGTATTCAGTGCGTATTAAAGAAAACCAAAACGTGATATCGGTTTCACTAGCTAAAAAATGTTGTAAAAACCTTTCCCATATATTTCAGTAGAGGTACAGAAGAAATCATTTGCTAATAAAATTTTTAAGTGAGTATTATAACTGAAACAACCAAGTTAATGAAATCAATAACATTTTCGAATGGCTTTCGAAAATTTCTAAAACACTGTAATTTTTTATTTCGAGAGATAAAATACAAAACGATTTCAAAAACTAAGGGAATCAAAATCAAAAAATAAGATTTGTAACTAAAACTCACATAAAAAGTTTACATATTCAATTTTAATCAATCATTCATCATCAATTAATCAATTAGTAATTAATTTTCAATTAATTAATGATTAATTTACTTCCTCGGTTAATTAATAATTAATTACTTTCAAACTTTTGATAAATTTAAAAATAATAAATGAACTTCTCAGTTATTTAAATCTTTATTCCTTCTTTTAATAATACATAGAAGTGATAAAATTTAAAATGCATCAAATCTCTGATGACAGTTATCTCCCTAAGACGATTAATATTAAAATTAATATTAAAATTATGCATTATTTCTTTTCTATTTATAGAAATTCTGCTTAAAATACTTTCTCAAATATGACATGATTTTTTAGCCTCTGAGGCATCTTTTAAATGGAAAAGTCTAAGTCAATTTATAATTCATGCTCTATTCGGTCCATTTCAAATTAGCGCACTTTTTATTTTAATAGTGAAATATGTTAAACAAGTACTTAACTTTCTCTGAATATTTCTGAAAGAGAATAAAAAAAGGATCTTTTAAAAATAGTATTAAAAACTTGTAACTGAGTTATTATAAAATGTAAGGGAATAATTCTTTTAATTATACTTTTCAGATTTTTTTTTACCCTTAATTTCCACAGTACATATCCTAAAACTCTTCTTTATTACTTCGCTAAGTACGCATCTCATAGAATTTGCTTTACAATACCTTTTAACAGAATGCTTTCCGGTACGAACAATTCTTGCTTAAATAGTTTTATAACGTTCCTCGGTTAATTAATAATTAATTACTTTCAAACTTTTATTAAATTATCAAATTTAGGTTGTCAACAGGATTTCAATTTATGTTCACAATTCAATGTTAAGGTCCTAATATATTTAGATAGTATTTATAATCATTATAAATTTAGATACATTTAATAATTAAGATTTCTTTTCACAGTAACTTTCACATGAGTTTATGAATGAATAAATCCTTCATTTCAAATACATTTATAAATAATTTAATAAATATTTACTTATTTTGCTAAAGGCAGGTACATGCTTTTTGCAAGCATATGCATAAATACCATACATATTTCATATTTTACATTTTCGGCATGTGCAAATCTTTAATTTCTGTGCATTCACAATCTTTTTCGAGTAAAGTAATTTACAATAATTTAGCGTATACCCGAAATTTCTACATAAGAAATATGTATAAATGTAATTTGAATGAAAATTATATACGTTATTTTTAATACCCGTTCAAAGGTAATTTTTTCTTCGAAATTCCTCCATGATGGCATCTCTCCCTTCTGGCAGATAGCCCTTGCATGCCTTACTCTATTTAATAAAAAATGTAGCCTGACTTAGGTGGCTAATTACAAATATTTTAACAGGCATAATTTTCTATTTACATTTAGCCATCAAGTTTCAAACTTTTGACTTAAAACACGTTTTAGGGTATATTCATTATCAAATTTAAACTCAATTTCTCAGAGATATCTTTAATCCAGAAGAGAGTTAATTGTGAATCGTTTTAATTACGATACTGAGAGCAAATATTGTAATACACTCCAGTTAACCATTCTTTGTCTATGAATGAGACCTGCGTACGTTAAGAAGCGAACATAAACTTCGAATTTCCAAGAAAAAAGACTTGTGTTGGAAAAACTTAATAATCTGAAATCAGCTAAAAGGACCATTCATGATCAGACCTTCTTTGGCGGGATACAACAAATGTTCTAACCTCTGTCGGTTACCTCACTTTCAAATTCTTACTAGGCTGTCTTGATGATGTGGCACGTTCACATGGTCACATCATCTTGACCGCACATGGTACTTCCGCAAATGTATCCATCCTCTGTTCCGCACGTTTGTGTAAAACTGTTCATAATTTTACACAAATGTGGGGTTACAAATCAAGGAAGAGTTCACTTATTGGCATATCTGGGTGCATATTTATTAATTTTGACGAGGGTGGCAGCATTTGGTGGTAATTTTATTTTTTAATTAACCTAAATAAATAAAAAGTGTAAACCCAAAGTGATTATTTTTCAGTTATATAAAAATAAAATGATGTGTGCAAAATGAGCAACTATAAAGCCTCTCCTCTGAAATTTTTTAAAAAGTACATGTTACAATAATATGTGGATGACAAAAAAAATTTATTTTATTTAAAACCTTTTGGCGTTCGGAACATAAAGCAGCAAATACTTTATGAAGGTATCGAAAAACGTGTACAATTTTAAAGGTACCGTAAGGCAGGGCGGGGACGAGGGTGAAGCAGGTGAGGCACTTGCCTCAGGTTAGCAAGTAGAAGGAGCGCCAAATTAGCTATTCTATCAAAAATTCAAAAACTTATCTTTAAAACTGACGTTAAAAAGTTTTAACGTAACTTTATTAAAAACTTTTAATTTAGGAATGCATCAGTTAATATTAAAAGAATTTTGTGTTATAAACAATCCAGCTAAAAAAAAGGAAAAGAAAAACTAAGAGCATTAATTTATTCTCAAAAGACACGATCTTTCACAGTAGTGTGTATAATATTTTCTAACATTCATATTTGTTACTGAACGTAGCTTTAAGGAACTAATTACACTTTGTATAACGAATTGTATAGACTAAACGTTCATAGAAAAATGTTATACTGCTGACATTAGTTGTTCTTTGCTGTCTCTCATTAGTTTAACTTAAGCTCTTTACTTAGTCATAACAAACTTTCCAAAGTCACTCTTTTAGTTTAACTGATCTACGTCAAATCACCCTTTTTAAGGATCGAACGACGAATTTTGCTGATATGTAAGGAAATTATCTTAGTGGAAAGGCCGAGCAATTTTGCAATAGATAAATGCGTAAAACGAGATCGAAGCTGGGCTATTGTGATTACTTTTTAATAATGAATATCTTTTATGATTGCAAGAAGTAAATGTTTTAAAGGCTTCATTTTACGGTATTTACATAGCTCAGTACAGAATTATTCGCTTTTCATTTTCAATTTATTTTGAAATTAGGAATGTCGGTTCTTTTCTGTTAACGAAGCTCTACTTACCGCCAAACATAAACGTTGGTGCAAAATCTAACTAAATGATGGCAACCAAAAGCTTCATGAAAAGAATGACTCTTTTAAATATAATGAATGTAACACACATAATGTTTAATGTGAGCAGTACAAAGCTTTGCGCGATGTCAAATTTCTGCAATTCTCTGATGTTTTTTAACCGAAAGCAGATCACTATGTACTACATGGGAAGAACGAGACTGTTGTTCTTCCCATGTACATAGCAATATGTTTTCGCTTAAAAACTTCCTCGAATTGTATAAATGGGGCGCGAGTTCGGCAAAGAATGGTTATCTGCACTTTCAAATCGAATGCAACTGTAGATCTAGGGTAGAAAATTACGGGATTGATATTTATACTTCTTGCTTGTTCACAATTGCTATTGCTTCACTATTGCTAACCCAATAGAAATAGTCTACCACACTTGGTGCTTTGACGCACATTTGGACTGGCACCCCTTTAACAAAAAACAACGCAATGCCTCTAGAATTTGTTTTCCATGCGCGCCATTGCATTGCATATACTACAAGGCATTTATTCTAGTATTTTCAAAATAAATTATATATTTAAACAAGCTTTTAAGTTACACAGCTTTATTTAAGGGCATTAAAAAGTAAATGTAATTTTTCAGCTTTTTTTTTTTTTTTTCAATTTCACTATTCAACCCTATATGTTACTAAAAATAAAATCATAGGGTACCCGTACAAGAACAGTTCTGAAACACTAACAGAATTTTAAGGAACGATAAAAATGATGGTATAAAAATGGTATGTGTAAGTCTGGTTGCGCTCAATTCAGTTAAATTTTCGTCCATGAGTTCGATCTTAAATTCATCTTTGTTGACAGCTCTATAACTTAAATTCTTCAATTTCCAGAATTGTATTAAAAGTGTATCAGATACGAAGTCCTATAATAAAAAACACGCGCACATCTAGAAAAAGAAAGTGTTACATATATTATTAAACTGATATATTAATAATCTGATAACGCTATCAAATTCTGATTATGTTATCTAATTGCTAAGTGAGATTACAATTTCTACTGAAGAGGACAGTGTTTTGAAATACTATATTGTCTATGTGTATGGTTCCTTTTTTAAAAGTAACGTATGTTTTGTTTTAATACGTTCTTAAATTTGGAACGGGCAATTAGACGAATACTAAAATTCTTTAAGCATAAAAAAAAATCCGGCACTTGTAATAAAAATTAAAAAATAAGAAAAATCCTTGAAAAATATCTAAAAATCTGCAATTCTTAACCATGAATCTCACTAAATTAATAATGTGCTATCAGTATTAAAAAATACTATTTATTTATTAAATTAAATAGTGATAAACAAATAAAATTTTTGAAAAAAATTCCAGCTCAAAAATAATTCAGCAGTTATGAACATCTGCATTAGATTTTCAAACTCTAAACTGTTTTGAGTATAATCTCAGGAATTCTTTGCAATTACAGGCTTTATTTTAATCACATAAAAAAATATATACAAACTAGTAGTTCCCGATTGCCATTTGAGTTACATAACAGAAGTTGTTAGCCAAATGTAATTCATTTGGCTAACTTACATGCGCGAAACATATGGCTTATTACTAGCAATTATAAGCCAATTGTCTCTGTTAGTCGGCTTTTGGACTTTGAGCAGAAGCATTGCTAAAAAAAGAATACAAAATCGCATAAAGGGTTTCAGTAGAAAATTTAGCATCTGTTTTAAAGAGAAAGAATCTCGTTTATCGGAGGCAGAGGAAACGAACATCTGTTTGGTTTCATTCTAGAATTTACTTGCACGTTTATTACACAATTCGTAATGCTTATTATACGTTTGGTAATGCACAAAGCAAAGCTTTAGCACAAATAAAGGCAAGCACACTAATAATCTTGCGGCTCTTCCTATACTTATATGAACACAATTTGCAAAATTCCTATTTCACTTTTCATTTTTAGTACAGAAAAACTCGCTGTAGAAAAAGGTATTCCTGAAAGACTATTTTACGTTCACGGTTTTCCTTCCCCCCTCCTCCCCAATGAAAATATGTGTATTTATTTTTTCCCCTTCTTTTAATAAATGACACAGGCTCTTATTGTAATTCATGTCGAAACAAGATAGTTACTTACTTCGAAATGTATAACATTACTATAACAAATAGAATATCTAAGCTGGTTTAACTTAAGAATTCAGATTTTTTTTATTTTACTTGATAACTGGAGAATGATAATTTTGAAAACCCATTTTATATTAAAAATTAAATCATACATATAAAAACGCAAAAGGAAAAATCCTCAAGTCTAGTATGGCTAACAAAATGAAAATTTATAGATATTTAAAGAAATCCATCAAAAATGTGGTAAGAGATTTATTTTTAAATATAATTTTGTTGCTCAATCTCTCCTCTAAAATCTACTGTAGAACACAAAGAAAGTTAATATTAAGAATTTGCTAAGGCGCATTTTCTGAACTCACAGGCGAGTGCCATAAATCCCTGTGTTTGGCCATTTGAAACAGCAACGCGAGCATTCATTGCTTCAAATCACTTCTGATTTATGTCTCACAAACCCTCTTTAAAAGTTTTTTTGCTCAGTGCCCCCTTTTAATCTGTTTTCCTTCAGGCTTATAGAATATATATATATATTCCTAATAGATTATTTAATATATTATCTCCTTTGAAAAATATAGTGAAAAAAGTAGTTAGCATCCTATTGAAATGAATTTACTCATTAGCATATCTAAAATTGAATTATTAAAAAGGAATAATTGAAAACGAAAATGCAATCAACAAACTAAGTAATTATCATCATTGACCGGAAATTAGTTGACTTTTCAAGAGAAACAAATAACTTGAGATCAAATAACAATACTTGATAAACGCGAAAGTATTTCGTCTTTTAATCAAGTAAGAATCAAGACTAAATAAAGGTTTTTAGTAAGATTGAGCTTAAGTTATTCAAATTGCTCATTAAAAATCAGTAAGAAACTGGAGGTTCTATCGAGCTTTAAATGCAATCTACTAGATGCCCTTTGAATGTGATGTGCAGGCACTGTGTGAATACATACTGAAATTTCGAAGTTAATTAAACCTCTACCTGGAAACAGATGAGGAATTGCTGCACCTTTTTAAAAGCACTTTATTTAATGAATCCTGAAATTCCTGTCAACCCTTTCAATAACGTGTACTGAAAGAATACTTTCGCGTACCATTTATCTTTACGGTTTCACGTATTGAGATCTTGTCTTTACAATTTTAGACGGGTAGTTTGTAATTTGTACATTATACATGCCTTTGGATTTTATTTTTAAAGCTTCTTTTGCATATAACCGGTGTGAGAGGGGAAACAATAGGATCTGGTAAACTCTTGCAAAGAAGAATAATTCAAAATTGGTTTAAATGATTATTATATGAATGTTGTTTAAAAGTTTGTTTCAAAATTGCATAGGCAATGAAATTTTCCAATTCTTTTGCAAACTTGCTTCTCAATGTTCCCTTATTGCTCCTTGGACCAGCAACGCCAGCGTCGTTAGCCTGATGGAAAATTGTATTATAGATAAATGATCATTTTCCAGAAAGAATAATCTCTGCAGGTTGGAGTAAGAGTTTAACGAGTGTATTTTGCAGCTCGTTAAGCCATAAAAGCCTGCCATTGACCATCTGATTATTTTATGGCTTAGTCAATATCGAGCTTCCTCGAAGATGACATTACCTCCAAAAAAAATAAAAACAGAAGAGGTTTTTCATGTTTGAGATGTTTAGAATTATAAAGCTTTTTGAATGTTTCTGTTAAAACCAGCAACTGAAAAAAAAGCCATATTTTGAAACTGACAGTTATATATCAGTTATATATAGTTTATTGAGATATTTGCCAAATGACATACCAAGAGCTAGTTGCCATCAGAAAAGAGGCAGCGTTTTCCAGCATTTGTTGCACATCTTTAAAATTAGGCAAAACAGCAAACTCGTGTTTGGCTTATTTCTATCGATTTCGATGCGAACAAGTACAGGTTCCTTTTCATCAGGAGCAAAAAAATTCCCTATTTGAATGTTTTTTTTTCTCTTAGATCTATCTGAAGTTGAAAAAATACTGCTAAAGAATTTTTTTGTTCCTGACGAAATGCTTTTGCGAGAAATCGCCAGAATTTTAATTAAAATCTACGCCAAACACAAAAAGCTGCTTATTTGCTTAAATTTAAACTTTACTTTGGGATGTTTCTCTACGTTTTTGATGTTGTACATCTTTCAAAATGGACATACCGTTCGTATGGTTGGGCCAGGATGTCTTTTACGATCCCAGTTCCCTATGTTTACTCATACATTTGGAAGTAAATGATAGCTCAGGGACTCCAATTAGGGAATTCCCTATAGTTTAACAATCATTGCTCCAAAGTCCATTATTACTTAATTCGAAAGCCATATAGTAAATGTTTACGATTTTACGGAAATACAGTTGACCCTTGAAAGACGCGTGGGTTAAGGTCGCCGGCATCAGTATTGTCGGAAAACTCATAGAATTTTTTAACTGTTTTATAATATTTAACTAGTTATAGTCTATCCGTAGAACGGTTAAGGTTTTGAAGCATGAAAGTAGTGGAAATAGGAGAGTTTGGGGCCATGTGACGCTGGGGCTGTGTGGCGCACAGGAGGGGGGGGCAGGAATTTACTGAGGCGCTCAGGAGCAAAGCAAGCTGTATGTATGTACTTACATACAGCTTTGCTCAGGAGCACATGCGGGTTGCTACATCACCAACTATGTACCCGTTGCATCTTGTTCGTGACGTCGTCACACATTACCACCTCGGATTATCTTGCTATTGCAACGTCAGTCCCATGTTTCATCCTGTTTGTGTTGTAATCCGATTTCATGTACACGTTTATCTATTTACGCAGAACTCTCCACTGCTTTGATCTCATACTAAATCCGCAACCTGATTGCAACATGCAGATACATGCTAGAACTTTCTAGAACATTCTATTCAGTTTAGTAACGGCTGCTAGAGGCAGTAGTCTTACCTATAACGCTTTGTGATTGGTTTCTCTGGATCCCGACCAAGGTCTATATAGACAGACGCTGGACCCTTTTCCACCATTTTTGTCTGTGTTATTTGCTTCACTCCTAATTTCGCTCAGTTTCATTGGTTCAGTTTGAATTGATTGGGTTGGTTTCATTCATCATTTCATTTCTATTCATCGACTGGTTCAGTTTGAACCAAGACGATTGTACTTCGAGGCAGTCACCATACTCACGATGATTGAAAAATTTGACGATCATTTAATACTGTACTATTTTAAAGATTTTCACAACAAAGAAAAAGCAGAAGGAGGAAGTTGAGGAAAGACCATTTACTTAAACTTGACTCAAAATGTAGCGAAATATGTGCCGTCATGAAAGAAACTCTTATTTATAAATCTGATAACTATTTCGGGAGAAAGCTGCTAATTGGTGATATACATTTTGAACGTGAATATGCTAATGATCCTTACCGCCCAAATGGATTTCATGAACTGCGGACCGACAGTACGTTAAAACTCTATGTGGGCATGTGACCTTCGTTCTTACATAGAATTTACAATTCTACTAAAAGTTTTTGTAAGAGCGAAGATCACATGCCTACTTAAAGTTTCAGTGTACTGCTGGCGTGTTTCCTTCGCTGAAATCAGTTTTTATGGTGAATTTTTATACAGTTAATTATATATAATAACCGTCCAAAATTTGCATACTTGACCTTCACTGTATCTCTTTTTAGTAAATTTACGATTTATATGATATGTCGTTCCAAAAATAAGCTTCGAATTGGAAAAGTATTTACATATTCTACTGAATTTCCTATATCTGAAGAACTTCTTTTACTTCTAAATTTTTACCTTATGTCTGCATAACCTGCATTTATTCGATTCGTCTTGTTATTGCTGATAGGAAAAATTGCAATTACGTGAAACACTTGGATAACTGAAGTCCATATGTATGTTGAAAAGTGAGAACAAATCCGGCATTCTATAATAACTGACTGATACTCTGAATAATAAAATTTTAAGAAAACATAAAGTTTCATTCGCGTGAATAAAATAAGTATATTTTTCAAAAGCATCCAAGAAATCTATTACAGTTGTCAAAATAAACGATCTACAAATATAATTTTAAATATTTAAATAACTCATAAACTGAATATAAACCAAAAAAGTATCAAGAATTCATTGGCATATACCAATAGCAAAGTTAGAATAGTTTCCAAGTGTTTAAAAGACAATCGAGAGCGCAGTTTCAAAACGTTTGCGAAAAGACAACGACCTCACAAATACATGTAACACATGTATTTGTGTAACATGACATTATTTAAAAATTTCTATAGAAATTTTATTTCCGATATAGGAAAATACGCATTAAAGAATTAAATGTGAGTATTCATGTACATGTTTGTAAAGAAACTTATATATCAATTTTTAGAAAAATTTTGAATATTTTCCATTTTGGTAATAATATTGGCTAAATCTGGAAAATTTTCTATACTGAATATATGTGGCTACGAAATTCTTTGGAAAAGCGAAAAGTTAATAATCATTTCAATACTTCACTAGAAATCAAGTGTTTCAGATAAACAACAATTTGAAAATTAACTAATCGTACAACGAAGTACATATTTAAATTATTTTACTAAACTTCTCATTTTAAATTGTAATGTTACTGAAGCTGAATCTTCGAAACATTCAACATATTTATTAAATCAACTAACAATGACTATGAAATGTGATTCGAAGTACATAAAATACAATGTAAATATAGAGCTTAAAGAAAATACACGAAAATTTAGTGACTTGCAGCCATAAAAAACATAAAAACGAGTAATAATTTCTAAGTGTTCAAGATGTTGCGGAATAGAAATTTTTTTTCAAACCATGTTTCTGAAAATATGATGATATTAGTTACGTTCAAGACTTGAGCTTCGAAATTTAGATGTGATGTAATGAAAACAATATTAAAGGTTTGAATGAAGGTAGGTACTCATTTAAGTGTTTTAAAATAAATGCATAGAATTTCAGAAAATATTCATATGCTTTTCTAATTCGGCTCTAAGTTATTTTCTGACTCGAGCATGTGTGAGATACGAAACACAACTGGAAGCGAAAAATTGTAACCACTTCATTCTGAACACATAATTCTAACCTTTTATGTAAATATGAAGGTTAAAAAGAAACCTAGGAGTAAAATAAAAGAAATATACGGTTTTTTTCCATTGATTTAGGTTGAGAAAGTTTCAGTTTTTTTTAATTTTTAGGCGGAAAAATTTTCTGTGCGAAAAATCTTGTTGTACTTTCAAAGTGAAGAAAAAACTTCGCTTAATTTTGCACTTTTTTTCCAAGGCGGAAAAGTTTTATTCACATTTTTCTAAGGCAAAAAATGTTCACAACAGTTGCCGATAGGACTCAAATGAAACAGTATGGATTTTGAGTTGAAAAAATTTTCACGGTAATTTTTTTTTAAATCAAAAAATCTACGCTTTAATTTAGTCTCTGGGAAAACACATATTAATTTTAAAATGTAATTAGAAATAATTACTCTTTGAGTAAGTCAAAAAAAAATTCATCTACATTTTTTTAGGTCTAAAAAGTTTCACTTTAATTTTCTTTAGGAAGAAAAATCTCCACTTTTATTTTGTCTAGGGAAAACCCATGTTAAATTCAAAATGTAAGGGGAAAAAGTTACACTTTGATTTTAAAAAGTCGAAAAAAATTCTTTTAGATTTTTTTAGGTCGAAAAAGTTTCACTTTAATTTTTTTAGGAAGAAAAATCTCCCCTTTTATTTTGTATTTGGGAAAATCCATGTTAAATTCAAAATGTAAGGGGAAAAAGTCACACTTTGATTTTAAAAAGTCGAAAAAAATTCATTTAGATTTTTTTGGGTCGAAAACGTTTCACTTTAACTTTTTTAGAGAGAAAAATTTCACTTACCTTTTTTTACTGAGATGAAAAAGATTTCTTATTGGTTACGGTATATTCTATTTTCGTTCTAAACGTTTTGCGTTTGAGTTGTAATGTTTCTGAAGCTGAATCTTCAGAAATCGAAATCACTCTGATTTATCAAATTCCCTTTCAATGTAGAATACTGTCTTCAGATGGGAGATTATGGTAAAAGAATATACATTATAGATAAAAAATAAGATTAAAAATACTTCATTATTTTTCATGGCCTGGTCGTGAAAGTGGTTAAGGCTCTTACCCCTGACTTATCTCATTCGGGACATTTTCAGAAAAAATATTCATTCCTTGTTCATGTTTTACATACTCACATAGTAATATTGTTGAAAATTTGACATTTTTTTTCTTTCCATGTTATATTTCACTATTGCTCTTTGGCTTGGGAAGAAGTTTTTCCATGAATATTGCATACCTCTCTTATACGTCTGCGACTGTTCTAATAAATTACATTACCAACTAGTGTAAATAATATCCATAGAAATATAGGTTATCTTTAGTGTGTGATTAATCTGAAAACGAAAAACGCAGGCCATGGGCTAATTAGGGCCTTAGAATGTCCTTCACGAATGCATCTTTTTTTAGTCCTTTACGTGCTTTTCCGTTATTATCAATTAGGTTCATTCCGTTCCTATCTTATCTGAAATTCGTGAAACATTTCTGTTTGGATACTTGCATTTGAGTTTTTTTTAACTGAATTTATAGTATGTGGTCCTAAAACTACAGCCGGTGTGGTCTTTTTTAAATTAAATCTTACTAAAATGTAAAATTTAGTTTACCAATCATTTCAACTTCCTTTAAAGCTGAAAAAGATTTTTTTTAACTTAAAGATGTTTCGCTTTACATATCTAAGAAGAAATTTTTTTTTTCCTTTATGTAATTTATTTACTTTGTGAAAAATAAATAGAAAATATATTTGATTTATTTTGTTGCCTGAATACTATTCTTAAACTGTAACTCTTTTTTACGAAGAAATACGGAGTACCCATTTTACATAAATGACGTAGTTTGTAGATAAATAGAAAATAAAATAAGGCTCATATATACTAGAAATTGAACTTTATAATGTAATATTTTTGACGCGAACTTCATTCACAACGAAAGCTGTTCATTCTCATCATAATATTCCAAAGGTAACTGTAGTTCTTAAAAGTACATTTCAGTATTTCTTTATAGACATAATAACTTTTCAATAGAAAATCACAGCCAAATAATATTCCATTTTCTTGTAATTGTACGAGAACTGTAATTTAATTAATGTTACCTTTTTCTAATACGAAAACTCCAAAAACTATCTAATTCATTCAAAAAGTAGATAATACCCATCTTAGAACTATTTTCTTAACGTAATATTAGGAACTAAATATAAAGTACGCATGTTCTACTGAAGAATATTTGCTATTTTACTCAAACGAAAATAGAAACTTTACCGAATTTAAATTATTTACACAAAATTACCAGCAAGTTTTAGAAATGCAATAGAAAGAAATTATATTTACCTAAAGAATGAGTCTTAACAGATTCTTATCGGCTTCAGATTTACTATGAGTGGGAAAAACTGAAGCTTCCTTTATGTGTATACACACAAAAATCATGAACAATTTGCAATCAGTACTTTAAATACACTTAATACTGATTCAACCTAATTTTCACATTAACTTTCAGTTAGAATTTTCAAAAGATAAGCATAATTATGCTATATGTTATTAGTTCCATGCACTAGTGGGAGAAAATGCAGTGAAATATTCAATACCCGTATGCATGCTAAGAAATTCCCACTCATTAAGAGCAGTTAACTTTTGCATAATTTTCGATGAAATGTAAAATCTTGTAATACGTCATTACAAAACCCGAGTAGGATTAAAAAAAAAAATTCTTTAAATAAAAAAATTTCTTGACGCAAAAGAAAATATAAACAAATATAATAATTTTAAAACCTGATATTTATTTCCTTTCAAAAAGTACTATTCAAAAAATCTTAAAACAAATTAATTTCTTCACCTACGTACAAACTTTGAACATTAGTCAGTACATCGTTTACATTAATAACATCAAAAAAGTCATCAGTAACAATCAGTTTACTAAAATTCATATTGCTTTCATTTTGAAGAATAAAGTCCTTTGCTATTTCAGTCCAATGAACTGTAAACAAAGCTTGGTCAAAATAATTTTCACACTTTTCGGTACGGCTTCTTGATAAGCATTCATGTCCTAGCTGATTGTTATAATTTACTTGGCAACTAAAACACACAAAAAGTTCTGTAATTTTGTTAGAAATAAATTTTTCAATACACTTACGCAAAGAGCCCTGCAGTTCATGAAATCCATTTGGGCGGTAAGGATCATTAGCATATTCACGTTCAAAATGTATATCACCAATTAGCAGCTTTCTCCCGAAATAGTTATCAGATTTATAAATAAGAGTTTCTTTCATGACGGCACATATTTCGCTACATTTTGAGTCAAGTTTAAGTAAATGGTCTTTCCTCAACAGAACATCAGTGTTCCGGTACAAATTCCAGTTTAAAATCTTTTCTTTGAAACAATCTTTGTAGTGATATAATTTTTTCACCTTTGACATTTTGTTTCGAAACACACACATCTTTCTTTACAATCGAAACACTGTCAGAGCTTTCAAAGAAATCAAATGTATTTGCATGATCGCAAAATTTTCCATGCTAGTGGAGACAGCGAAACTCTATCTTTGGTAGGATGTAACAGATCATTCTCATCAGTCATATATTTCCGAACGTGAACACGAGTCAAACCTAAGAAACACGATAAAGTCACAAAAACATGCCCTCCGAGATGAACATATTCTTTGACAAAGAATCAAGCTTCTGCAAAGTTTCGTCTTTTGATGCACAGCGATACATTTTTGATGATAAACATGAATTTGCATGCCAACTCAGCCGGTCATCCTGGCGTACCTCATCTTCTAAACGTGCTTTCTTGCGCGGAAAAATCTTTTAATTCATACACGGATTGGGGGTTACGGAATTAATTATACCACGGTAATAATTAAAGTCCATTTCATCACACGAACGCTTCACTCGTGAAAGTAAAATTTTTCTGAACGTCAGACTTATTCGAATAGTTTTCACTTCGGGCTGGGCTCGGATACTATGTTTCCAGACTACATTCGTAGGGCGTTTCATCACTAGAAGCGATCCGTGTTCCAGACTCAGAATGTGAGTCAGATAATTCTCCTTCGTAAAATGCATCTTTCCTGTCGAACCCTAACTCAGTGTGGGAACGCTGCACGAAAGGTCTAGCTCGCTTTCAGCGTTTTTGTGGCGGAGATCTTAGCTTCTCCGTCAGGGTATTTGTTGAGCAGAAAGTAATTATATTTTTCGTGGGTGAGGGTTTCAACTTCATTTTTAATTTGCTGCAGCGTAGGAGTCCAGGGTTGGGCGGCGACCGACGTCCCCGAAAAACTGTAGGTCAGTCCATCATCATCCCCGAAGGCTTAGTAAAGTCGAGCTGGACCGTATTGCCGTCCATAAATGTTCAGGTTTAAAGGCTGGGAAGGATAAGCGCACAGTTCCGTAAAGATGGAATCTGCTTTTTCTTTGTTGTGAAAATCTTTAAAATAGTACAGTATGAAATGATAGTCAAATTTTTCAATCATCGTGAGTATGGTGACTGCCTCGAAGTACAATCGTCTTAATTCAAACTGGAAGAGCGAAAGTGAAGCAAATAACACAGATAAAAATGATGAAAAAGGGTACAGCGTCTGTCTATATAGGCCTTGGTCGGAATTCAGAGGAACCAATCACAAAGCGTTATAAGTAAGACTGCCGCCCTCTAGCGACCGTTACCAAACTGAATAGAATGTTCTAGAAAGTTCTAGCATGTACCTGCATGTTGCAATCAGGTTGCGGATTTAGTATGAGGTCAAAGCAGTGGAGAGTTCTGCGTGAATAGATAAACGTGTGCATGAAACCGGATTACAACACAAACAGGATGAAACATGGGACTGACGTTGCAATAGCAAGAAAATCCGAGGTGGTAATGTGTGATGACGTCACGAACAGGACGCAACGCGTCCATAATTGGTGACGCAGCAACCCGCACGTGTTTCTGAGCGCCCCAGTAAATTCTCCCCCCCCCGTGGGCCACACAGCCCCAGCGCGACAGTGCACATGGCTTCAAACTCTCCTATTTCCACTACTCATGAGACATGAGAAATCAGCGATGTGTTTTCAAACTATGACAACGATCACAGTGTTCAAACTTCGAATCTTGCAGCTACTAGTCAGACTTGGTACCAGTTATATCCTCAAGGTACGCAGAGAGGAAAGAAGAAAATATTGAAAACGTGTATGGAAGGTAAAGTTTATTTATAACAATGTAATAAATTCGGAACACAAGTAGCTGGTTAAATGTTATCGGGATTTCCCCACAAAATACAGAACTAGCGAAGTTGCTAGGAATACTTAATTGTTCTGAATACTACAACAAAATAAAAAAATAGGAACTGACAGCATAATTAGAAATTAAAAGTTTCCGTATTTATACGGGGGGATATAATAACCTATTTTTATAGAGTAATTCAGTTAAGCCCATCACAAATGCCATTTAATTGATTATTGCTTTTGTTTACATAAATCTCTAAATCCGAGAAAAAACAAAATTAAAGGGTTTGATGTCTCTGTTTTCTCAGTACTATTTGCTTAATTTAATTATAAGTTAACATTCAACTTCACGCATTAGTTTTACTTATTTAAGAGCTTATATTAGATGAAAACAAAATTTTTATATTTAGGAAATGTTTTTCAACTGATAAATCGTAAACTAACAAAATTATCATATTCTTGGTTAGTAATAATTGCCATAATTGTCACCGAGAAATCATTCGCTTTTACTAATCCTTATTTAAGAAGATTTTATTTTTCTTTAATTCTGAACATTTTATAATTCCCAACGCGGACCGTATTAGAAACTCTAGTGGGCCGTTTTGAGGTAGAGCGGTAGATCGGCAGTTTTATGTTACATATATTAATTATTGCAGCTATAAAATTAAAAAGTTTGTTAGAAGAATTCGCTTATATTTTGTGGTGATATACAAGTATTAGCATATGTAATCCAAGCTTTTATAGCATGTTCAGTTCTTTTATTAATTATTTGATATTTCAAGCTATGCAGTTTATGAACGCATTTTTGAAGCTGTGTTAACCATCAAAAAAATATCCGATTCGTTTATTTTAAAGAAATCTGTAAATGGAGCTGCGTAGGTCATACTCGCGGTGTGCAAAGTAAAATTTGCATAGGGTATTTAAAGAGCGTCAGGACTAACATTTTACATGTCCTCATTCATAGCAACTTTAAATATGTTTCGGAAATATTATTCATATCAATGGCTTAACAATTCTTGCAATCAATCAATAAATAAATTATGTGTAATTCATTAGAAAATTAGAGTCAAACAAACAAAATAATAAAAAAAAATTGAGGCTGAAATAGGAAGCAAATCCTTTCGCAGTCGTCTTAAACGTTCCGAAACCAATCAAAATCTTTATTGACAAGATAAATTAAAAACTTATCAAAGTAAATTGCTATTAAAACCTTGACTAATGATATTTAAAAAAATATTTTCAAAATGTGGACGAGAGAAAC
>KK121909.1:53916-93654 GCA_000611955.2 Stegodyphus mimosarum | reverse complement strand
CCAAAAAAAAAAAAAAAATCCGAAAGGATTCACATTTGTAACGGTGGTCCAAAAGGACTATTTTAAAGTTTAATGTAATTTGTTATTAGATGTTATGAATAGAAATGGCCCATGTGGAATAGCAAAACATTTTATAGAATGCAAGATGAATTTAGACTAACATGGAAACGTTACATATTTTCAATATATTTGAAAAGAGAAAAAATAGGTAACATAATTCTATAAGAACATTTAACGTTTTTAATTAGATATATACTGAAATAAATATATTTTTATTTAAATTAAATCAGAAAAATATTCCGAAGAACTGCATCTATTGCTTTTAAACAGCTTGGTTTGCTAATATATAACAGAGAGATTAGGGTTGAAAAGTTACAGGAGGTTAAATTCAGCACCTTACGTTTTGCCGAATGGCAACAGATCGAATGAAAAGTAAAACAACACATTTACAGTAGACGACTTTCAAAGTGAATTAACGCAAAATGTTGTTTCGAAATAAATAGCAGATGGCTTAAAAGAAACTACTCTCAGAAAAACGTGTATATAAATAACTTTCGAAATAAAAGGAAAGAAACCTGACTAATAAATAATAATAAATTTGGAAGTGACCTTCAACTTCCAGCAAATTTCATTGTTTTTACAACAATATCGGGCATAATGTAAAAATATATAAAAAATTCATTTTACTGAGTTTTCTTTCACTTCGGTTTATGTCCTATAGTTTTCTATTCAGCAATTAACCATAACAGAAATTTTACAGGCATCAGCTGGTTTCTTTCTCAGTTTAAAATTCAGATGAGAAGACAAACTTCTTCGCCTGAAAAAAAATTCAGATGTATTTTCTAAAAAGCTTCAAACTGTGCAAGAAGAGACTTCGTTGGAAGTAAATTCCGAGAAACTTTCTAGAAAGCTTCAAACTGTGCAATAAAACTAGATCAAAGAATTTTTGACATCTTACTTTATAAGGTATATCTCCCACATTCTTAGCGTGCCTTCGTGGTGTAGTGGTCAGCACACTGAGCCGGTATTTCAGAGGTCCGTGGTTCGATTCCCGGCGAAGGCCTTGCATATTTTTCATGTCTAATGCTTCCGAAATAAACCTAATGTCTCTACAACTTCTATGAGAAATTTTTTAGAGTTTATTCACAAATCTGAAACTGCCGTTACAGTATTTAATATCCACACTGTTGCAAATAGGCAACCGCATTCAGCACGGTCTATAATTAACTTCAATTTTGCTAGAGATGCAAGAGAGTAATGTTAAGCATAAGTAAAGAGAATCTACCCAAAACTCTGGCACCACAAATGAAACCATAAACTTGTCTGTCCATTCTGTTAATCGTAAAACATGTAACTTCGGAAAATCCATTGCGAAATTTGGTCGACTCCAATAGTTCTCAAATTCAGCATGTTATAAAATATGTGACTGCTTTCTTCTTGTTTGAGGATGTGTTCTCTTTAATACTGTTTTCCCATTCGTTTTCAGACTCTTGGGTTTTCCAGGTTTATTTGCAAATATCAATCACTAAATATTAGCAAAATGACTCGATTTCTTTATTCTTATGTAATTGATCATCTATTTCAAAACTTGCTTATTTTGAAAAGTTGCAAAACGCTTTTTATTTAAAAAAGAAAAAAAAAGTTTATTCAAAACTTTTCGAAAAGGAATTCAAGTAAGTATTCTCACATTTTGAATAAACAGTTTATATTTAATAAGCACGTAAAAATAACGGAACTTCGTTGGAATAACTAACTTCTTTGGCTATCGTTTAACTAAGATTACACTTTTAATGCGCATTGGAACGAATTGATTTAATTTTCCCGATTTTTTCAATTCTACGTAAGAATTGCTTTTAACAGAGCTTTCGAAAAAGTATCTTATTCTTTTCTCCAAGCCACTCCACGCACATTTGGTAGGATTTAAGTCCGAAGAATACGAAGAAGTTTTAATAACTTCAGAGCAATTGTATGATAATCACAAGCGAACATTTAGCCCTACATGCTTAAAATCGTTATTCTGATAGAATTTGAATGCGTTTTGCATTCCAAGTTTTCTTGCAGGAGCTTTTGGTTTTCATTAAAAATATTTATGTACAATGAGTGCCCATTAAAGTAATCAGACAAATTAAAAGCCAACAAACAATAAATAAAAAAAGTGAAAGAAGAAATGTCCGTTTAAAAAGAGTGGTATCTCAAATCTCGTTAAAGATAGCTTAAACTGGTTATTTTGTCATTTGCATATCAAAACGTAAGAGACACTTTTCATTTACTGAGAAGACATTATAAAAAAAATTTGCTTCGAGATGTAACAACGTCATAATGTTACATTTTCTTACGAATTAAATAAATCTGCTGATACGGAAACGTTAGAGGTGATTCGAATAGTATATGTGATGCATCATTATCAAGAATACAAGCGCATGAGAGCTACAACCGTTTTAAATGGGGCGCGAAAGCTTTGAAGATGAATAAAGATAGGGCATCTTTCAATTTTAAAGAATGAGGAAAATGTGGAGAAAATTCATTGTTTACTAAAAGTTGATAGAAGTGCAACAACTCAATAAATTTTTAACTTTCTAACATGCTTCGGATAAGCAAAGAAAGGCGTAAGTTAATTTTAAATAAAAGTCTGAAAATAAGGAAAGTCTGTGTTCAGTTTGAGCCTCGGATTTTGACCGGACAATAAAAAGAAGAGAGAAAAGCTTACTGTGAAGATTTGCTGACTACTACGAGACACTACAACAAGTTCGTAAAGGGAATCATAGCGGGAGATGACACTTGGGATCTACAATACTACCTAGAAACAAAGAGACAAAGTGTGCAATGAAAAGGGCTATCTTATCCCATAAAAAAAGAGCACGGATGTTTATATTACAGACTAAGGTGATGCAGATTGTATTTTTTTTATTACAAACAACTTTTCATCACGAATTTGTGCCTGAAGATCATTCAATTAACCAGTATCTCAACAAGGAAATGTTTCTCCGTTTAAGAAACAGTATAAGGCGAGTTAGGAAGGAACATTTTGACTCTCGGCAATGGTTTGCCCCATACAGCATTATCTGAACATCTTGCTAAGCACTTAACTGCAATGATAAAAGACCCATAATATCCTCCTCCCGACTTATGGCCGACTGATTTTTTACTTAAGATAGTCCTGAAAGAATATTAAATCAAATGTTAAGCGTATTTTGCGAACGGTTAGTTTAAAGGCCCGTAAACAGTATTTTGATGACCCGAAAAAATGTTGGAAAAATTGTATAGACTTCCCTGGTGATTATTTTGAAGGAAATAAATTTATTTGAAGGATAGTAATCTTTTTCTTGTTTATAAGAAATTGCCCGATTATTGTATGAATGCAACTTGTACTAATCTATATTATTTTCTCTAAGCACTAAGTTTCTTAGGCAGCTAAACTCACATAAACCTCTGCACCTCTAGGCAACAGATTAGGTAACGAAAAGATAAAGTGCGTAATGGAAAGGATTCGATTCTTAATTTGGATTTTTTCAGCTTTTAACTCATTTACAGGATCAAAATGTGTTAAATTTTGACTTTGCTGCAAAAATAACATTGCTCCAATATGATAAAACTTTGTTTTATATAGATTTTGCGAACTCTGGAAGTATTATCCTTGTTTTCTTGTGACGAAGAATTTCCTTCTTTCCGATCACCCATTGTATCAATATGCCTTTAAATTACTCTTCTAAAAGCTCCAGGGTTAACTTTTATTGCAAACTATTCTTCGATATCTGCTAAAAATTCTACAGTACTAATTTTTGAGTTTTGGTTTCAATTATCGTAGAATAAATCTACGATTCCTTGGTATTAGCTTGGAATGTATTCTAGTGCATTTGCAACAGTTTCACGCAATTTACATCATTTTGTTACATCAAAGATAGTTAAGGGCTTTACATAAAACGTTTTAGGAAATTTGTAATAATTTTATCATTTTTAAGAAGATGGATTACTAAATTTCTAATAGAATTGGTCGTTAATTTGTAGCGTCTTGCCATGTTCACTTTAGATATGGAATTGTTAATAAATTTTGCTGAAGAAGTAAAAATTTAAAACGCACTCGATAATTTTTGCGATGTATTTTTATTTAAAATATAAAAAAATATAGCAAGAAACGTTGTCTACCAAACCATTTTAACAAAAATTTGGATTTACCGAATTATGTGAGTTACTGCTAATACTTTTTCGAAAAAAAATATTTTATTACAAGGAATATTTTGATATTTTTTTACAACTATCGGAAGTACCCGATTTCAGTTAAGTTAGATTGAGAGTAATGTATCTAGCAACAGAGAGAACGATATCGCTGTAATCCTTATCTAATAACGATGCAAAAAATACGATTTACAATCATACATATTTCAGTCTGATGCGATGTAGAACCCACATTAAAAATTTTGATAGAAAAATAAATTAATTATATCAGCAACAATGGCACACAATTATTAATGATTCTCATCTTTCTAATCAAATGGTCGTAAAAATTCAAGTTCCATCCAATATTCTACCTATATTCAATTTTAGTCGATTAAATGTGTGCAAAACATTTATCATAATTGACCAGAAATCAGTAAAGCAAACAAACAAACACAAACAGGCATTCTTCTTTATACATATAGATTTTGTAAAATTTACAAATTTTTTATTATTGAAAGCGAGCAGTAGCACCACTTTTCGAAATAAAGCATTTTTATCTCCGACTCGCCAGACTGTTGCCACTCTGAAAAATGAGCGCGCTTTCCGAGTTTTTAATTAATATCTCGGCTGATTAAAGTCGTAGGAAGATGGGAATAGTCGAAATGGCTTCCCACGAATTTTTGGAATCGGGAATAATGTACTTAATGTTTGGTAATGTTATTTTTATTTCATCGTGAAACTTAAAAATGCTTTATTAACAAACTCTAGGATTTGAAAGCGGGCAGCGGCAAAGTTTCTCAAAATAAAGCAGATTTTCATCTCCAGCTTGCTATACAAATGAGGGAGAAAATTATCGTTTTTCCGAGTTTTTAATTAATATCTCTGATTTTAGCTATTTTTTAGAAAGAAGTGGACGTCGACGTTTTTCATGACCCCGAAAAGAATTGTAGAAAGTTTGGTGACGATAGCTACAAAATCAATGCAAATTAATATGTGCAGCTATCCGAAAACAAATGTAAGCCACTTTTTTAACTCTTTACGAAATTCTTTTGAAGGAATAATTCCAGTTTAGATATTTTGACGCATCGTGTAAATGCATACAAAATAGAAAATGTACGAAGTATTAATTTTTAGATTACTAGTTAAATCATAACTGTTTAGCGTAAAATTGATTTAATGAAGGAAAAACTTAATTTTTCAAGTTCATTTCTATATTTTATAAGCCAGAATTTTAGCGAAATGATGTATAATGTTTGAAAAATACAGAATAAAATCTGAATATTAAATTAAAATTATACTTTTCGTAATAGATAAAGTTTAAACAAAAAAACTAGTAATTTCATTTTAAAATAAGCATTGAAAGAAAATACTGCCATTTATTTTTTACCTATTATACAGTTCACCAAAAAAACATTTTTTTTCGTTACTCATTTAACTGTGTAAAGAAAATTGAATGGGACATTACTGATTTCGGCATTTTAAGCAATTTATTACAACCATTGACAATAAAAATATTAATCTCATTTAGGCACAGATTTAAGAAATTTAATTTTGGAGTAGAGTTAGATCATTTCCATTAAATGAGTGTAGTGACGGCTTCACTGCTTGTCGTCTAAACCTGCTGTAGAAACGAATGTACAGTAATATAACCCATTAATGAAAGGCACTTCTTTTGTTAATTTTTCAGCTGCTATTTAGGCATATCTTTTATATTTATTAAGTTTATGGTTTTTGCATTATTAATGAGACACATGTTAACCGTTTTATGTATTTGATGTTTAAAATTATGTTCATAAATTAGTATTCAGTAACTTGTTTTTCATCTGCATATTCTGCGAAGTTAATTTGGATGCAAGATAATCCAAAGTTATTAAGGTAGGATTTTATTAAGCAGTTTGCTTTTTAGTGTTTATCCTAATTATTAGATTTTTTATTCAAGGTATTATCCTTAATCCTATAATTATCATAGCCATTAAAGAAAGGAGCTCACTAAACTGATAGCAAATAATAAGAATTAAAAATAATGGTATTTCTATTACAGTAGAAAATAAAAAGAATTTGGTTTTACTATAGTTTTTAACACAGCAAAGTTGATGTTTTGAAATCTTTTATCGGTGATGTATAGTAAATATTACATATTATTATACTCATATACAAGAAACAAATCATACTAATGACGACAAGCTTCTTAAAATCAGGTAAGTTGCCAGTTTTGAAAGTAGTTGCTTTTCTAAGTGTCATACAATTTTTTATTTAACTTTCCAATTAGGGCTATGTATTGCTTAAAACAGTGGTTTTAGATTGGAGCAAGCGGGCCAAATTCGGCTCCCAGAACAATTTTACATGGTCCACAAATACATTTCAATTATGTATTTATTATAAGTACTTATGCTTATAATGTTAAAGACATAGCGATATGAACTGAGCTTATGTACGGAACAGTTACCGAAGATTTGAAGACAAAGATTCTATCAATTTTTACTCGTAATTCTCAAAAGGTAAATAACCAGAGTTACTATATTTTACAATAAGAATAATCGCTTTGTTTGTGAACATATTTATACTTGAACAGTTTTTTCCCCCAGTTGAAAATTAATAAGCTTAAGAAAAGAGCCCGATTTAGCGATTGGAATAGACAGTCCGTGATGAAAATAGTTTTGAGTGATTTTTCTTTAAAAATAATAACATTTAAGGCTACAAATTTATCCAGAATTAAAGCGCAATTATTTTAATAAAAATTAATATTTTAAAAAATTTTAGATTTTTATTTTAATAAAACATACAGAAAACTTACATGTTTTCTGTATGTTTTGAAGAAACGTTAATAAATAAAAGAAAGTGCGGTTATTATTCATTGTCAAGTTTTGTCCTACTTCGAAAGTTTTTATAATTTGTTTATTTTTAATTTAAATCAGTTGTTTAGTGGTTAGTTCAATATATTATAATTCTTTGAAATAAATCTTAGTCTGAAAAATTAATATTTAGTTTTCAGTACGTTTGAATTATAATGTGTGACAGAAAGAAATTTTCTGAAGATAGGAATATTTACATTTTATGTTTAAATAAATACAAGTTTGAATTTTTTTCTTTTGCCTAATTATTGTTGTTTTTTATATATGTTTTGATAAATATTTACTTAGTGATTGGTTATCTGATAAAAATGGAATTTAATCGAAAGAAAGATTCTCTTAGTTTTAGCCACAAAAAAATCTAAATTTGAAAAATAAAAAATTAGTAAAAGGAAAAACATTGTGGAAAATACAATTGAATATTATTGCAATAGATTTTCAGTTAAACCATAATTGAGGCAAATTAAATTTAAAAATTAAAATTTTCAAATATGTTACAAACTTACACATTCAGCTCACGTGTTACACCAGGTTATAAAGGGGGGCGTATAGAAATCGTTGTATTTTATCTCACACAGATGCTATTGCTAGTCTTTCATGTACAACTAGAAATATGACTGATAATCTGACATTATTGGAAAAGAGAGAATTGGTGCTGATTGAATGCATAGTTTTTCTCATGTAAAAGTGATACACTAGCGTAACGTTTCTCAATTAAATTTAGTAAAAGATATTTTATGACACAATATATATATATATATACATATTTAAATATTTTCAGTATAGCGCATAAAAAAATTAAAGCTCTTCAGGCGAAACATTTTTCTTAGTCTAAATTCAAATAGCTTTAAATTCAAAATTAATTTTTCCCAAGCGTATGCTTTAGTTTCTTTCATATTTCGTATATAAATGAAAACGCTGTAAAAATATGTGCTTATTTACTCATAATTCAGTGATAATTTTGAAGTCAGATTCTTTGTTTGTCATTATTAAAATAAAAAATTCGGAAAAAATGAGCATGCATTTTAATGAAACGAATCTAGTTTCCCTCCCCTTCTAACCTGTTTAACTACTGGCTCCTGTTTAGAGCTGCATCAAAAGAAATAACTACATTTTTTTAATGAGCATAACTAAAATCCAGTTTATAAAGGTAAATGTTTTGCCACAGAGTTTGGCAAAGTGCTTGCTAGCAGGGATAATTCAAAATACATAGCAAATAATGTACCTTTCTGAATTACAGTTAATATTATTACGGACTTTGTATTTATTTAGCTATTTATTTAGAATTATAATTAAAATTGTTTTATTTTCCCGTGCAACGCAGACGAATTTGAAGGAAAAGCTATGTCAGAAAAGTAAAAATACAAGAGCGCGTGCATTTAATATTTAATAAATAAATATCTCGTAATTGCTGCTGCCATCTAGAAAAATCGAGAAAATAGATTTTACCATAATGCTTTCGTGAATAATTAAAAAGCTTATAAAAGTCGAATTAAAACACCTCGGCTCAGTTGTTGTGGTTTTAAGCGAACTGTAATGTTTACTTAATGCTGTTATTGATTGCAGAGAATTCGCTGTGGGATAGAATTATTGTCTCTGTATTTTGAATTTGAGTTGTGTTTAACGTTTTAACAGTTCTAAATATAACTGCTGTTAGATATTGTGATATTGTACGAAGATCTCTGAGGAAATATTTCAGCATTTTGTTTTATTTCTTTCAAAAGGAATAAATTTTATTAACTTTTTAACGACTTATGCATTCAATCCATTACGAGCCCCTATGCACGCAATAATATAGTTTAGTATGCATGGTATGAGATAAAACATCATGATAAATATATGACAAATGTAAATGTTTTTTAATATTTTTAAATTTTAATCTAAGAAAATTCGAAATTAAGAAAGAATGTCCCATTGCTTAGAGATACGAAGCACCAGTAATGTGAAAAGGGGGGTTCACGATCAGAATCTCGAACTCACTGGTGTAATGCGAATGAGCCCGCTATCTGATAAAGTGAAGGACAGCGCAACAGATATAAGAGTCGCAGTTTGAAAAGAAATTATCTTCTATTTATTTTCCGGCGATAATCTCTATAATTATGTTAATCAATTTTTACCCTTTGAACTCATATTTTTCTTCATGTTTCGACTACGTTATCCTGTAATTATTAATTCATATGTATCGTTAGCACTTTCTGCTCTTTTTTTCAATATTCTTTGCCTTTCTGCATGACTTAATTTTAGATATAAATTTTTAATTATTTTAGTACATTCTAAGCTTTTTAGTACCTTATGTAATCATAATTTTAAATTATTTCTTATATTTTCCGTTCATAACAATGTATTTATTTTCCGTAATCTTAATACTTAACGTTATTATGTAAATAACGGATGTGAAAATACAGTATATTCGTTTATAAGTAATTGAGGCTCAAAACTAAACAGGATAGCGGAAAACATTGAAAGGTTTAAGAATACATGAGAAGTAAATGAATACATTCAAATAATAAGTGATATTAAGTTAGATTGTTGAAATCGTGGAAAAGCTTGTGCAAAAAATTAATTTATGTAGAAGATTTGTTAGTTACAATCGCAAAATACAATAAGTAAAAGAAAAATTAAAAGAACTTATTTGAAACCCAGGAAATAATAAAAGTTAATAATGGCACCTAAAATCAAGTAAAATTGTAGTGATAGTAATGGTAAGACTATTATAGAATGAGAAACCTATAAATGTAAATTAAAATAGGACTATAAAATATGGACTAAGTAAGGATTTAAATGAATAATAAATAACAGTCGTAAAATAAAAATGCTAGATTTAAAAATCCAGTACGTTCAGGAAAGTTAAGTATGTAAAATTAAGTGAAGTAGTAAAATAAATTAAATTAAAAGCGTTATTATTATCAAAACTTGTAAACAAATGTGCAGAAGCGTGTATTTGAATAATTACGCTCGTAAAATATAATAAATAAGTTAAAAATTAAAATATGTTGAAAATTACAAGTGTTAAAAAGCGCAAAAGAAATCAAATGTTATAATCTAGAATTAAACAATGGTCATGTATATGGTTATAAAATATATCAAATAAGTTTAAATTAAAAGTATACTGTAAGTTTCTAAACAGTTATGAAAGAAATATTCTCTGTAAAATAAAAGAAAATATAAAAATACGAAACATTAAGCATTAAGATAACGGAAAATAAGTATGTCGTATGAACATAAAATATAAAAAAAAAAGTTAAAATTAAGGCTGTATAGGCAACTAGAAAACTTAAAATGTGCGGAATTAATTAAAACTTTGCATCTAAAATCAAGTAAAAACCGTGGGAATAATCAGTGAATGCCCAAAATTAAAAACGGAAAATGTTCAGGAGACATAAGAATTAACGAATACAGAATAACTTAGCCAGATTATGAAAAAAAAAACGTAAGTTTCAACAGTTAAAAATTGATTAACATAATTACAGAAATTATTGCCATAAATTCACTAAAATAGCGTCTTAAAAAACTATCTCTGTAGCGCAGTCCTTCCTCTTATCAGCTAGAGGGCTCCTCCGCAATTTTATTGCAAAGCACTGCGCTAGTGTATCACTTTTATATAAGAAAACCTGCATTCAGTCAATGTCGATTCTCGATTTTGCAATAATGTCTCACAATCAGCCGCATTTCTGCTTGTATGTGAAAGGCTATAAATAATGCCTGTGTGAAAAAAAAAGTATTTCAAGATGTGGAACATTTGACTTTTTCATGCCCTACCTTTGATAGCCCTAGATTCTGCTTGCAGAACGATTTGAAAATGTTCGGCGTGACTTGGCCAGTGAGCTTATTTATTTTTATGAAGTCCCTGTTTCTTTTTCGTTTTATTTACGTACGCAATATTTAATGCTTATTTAACTTACTTTTGTAAGCCCGTGTTGTAGATCTGCGGCGCGGGGGGGGGGTTGAGATTGCATGTGTTCAAGATATAAATATAATAGCGCTTGTGTGTGAAAAATACAACCAGTTTTATACCACCTGTAGATTCTATACCTTTATAACCTATTGTTATACGTAACATGTCTGTGTAAGTTTATAAAATGTTTTGAAATTTTAGTTTTAATATTCAATTTGCCTAGAACATGGTTTAATTGAAAATTGTTCATTGAAATTTGATTTGCATGAACATGGTTTATTGAAAATTTACTTCAATAATATTCAATTTCCTTTTCCACAATGTTTTTCTCTTTACTAACTTTTTTTGTTTGGGGATGGGGCTTTATTCTCTGACTAAAACTGCGAGACTTTCTTCCGGTGAAATTTCCTTTCTAACTTTTTTTTCAGATACTCAGGCATTAAGTAAATATTTATAAAAACATATATAAACAATAATAATAACGCAAAGAAAAAGAATATCAAATTTGTGTTTTTGTAATTTCTTTTTACTTTCAATCAAATTCTAACAACAACCATTCGAAGTCAGTGAAAATCGGGTATTGTTCAACACTGGTCTGAACTTACAGACCCTTGCCGAACGCGGGAGTTACGGCGTTAAAAATACGTTGCGTGCACGGCAAAATTGTATACCTCAAAGTTAAATTTCTGTGGAAAAATATGTTAGGTATACAGTTCAGATTAAGAAAGTATACATAATGAAAAAAGCCTAAATATTATTTTGATTAAAAAGGTAAAATTATAAAAATATTAATTGAAATTACTTGTGATATTACTGTTTAATAAGTAGGTACTCTGCGGGGGAAAGAATGGAACAATTCTATATGTCCCGTTCTACTGGGCCGATTGACGAAATTCGACTTGCGTTTTCCATGCGACTTAGAATATATATTAGATTTATATATAGCATTCTAACATAGGTATTTCGACACGAAATCGGAGTTTCTCTGAAATAACATATAATTTTTTTTTCATATTTCGCTTCTACGGCTCAAATTATGACAAAGTGCCAAGTTTTATAAAAAGCGCACGATTAAGTAAGAGTAGTTTTTAAAAAAGAAGCTTTCAAAATTTTAGCTCCATGTTAAATGAATTTGGTATATATTTATTAATAACTCTTTTTTATTAAACATATTTGATTCTTCCTTTCACATTTCGAAATTTATGTTCATTCGAAATAAAATTCGACCAGTTTATATGATTTATATTTAAAATTTGTATTTTTAAACATTTTTTATAAATTTTCCAAAACATTTTGAATAATAATCTATAAAATGTTTTCCATCACCTTAAAATAGATGTATTTCTAATCATACCTGCAAAAAATTAGACTTTTTTATTCAAAATTTCGTAAGACATACGTGAAATTGCATATTGGCGCGTTTTGAAATTTGGGATATTCGTTATATGTGATAATAATGCCAAATGCGGTTTACTCACTTTGTTAAAATTATTCCAAAGTATGAACGATGATTTTTTTTCCGCTCGTGTGACAATGAAAAAAGGGAAAGGAAAATAGGTTGCTATAAATTAAGAAGTTTGACAAGTGAATTATTCTTGGCGGAAACTGAAAAAATTGGGCCAAGATAAATTTTTAAAGTTGTCCGTAAATTTTGCACCAAATTTTACAGAATTGGATATTTAGGCATCATTTGAGTCGTAGAATCGAAATATGGAAAAAAATATATGTTATTTTGTTAGGACTGAGTGTTCTGTGTATGTTCTTTGCAAACATTTTGAAGTAACTCCTTAAAGTCTAAACGTCCTGATCTGGAACAGGGAGCTGAAATCAGCTGTGTTCTCGTGTAGATACTGTGCAGGAGAATAACTGCACTTGAAAGGGATTTAAAATCCTCTTTTATTAAATCAATATTATTTACACACTTCCCAACTCGGGAGGGATACAGAAAGTAAAAGACCACACTTGGGCCTAACTTAACAATCAGATAAATTTAAACTAAGCTAAATATAAATTTAATTAAATCCTTGCTCACAGAGCTAAATCGCGGAGTTGGCCTCTAATTAAATGGTGCGTAGCAAGAAATACTAATACTAGCGCACTTCAATTTATTTCAATAAGTCATCACGGAGTAAGCACTATGGCTTATAATTATCTGCTAGCTGGTCAGGCGAACGTCGAACAGAATGGCCGTGATCTGAGACTAAAAGCTCTCTCACACTAAGAGGTTTCTACCTCTGGTTTAAATAGTACTTGGCTCTACTTCAAATTAGCATAAGCTGAAAACGCGCGCTTCTTCTGACGGGAAGTTGAAACAGAGAAGAGATAGAAAGATTTAAATTAAAATAAAACTTTGTTAGTTTAACTAAAACCTTACAATTTAAGAAAAAGTCCGATTTTGTGTCAAAATACCTATATTAGAACAATGCTGCTCATAAATCCAATATATATCCTAAGTCGCGACATGAGAAACGCATTTTGAATTTCGTCAATCTGCCTAGTAGAACGGGAGATACAGAACTGTAACCCCCTTTTTTTATTTCGCAGTGTATATGATGCAGTTATTATTATTATTATTATTTTAAGTTAAAGATTTTTGCTTGCGACAATGACTGTATCAAAACTTTAAAAGTTTCGCAGGAAGGAGCGCAGAATTTTTCAATGCCTATCATAAAATACCCTCTTATTCCGTCATCTGAAACAATCTTCATTGCAAAATTCAGAGAAGTGCTGTTCTTTTCTTAACATTTTTTAAACTTCTTGTACTGTCGGCTGGTGTTATAAGAACACTTAATTCTTCATTTGTCATTTCTAGATAGTCATTATCGATTCATTCCTTGATTTTTCCTTCTTCCCTACCAGAAAATTCTCCGTTTTCCAGTTGCTTTTGCAATTTCTGCGATTTTTATAGCTATGGCAACGCAGCCGATGCGCTTCAGCGTACTTCACATGAATGAAATTCTACCGTTGGACAAATTAAATGGAAAGAATTAAGGTTACCCGTATGCACAAAATTGCAGTCTGCAAATCTGCGCTCGAGAACGGTTTACTCTGCATGGAAAGCTGTCGAAGAATATCTATGACATTCCACTTCTTTTCGGAAGCCCAAACGAGCATTTCTGCAGAGGAATATCACAAAACTGCTCAAAACTAATTTCGCAGCAAACTAATTTCGCAATTTTCTGTCTGAACTCTGCTTCGACATAAATAGTGTCGGCTTCTTTATCAGAATTATTCAATTATACGTCAAGGCAAATGTACCTCTAATGAAGTCTAATAAAAGGGTGGGATTGGACTGTTTAACTTAACTGGAAACTAACTAAGGATTAATCCTAGCTCATTTATACAAGTACGGGAACAAGGTCTGCCATACAGCATCTGCTATTAAAGCCCTACGGGTTTCGCTGTGTGATTTCGTTATTATATACAAACCGAATGTCACTATTTATAAGGATAATTTAACAAGAACACCACCAGTATAATTAATAATAAGAACTCCTAACACTATCGTTATGCATCTTGACTACAGAATTCAAACTATATTATTTTGTAGAATCCTTAGGTTTTTAGGATTTTTTTTATGCTGGAGATGGAGAAAATGTCCACTGTCCTCGCCAGGACTCTAACCCTGGACCTCTCAAATGCATGTCGAGTATGCTTTCAATTACACCACGAAGGCATGCTGAGAAAAGGGAGAAAATATCTTATAATTTAAATATAATTATCTCCATTAAAAATCAAATATAATAAACACAGTAAAATGTTATAAAACACATGCACTTCCATCACCCATGTTTCTTTCATACTATAAAATATATTTAAATAGTTTAAATTAGATCAATCGGATGCAAGAGATATTTGTCGTAGAGAAAGAATGCCTTGGTAGTGGAATTTCTAAGTGGCTCATATTTACATCATATATGGGGAAAACCATGAAACTAACCATGCAACCAGTCCGTTCGCTTAGTATCAAAACGACCTCGAACTCACAGTACTTAGCAGTATTAATCACTCGGCCACTGGCGGGATTTATTTAAACAATTATTAAAGTGGTTATTTAAATGTTTTTATTTAAACTGTTATTTAAACGCTGGGTTTCACTAGCTAACGAAAGAGATGATAATTATTATTTTAAAACAAAAACAGGAATAATTTCTATAATTTCTTAAAACAACTTTCAAGGTTAAAATTAAGTTTAAATAAAGTGGCTGTACTTTGGCGTAGTTTTAATAAAACTTATCGATTTGGAGTGTAATTAGACAAAGGTCTCTTTTCTTCGCAACGGGGGTGGGATTGCCTAAAATTAGGAGGAGCGCATAATTTTTTTATAATGAAGCTAATGGGCATAGCAAAGCAAAAACGAGCATAAAACCCTCTTTTGGGAAAAATACTAAGATATAAAAAAAAATTAAAACTACGCTATTAGAATTTTGAAAGCATTAGAAAGATCTGGCTTGAACAGATGGGGTTACGCTGTTTTCGCGTTGCTTCACCCAATGTTTTTTATATAAAATGATTACATTCCTCTCATTTTAATGCAAAAAACATTTACTGCTGAGGAAACGTGATCTGAGTCTGATTGTCCTCGAGATTGATAGAGTTTATTCAAACTACGCCAGACAAGGATTTTTTTTTACATAACTTTAAAATTTGCACTGGCGTGTTTCGCTTTCTGTTTGATGTTTAATTTCCAAGTGTTAACCCAAAAGCCCAAAATATTAGATTGCAAAAGCTTTTAAGAGTAAGGGAGCGTTATATGCCCCTCAGTGTAAATACAGATTATGCCACAAACTTTCGCATCATTTACGAATACCTTTTGCATGAAACAAAAGGACTTTAAAAGGTATTTCTCCCGCCTCCTTGACCTGCCTTCGTGGTGTAGCGGTCAGCACACTCGGTGCGTATTCGAGAGGTCCGAAGTCAGAGGGCATTGCTGATTTTTCATCTTTCCTGCTTCAAAATAACCTAATGTCTCTATAACTTATATTTGTAAATCAGACGTGTCAAACTAAGTACTTCAATCTGGCCAAAGAATCATCGTTTTACAATAGTGTAAGCCCCAAAAACTCATTTTTCATACTTAATTATGTACTATTTAAAAAGTAAATAAGTACAAAAAAATCTTAACTAATGCTTTAGTTCTTTAAAAAATAGAATGAATATCAGGAAATCCTGGTAGTCGATAGATATCTATTGTTGCGTTCCCGATATCTGTCATCATGTTTCTTGCAATAGCTTTCAGATGTCTGAAGATATGTCGTTCGTTCTAGAAACTTTCAGAAATCAGATGAATGACTGCTTAACTTGGATCTTGTTGGGGATTTTGTCCTTTTCATAAGTGAGAAAAACTGTTCACATTGATATTTAAACTACCAAACATGAAAAACAGTTGAGATGTAAAACTGCGGTTTTCTACGAACATGCAAGCAAACATTTGTAAAATTCAACCACAGCCATTTTATTCCGTTTTTTGCTTTAAAATTCAATCCTACTGAATTTCAGTTAATAATGGGAATAATCCCGTAAATGGGATCATACTTTTTCAATATTAATTGAGAAAATATTCGAGTAAAGAGATCATCTCAAAAGTCCTTTATAGCACCCGATATTGTAAATTCCTCCGTATGAGATGGAATTCCAAATTTATTAATGTATTATATTTATACACTCTTTGTTATTTTTCATATTGAACCGAGAATCGAATGCCTCGAGCTTGACATGCCTGCTGTAAAGAATTAAAAACAACTTTTCGGAGTGTACTTGTGGCATAGTGTTCAGCTCATTTACTCTGCAGCTGCAAAGTTTGCAGGTAAATTCACGGGGAAGGCAAGTTATGATTCAAAAATTAAAATTTTATAATATTTACATTTCTTATTGTAGTTTTTATTCTTTTCCATATATTTACAATAATTTAGTTCAAAAGAACAAAAGTGATTACTCTTAATTTTTTAGCATTGGTATCCGGTGGATTGCAAATCATTCAGAAATCTTACAAACTACCAAAAGCTTTATCTCAAATCCATCCCTGGGGAATTCCTAGATTAGGATACGCAGATATGCATGCTCTCAAAATAAGTACACAGACAATCATAAGAAGACTATTCGAATCCTCTTCCATGGAAACCAAAAAAACATTTCATTCAAAATCTTGATACCTGATCTTTTTTCGTTATTTCTATACTCTGTATGACTGGCAGAACTAAAACACTTGATGTGCTTAGAATTTCAAAAGCAAGCATTAAATGCTCTTTTCCCAGAAAAAAGCAGAACTGGACAAAGAGTCAATAGGAAAAACATGGCATGTCAGGGTACTTGTTTTTTAAATCTCCCTGTAAGAGGATTAGCATCAACACATCCCTTCAGTTTGGTTTGCATTTTTTTTAAACTTCTTTCAAACGTCAAATAAAAATTGATCGTTGCAAGATTTCAGCTTATTGATCGTTCCAAGTTTCCCATTAAGCTTCATTATTAGTCTTTTTGATGATAAAGCAGATGTCATTTTTTTGTCTGGCGAAATTCATACCCTGGAGACTGGTGGCTCGGCTTGCTAGTTAAAGGTTAAGTATTTTATTTCTTTTTAATGGTAGTTTGCAAGTTTTTATAATTAAATAGGTTACATACGCTTATCACGTGAATTTTAATCAGTTGCAGTCTATTATAAGGCTTAGAAATGATTGAAATAATCTGGAATTTAAAGCTGACCAATACATTAGCATATTTCTTTGGCACAAAATGTTGCATTAATGATATTATCACCTTTTTATAAATTATGCTAGTCTTTTGACTAGTACAATTTCTGCTAGACTTGAATATTTAAAAACTAAACTTAATTCTATAAGCTGACACCTGAATAATATTATTATGACATAAAAATAATTTTATAGCTTTTGCATCTTCCATCTTCAGTAGTAGCATTTTCTAGTCGGTCTTTGCATAAATGTACATAATTAGAGATGCGGTTAACGACTTTTGCACACATATACACCTGGTTTTGGATAGGAAAACTCAAAGTTCAATCGCTTATTTGGTATTTAACCTAATGAGAAATATATCATTAGTTAATGAAATGAATACCTCATTATGCTGCAAAATCAGTAAGCTGGCTATAAATGTAAAATGCTGTAAAATAATGAAACATTACTCTGCATCTGCAAAGTTATTTAACTGAAATCAATCTCACGGAAACTACCCAAAGATAGCACTTAATTTCAGAAATGACCTAAAAAAACCTTCCCAATAGTTATGTCGAAATGTGTAAAATATTTAAGTTTTCAAAGAAGGAAAAATTTATACGACTATGTTGGAAAATTGTGACTATTTAATTAAAGCCATTTAATTAATACACTTCCTTTATCTTAGAAAATCTTCCATGAAGGTAACTCTTCCCTTAGGCAGATAGTTCTTGTGCGTGCTTTGTCATATCCAAATAATATTTCCACATCTTCTTAAATTTCTTTGCAATAATTTATTCAGTTGAAAGGTTTTATGCAAATCTCAGCTACAGCAGAATAAATTTACCTAAATGCTGCAGCGTCTTAGTTACGGTTTATGAGACTATAGTTTAGTGAGATTAGTTTTTAGTAGTTCTCGTTGCTTTGAAGGTTGTTCCTATGCTGCTCATTGACCATAATCACTTTGTTGGTTAAGTAAAATTTAAAGTTAAAAAATTAGAATATTTTCAGGGAGTCCACGTGCTTTAGTAATTAGAATTAAAAATATTGCTGGTTTTGACTAGTTTATATATCTGTTAAAAAGCTATTTTTAAGTTTTTTGTGAGATATTACTTCATCTTTACAGTGTATTTAAATGTATTATAACAAAACGCGCCATGATTATATGCTGGGGAGGAATCATACATTCTCGAAAGACTATCTAAGGGGACAATTCTTATATTTACGTTACATGTGAGACAAGACACAAAATCAATCATGCAACTAGCTCGTTCAGTAGAAGGATGTCTACAAACTGCGTGACTTAATTAAGCAGGTTCATACTAGGTACCAGTTGTAAGAGACTAAGGAAAATTCTACGCTTTTCTATCCTCCCTTTTATAGACAAAAATAATTCCAGTAGAAGGAAATTTTTAAAAAAATTGACTTCGAGTTTGCTTTTCCTTTTTCTTTCTAACAGCTTGAATTCCTAACAAGAACCTGGTTTCTACAAAATGTCATTCATAATTATTAAACTGGGACATCAGCTTGAGCTTCAAAGGTATTACTTTATTTAGTTTCAGGTGTCGTGAAAATTTTGCACTCAAAATAAATAAGCGCAGATATCTTTAAATTTCATAATCTTTCTCTGATGTAACTGAATACTGAAGAAGTATTTGGTTTTGAATACTGGGATCTTCTTCCCCTTCGTACAAAAAGGTCAGTTTTTACTTTGTTTGATCACACTGAATAATGAGCGTTCTTTTTACTTCTTTGTACGAAGGAAGTATTGTCATCGCGAAAGATTTTGGGTAACATATTTCAACGGAAATATTCATTTTGAACTTTCCCGAATCCATTTAGACGATTTTTTTTGCCTGACGCGCAGAATAAAGAACTCTTTTTTTCCAAAACGGATTGTAAGATGGATTTAAAATGGATTCAAAAAGGATTTTTTTTGTGATGTCAGTACGTACGTATGTATCTCGCATAACTCAAAAACGATTTGCTATAGAACATTGAAATTTTTTATATGACTGCTATAGCATCCAATTATGTACCTTCTTCGCTCCTTTTTTATTGAAATCGGAAGAACCAAACATGTATATATATATATATATATATATAGGTAGATAGATAGATAGATAGATAGATATACACGTTTGGGTCTTACATACATATATTTTCTAATAGATTATTTAGTATATTATGACAAAAGTATTATATACAAAAGTATACAAAGTTTTTGACAAAATTATACCCATTCTTTCATTAATTAAAATTAATTTTGATCGAATATCGAAGTCTAACTTTTAATACGGTCTCCGGGTTCCTAGACCTTGTATATGGGAAAGTTTTATACTCGTTATGAAAAGAATAAAATTGTAAGAAGTTTGTCTCCTCTGCCACAACCGGGATATTTAATTTCAAAATTTTCAGTTTTTGATGTCATTTTCAAATTTCTTTGAGGAATCAGTTATTCAAGTTATAATAATCCAAGGGAAAAAGTTTAAATGAAGTGCAGAAAAAAATATGTAAAATTTAACAGGCCATACCAGGAGTGTGGTGTCCACTGAGGTTTTTAAAAATAAAATCACACTGGTGAAAAACTGGGGCAAAAACATAAAAGGGAACACCAGTATCATTTTCCTAATTGTACCACTATTTCATACTGTCCATAGGAAGCAACGAAGGTGGCATGAGCATTCAGCCTATGCAATCATATTTGTTTAGTACAATATATCATCCCATAATGATATACTAATTTTCTTACGAACTCTTGCAGTCCACTGTTTATCAAATCGTATTTTAGCTTAGACAACTGGAATTCTTCTTTATTCCACATATTATAGGATCGAGGCGATATTTTATATATAACCAAAGCGATTCAGAATGAAGCGATATTAAAAATGTGTATATATCATTTATAAACTGCTGTGAATGAAATAACAAATTTGAAGTTTCAGATGTCATTACAGGAGGAATGTCCGTTCTAAGTTCAGAGATTTTACACAATAACGTGTGACCAGATCCCTCCTAAAGAAACATTGGCTGATGCAATGAACTATTTTATACGAATGGTCAGCGAAGCAAAAGAAACACACACTGAAATCATTACTATTTGTTTTGACTTTTGCTTTGAATTTGAATGAGATTCTCCCTAGCTTATGACGCTGACTGACACCAATGTTATTCAGTAAGAGCAGGCTCTGTTATTAAAAAATGAAAATCTGTGTAAATGTATGTACATATGTTTACTCCTCGCACTGTGGGAAAACGGCTGCCCCTAAAGCCACCAAATTTTGAACATGCCTAGACTTCTACCCATCATCAGTACATCATATGTACATCTGGAAACTCGAATTTTGAATTTTGAATATTTATTTACTTTATATTTTGTGGGAAATTAATGAAAGTTTGATTAACAAAATCAGCGATTCAAAAGCAATGTTTTGCCATTCGATAAAAACATAAACTATTTATGTTTTAGATTTGATATGAAAAACCGGCGATTTAAAAGAAATGAGTTGCCCACTCAGCAAAGCATAACGTATTTGTCTTTCAAATTTAATCAATAAATTCAGCGATTTAAAATCTATATTTTGCCCCTGCTCTGAATAAAATACTCCTATTTTTATCTTCCATGCGTTTATCTATTGCCATTCGGCAAAGCGTAAGACAATTAATTTTTCTTTCAAACTTAATCGGCCAGTTATTGATTAACAAACTAAACTATTTAAAAGCAATAAATGCATTTTTTCATCTCTACTATTATTAACTGTTCGCTGGATCCACAAAAGACAACAGCTGGACTCATTAAAAACCATTACATATGTTTATTGTCGTAATTATTTTAGGGGCTGCCCTCGCAAGTAGCTAGTGTACCATTACATTGAAAAACTGTTTGCGTTTAAAATTACTTCGTGTTTTGGTTATAAATCTACAGATATTGCTCATGGAACATGTAATGAAATTATAGTAAAAGTCCCAGGTTCTCTAACTGCTGGGCTTCAAAGGATTAAAATTCTGTTCAAGAGCTCTGAATCATTTTCGAATTAAGATAACGTTGATTAATGGGATTATATGCGTAATTGATGTGTAAGTGGAATCGATCAACCACTCTTGCCATCTTTTCATCTTGTTGTCTCAATTTGCTTGATGAACATGAAAGTTTTCTGTAACTACAAATGACAGCATCATCTAACTGTCGTACGGTGAGAACATCAGCTTATAGGCATAATTAGAACCATTAACAATTTCTTGCGGCAAATATGCAAATTTAATCATGCTTGCTCATTCCAGAGAAGAACTCTTCCTTTAGCCGCACAAAAATACATTATAAAAATGACGCCATGTGCTACTTATCTAGGCTTACAGAAATTTCAAGCAAAACTACATGATCAAAAAAAATCGAAATTTAGAACTTGTATAATCAGATTCCTTGTGGATCGAGAGCAAAGGGGGTCAGTTCTATATCTGTCATTCTATACCTCTCTGGGCCGATTGACGAAATTCAAATTGCGTTTTTCATAATTCCAAAGCGCGATTTAGGATATACAATAGATTTATAGTATATAGCATTGTTCTAACATAGGTATTTTGATACAAAATCGGACTTTTTCTGAAATGACGTGCCAGTTTTTTCCATATTTCGATTCTACGACTCAAATTATGTCTAAGTATTAAATTTTGTAAACTTTGGTAAGAAATTTATGGAGAAATTCAAAAATTTATCTTGGCGCATTTTTTTCAGTTTGCGCCAAGAATAATTCACTTAGCGAACTTCTTAATTTATAGCAACCTAGTTTCCTTTCCTTTTTTCATTGCAGACGATCGAAAAAAAAGTCAACGTTCATACTTTCAAACAATTTTAACGAAGGGCTTAAACCACATTTGGCGTTATTATCTCTTATAATAAAAACACCAAATTTCAAACGCGCCAATATGTAAATTCACGTAGATATAAATTAGATAACTTTGAATAAAAAACTCTAATTTTTTTGCAGGCGCGCCTAGAAATACATCTGCTTTAAGATGATGTTAAAAATTTTATATGTTATAATTCAATTTTTTTTTTCGAAAAATTTATAAAAGTTATTTAAAAATACAAATTTTAGAAGTAAATCATAAACAATAGTCGAATTTTATATAGAGTGAACCTAAATTTAGAATTCTGGAAGAAAGGATCAAGTAAGTCTAATAAAAAAAGAGATATTAATAAATATATATCAAATTCAATTAACATTGAGGAGTTAAAATTTTGAGAGCTAATTTTTTAAGAACTAATCGTGCGATTTTTATGAAACTTAGGAATTTGGCATAAGTTGAGTCGTTGAATCGAAATATGGATAAAAATTGGCATGTCATTTCAGAAAAAATCCGATTTTGTGTCAAAATACCTATATCAGAACACTGCTAGATATAAATCTAATACATATCGTAAGCCGCGCTTTCGAGACATGAAAAACGCAAGTTGAATTTCATCAATCGGTTCAGTAGAACGGGAGATATAGAACTGTTACCCCTTCCCCCGCAGTGTACAGTCGGACATCGTGCTGAGTGGGATAAAGCATTTATAAAATCAGATGACCCCATTAACTTTATTTCTCGTCAAATTTAAGAACTTCACCAGTGGCCGGCCATTCGAAAGACCGACAAATATTGGTAGCTCGTCCTGGATCCAAACCCAGATGAATGAAGCTGTATGTTTGTCTTCTATCCGCATCCTAAAGGATGGCTCTCGTTTGTGTTGCCATTCATATAACCTAACCTGCCAAATTTATTCTGAACAATGATGTATCTATACCTTAAAGTACGTCATCGAAATGAACAACATCATCTTTGCTTATATCAGCTCGGAAAATGCAGTCTCTCTCACTGCAAGCAATTCAGCGTTGAGTTCAACTTAGAACAGTCTCATATTAAAAAATCTAAGAAATATAGTGAAAGTTACACAGAAGCTGTGTGCAATTTATTAGACGATTTTTCTTTGTCATAAAAAAGTTTTCTTGGTAACTTTTTTTTTTTGACTGGAACTATATTTTTTAAAATACTATAAATTATCCTCTGCTACTTGACAGTTTTGTTTTTATGCAAAATGGCGCTTTTAAAGAAGCAATGCACGGAAGGCTATGTTTGTGCTCTTTCCGAGGAGCATTATGTGTATATAATTCTAGAATCATTAGGAGGTGGTTTGCAGGAGACATGAAAAATATGCAATACCCTCGCCAGGACTGAACCTCTCGAATACGCGCCGAGTGTGCTACCGTTGCACCACGAAAGCGTGCTGGAGGGAGGAAGAAATTATCTTATATACTTCCCCTTATAAAGGGCGACTGGGGATTAGGGAACTCAGTCGCCAAACCCTGACAGTTTGTAGTTCGGGTACCATTTGTAGAGTCATTAGGGTTTTTTTAATGGCTGGAGATACGAAAAATATGCAATGCTCTCGGCAGGACTCGAACCTGGACATCTTAAATACGCGCCGACTGTGTTACCGTTACATCATGAAAGCGTGCTCGAAGGAGGGAGAAAATACCTTATATAATTATTAAAAACATTGTGAAAGCCATGGTTTTTCGATATCTAAAGCTATGATAAATGGTATTATCAACAAGAAAGAAAAAAAAGTCAGTTTTCTCTTCTTTTCTTTTTTTTTTCCCCTTGACCTTCAAGCGGAAAAATTATTCGAAATACGTATTAAGGAAAAGACGGAATGTCTCGAATGTTGCAAAGGTAAGATTTTTAATGTTAAAAGAAAATCCTGCAAACCAAAGAACAGTTGCGAAATTATTAAAATACTCAGTGTCAACTGTAAAAGAAGTGATTAATGCTGATTTGAATCTTAAAAAGGCGAATAAATGTAATATGCATCGTCTTTCTCCACGATATACTACCGAACGCAGAACAAGCTGCAGAATTCTGTATGAGAAACATTTATCCGGACAAAAACTAGAAAATGTTGTCACGATAGATGAATCTTGTGTGTATTTAAATGATCGCAATAAAAAGAGATCCATTTATTATCATAAAAGAGGAGAAAATGTCTAAAATATGGTTCAAAGAATATAAAGAGAATTTTTCAAAGGGATTTATGATTATTGCTGGTTTTTTTAAATAAAATAAATAAATAATAAAGAAAGGAAAGAAAATGTTACGATGAACTCCACATATTATCAAGAACATACTTTATACCTAATTTTATTATATGAAATACCTTCTCTTTATACATTCAGTAGAACTGCTTCAAGACAAAGCAAGCAGTCACACGTTGAAATCCACTGTTAATTTCCTGGGAAAAAAATGGAACAAAAAATGGGTATCAAAGCCATACCCTTCCCTCATATCCCTACTAAATTCTTTCATGTATCACCCATGGAGTTTTGTGCTTCTGAACTTCTAAAAAGCGTATTGTCTAAACGTCGACCTACAACCCTCCTTGGAAAGCTGTTCTAGAGGAACGCGATAAAATACCTCTTTCGATACTATAAAAGTGTTTATTGTCTTGGAAATTACGGTGTAGAAAGCTAGAGAAGAATATAGGTTAGCAAATGGGACGTTTATAACACAAAACATTTCAGATTAAATACTTCTATAAATGCAATGAAAATCGTCTAAAAAATGTGAGAACAGCCTCTGTGTATCTCTAGGTTTTGTCAACAATAATGGTAATCTTCAGCACCTTCTCCCAAAGAGCTCTACAGCTGCAGGTAAAATGCGTCGTCATATGAAATTTCAATTTTCATAGCAAGTTTAAAGAACAAAAGTTTCAGTCTTCATGCCAACCCTGCTAAAAATGTCCCGTAGAAACCCATACAATTTTTTTACGGGGAATTAGCCTACGGGTACCCGTACAGTTCTGCAGGTACCCGTAGGCCAAATCCCGTAAAAACCCACAGACTGAAACCCCTACAACTGTACGGGTACCCATAGGCCAAATCCCCGTAAAAACCCGCAGAATGAAATCCGTACAGCTGTACGAGTACCCGTAGGCGAAATCCCGTAAAAACCCGTACGACTGTACGGGTAACCAAATCTCCTTAAAAATCCATAGAAGGAGTACGGATACCCGTAGGCCAAATCCTCGTAAAAACCCATACAACTATAAGAGTACTAGTAGGCCAAATCCCCATAAAAGCCCATAAACAGAAACCTGTAGAACATATGGGTACTATAAACAAAATTCCTGTAAAAACCCATAGCCAGAAACCAGAATTTTATATATATCCATAGGCCAAATCTTCATTAAAAAAATGGATATTCCGTAGGTCCCATAAAACCAAAAATATAGACAAAAACTCAGACCTATGCGGATACCCATAGGCCAAATCTCTGTAAAAGCCAGTATCTACAGACTAACACAGGTACCCAATTGGCAAAATCAATGCACAAAACAGTAGACAAAAATCCATAAACGAATCCAATAGAATTATACGATAGTGGAGTATCCATACATAGAACGGGTATCCATACACAGAATCCCTATAAAAAACAATACACAAAAATAGAACTGTAGATCAAATTTCCATAAAAACTAATAATTATAACCATAAACCAGCAGAAGTATACAATTAGCAGTGATGAAATGTACAGACCTAAATAGGGGGAAGCACAGAGAGTAAGTTTAAATAAAATTCAATGCGAAGAAACTGAATAAAATTTTATAAATATCTAGAAGCCTACAAGCCCCTGTCCTTCTCTATGCAAGTCAGTACCTATAATCATATTATAAAATACTTGTATGAATTCTCTTCACAAAATTTTAAATTTCCTTTATAAAATTTTGAAAATAATAGAAAGATAATAATCATAATAGAAAGATAATCATCATAAAGATAATAATCATAAATAGTCATAATTCACAACCTTCGAATGACATATGTGTGTATATGTGTATATATATATATTTAACTTAAAATTCAATACGAAGAAACCTAAAGCCTACAAGCCCCTGTCCTTCTCTATGCATATCAGTACCTATAAACATATAACAAAATATTTATATAAATTCTCTTCACAAAATTTTAAACTTCCGTTGTATAATTTTGAAAATAATAGAAAGATAATAATCAAAGTCATGATTCACAACCATCGAATGATATGTGTATATATATTTGATAGTTGCGAATCATGACTTTGATTATAAACATATACACATAATAGTGTATCTCATTGCTATATATGTATTACAGTGTATTTAAGTTCTTTAATTGGGAAAATAAACAATGGAATTTAATCACATCAGCTTGTTTAACAATTTGACATCTAACGAGAAATGTATTGCCAAAGGATGGTACTTTCTAGCATCTGCTTAAATTTTAAGTTACTTACAATGCATTATACCAAAATTTAAACAAAACTAGACAAAACCTTAATTTTCAGGAATGGAAACACTCTTACAAGTAAAAATATTAAATAAAGAAGCAAACAAAAAGATTAAGGGACTTGATTATTAGAAATTTAACAAAGAGTTCAAATTTAGTATCTTGCATTCTCCTTAGAACTCGCTTATCGCCGATAGCAACATCCTGCAGCTTATTATAACACACATACACATAGATGTTTTGCAAAGAATTTGAATCCAAAAATATAATGTAGTGAAGAAATAATAATATACATATGCTGTGTCGACCATCTTTTTACAGTACTTTGAACGTTACCTGTATCTATCAGAATATAAATGAAACCTCAATACAAGAATATAATAAACTTAATAATACTCAAAATGCAATAAATTATATTGTAACAAAGCAAACTTTAAAAAATTTACAAGACTCAACAAATACCGATTCTCAACCCACAGTTCTGGAATTGAGGAAATATCTCAAAGCTTATATCTTATTCTGTATCTCACTTTTAGTGCTGTATAATCTTCCACAGTCTTCATATAAATAAAATCTATAACATAATAGGTATTTATACAACATGTAGTTCTCGACGTAAAAATGCTTAATAGTTAACTCTCATACTGTATATATATATATATATATATTAATAGTTTATTATTTCAAAAGGTGTTTCGTATATCACCTCCAAGGAACATAAATTTAATTAAAGCGATGCATAATTGGAATAAATTTAAGTCGGTGTGCTAGGTATAAGTTATTTACATTTCTATTGCAGAAAAAATACTTTAAAAACTGCATAAAAATATTATTTTGAACTATAAAATTTCTAAGTAGTATAATTAAAAATTAAAATTTAAGGTACTGAAAATATAGCTATTGCTATTGACCGTAGGTTATATATTATAAAAATACCACTTCGTGTTGAGCTTTTCCTGTATTTAGACTGCCAAATGAAATTCATATAGTGCAGTATTTAGCAGTATCAATAAATCTTCTACACAGCCTTATACACACAGTTAAAATTACTGTGATCGCAACTAAGCAGACATAGCACATGCAGTTACATTTGTTTACCTAAGAGTTTTTACGTTAATATCTATACAACCAGATAAATTTAGTGCAGAAAATTGTAACGACCATTTCTGCAGTATAACTAATGAAAGAAAATAATTCTTGAATATTACTCTATTTGAAAGTAATGCTAAAACAATACCCTTACAAGACTCATGATTTGAAAAGCTTTGGTTTTAACTCTCTTGTAAAACCTTTCAATTACTTATGAAAAATTCAATCCATGTAAAATTACTATAACTAAATCAGCTGATTATACAGTGAAACTTTCTTAAAACAATTAACTCCACAATTCCAGATAATGCCAGTTTCTTGTAGCCTTACAAAACTATCAGTGATTTTAAGTACTGTTATTTAATTATGTTCCTGACAAATGTGTCACCGTCAGAGCAGGTTATCTAAGAAAATAACCATTATATGAGGTTTCACTTAGTGCAATTTTTTTCCAATAAATAATTCATTTTTTATATTCCCAAGAGTAGCACATTTAATATTACATAACGTCTAATTATTATTCACAACTCTATTTCAAAAGCAACTTATGAAAAAAAAATTTGAAATTTTCTTCATGAACTTAATAATGATGAAAATTGAAATATGCATAAAAATGTTTGATTATATGTGTTTTAACAAAATAGCACAAAATATTTAATGTAACAATGGGGTTCCAGTCTCATACTTGTACAGAAATACAGACCAAAAAGAAAAAAAAAATCTAAACAATGTAAGCTACTATAATCATCTAAATTTTCACACAATTTTAGTAATGAAAAAACGATTCCTTGGCTTGTATGTCTTACCTACCTTATTCAATAAGTAATACACACATTAAATATTTCAATGTTTAATTCATTTAAAAAAAAACTTACCTTTTTTGTTTGGGAAATATAATGAGTACATTTTTTAAGACATAAAAAAAATATTCCTTCTGTTCAACCATATCACATTAGTCGAAAAATTGAAAACTGAATCATGCAGGATCTTTTTTAAGTAAGGTACGCTCAAATTTATTAGTACATAATATTCAAATGATAAATATCTACATGAACAAGCTTTAAAAAGTATTTCTAAATTATAATCAAAAAAACAAATCTTCAAAAATGCAGTATTAGTAGATGCAATGTGCATCTGATGTAAACACACTGAGCCAAATTATTAAGTTTGAAATTATCACTTTTCAGTCTTTAAGCACATTGCTTTTAAGGATAAAAGTAAAAATGGAAGATCATATTCCGCACAGAAAATCCATTTCGGAACTATTTAACTGTCAAAAAGGTTCTCTGAATCCATTAAACGCGATTAGACGTGCATGGCTTTACTGGTATTTCCTTGCATACTATTTCATATTCACAGTCAATGTTGGTATTTTATTTTTCATTATAAACATCTAAACAGTAAAACATAGTAAAAATTGTAATATAGTAAATTATTTATTGCATTACTACAGCCTACTATCTACCAAGACAATAACACAAACATCCCATTACAACATTAACAAGAATGGCGTCATATTGCTTCTTCTGAGAGCGGGGAAGGAAGGGGAATTTTTTTCAAAAATAGTTTGAACGCGGTCGCGTTAAAGAGATGATGGTTGATACCTGTGTTTATTTGTAATATCAGAAATATTGATATATGCGTGTCTAAGAGTGTATGTGTGTATATTCAGAGGACTAACTCGTGGCGAAATCACCTCCCTAAGATGACCACCTCTGAACGAGACCAGTATTTCTGAAAACATAAGTATATTTTGGTATGGAAACATTCCCTTTGTAAGACGACCACCCGCAAAGAAAATTCTGGAAGTGTGACTGGTCGCCTTAGAAAGATTCATTTCGTAGAGGCATCCTCCCTAAGACGACCACCTCTAAAAGATAATCGTATTTCTGAGAACATAAGTATATACTAGTATTGAGCATCATCTTTCTAAGGCGACCACTTGCAAAGACGCCTTTTTATGTGTGGCTGGTCGCTGTGTGTTGGCTAATGTAATGTAATGTAATGTAAGGGCGTAGCCCGGTCCACCTCGTAAATCTAAATTCGCCTTATGACCTTATCAGGGATGAGCCAGTTCAAAAAAAAAACTGCCTACTATCAAACACACAAAGAAAGAAGAAATTCAAACTAAACAAACTGGTGGATTAATACAAAAATTAAAAATAAAGATAGGATTAGAACATACACAACTATAGATCCACACACACACATAAAACACACAAACATAGAGCCAATTAATAAATACCTATGCCCTCTTTATTACTGTTAATTATCTGCATAATTTTCCTGGCCGTCTCTTTTGCTCTGACAACTCCTCTTTCCATAAATTGTAAATGTGCAATTTCAATATTTCTGGTTAGACTGCATTCTTCAATAAAGGGCTTATTATCTCCTAATTTGTGACAAACAAGGCAGTTCTCATTGGCCTGTAAATTGAATCTTTGTAAATAACTCGGAAACCTTCCGTGTCCAGAAATTAATTGGTTTAAGTCAATATCGCTTATGATTTTCATATTTCTCTTTAGAACCAATGACTTTACTCGCAGAGAGCTCTCCTTGTGTTCTCCAGTTTTCATAAACGTGGTTTTTCATGACGTTAATACATTTCCGTCTTGAGGCCTGAATATCCATCACTTCAGTTTTTTTATCCATGGATGCCTCTTTCGCTAAGGCATCCGCCCTCTCATTGCCCAAACAACCAACATGGGCTTTAACCCAATTAAACAATATTTGGTTCCTCTTTCCCAATTGTGCATACAATTCTTTGATAATCTGAATATTTAAATTCTGTTGAACAGGCTTGGAAAGAGCCTGAAGCACGGACATAGATTGTCTAAGATTTTTATTAATCCATTCTAAGGATTTTTGAATGGCAAGCAGTTCAGCTTGATAGACTGAATTGTATCTTTCCAGTCTAGATTTCTTGGTTTCATTCTTGATACCGTGATAATAAATAACATAAGATAATCCAACACTCTCTTCCAAATCCGAACCATCCGCGTATATATCAGTTTCATCACACGTTGGAATGCACTTACTAAATCCAATAGAAATTCTGTCCTTCGGATGTATTAAATGATAATTAAAAGAATAGAAGGCTGTATTAAAAACCAAATGATCATTCTATTTATAAAAATCAACTTTTCCAGATCTCAATAAAAACTTGCTGTAATAAAATTCCTGTAGCAATGAGAGGGGCGGTATGCCCGATAAAGCATTTGCAGTCTCAGTCGGTGCAGTTAGAAATAATCTTGTAATAGCCAGCAGCCAGCCCCTCTGGATAGTATTTTATTCCTTACCCTTTGCAGCTCCGTCTCCCTGGCACCCCACGCACCCATTCCATACATAATTGTGGGCACAATAACACATTCATATATCTGTTTTAATGTAAGACTCTTAGTGGCTAAAATCGTATTAGGGAATGATCTTTATAGAATTGTAAGGTCTGTTTTTCTATGAATAGCCCTAAAGTGTTCATTATATGAAAGTTTGCTATCGAAAATTACCCCCAAGTATTTCAAGTTTTCCATAATTTTAATCTTTTCTCCTTTATATTTCAATGACGTATTCCTTATGCTTTTTCCTCCCTTTGGAAAAAAAGTGGTTTTAAATATATTAAATCTTAATTTCCTGTCCAGTCTCCAATTTTCCATAATATCTGAAATTTCACAAACTATTTTCTCCAGGGAGGTCTCGGAAATTTATAACATCAGATCGTCAGCATAACAGATTAACTTGACACCAGTGGGGAATTCCGCAAGCAATAGATCATTAACCACTAAATTCTAGAGCAGCGGAGCGCTGTTTGATCCTTGTGTACATCCTTTCCCGATTTTGAACCGTTGATCATTAGAAGATCCCATAGAGAAACCAACTTGTCTATTTTGAAAGTAATTCACCAGTATTTTTAGAACAAGCTCTCAGTACTTTAATGCGCAGCAGTACACGTAGGAGGGAGGGCCAATGAACTAAATCAAATGCATTATGGATGTCAAAGGCTATGGCAGCAATATGATGCTTATCTCTTTTTTCTCTTATAAAACCACTGAATTCAAATAATGCGCTATCTGCTGAATTTCCAGCTCTAAAACCAAACTGATTCTCTGAAGTCAATCCATTTCTAGTAACAAAGTGGCTCAACCTATTGGAAATCAAGATATCCAAAACTTTCGCGTGAGTCTTTAATAAACTTAATTGGACGATATTTACCCCCCTCCTTTGGAATCAGCACACGATTTTTCCAATCTTCCATATATCCAGGAACACACTCAAGTCGAAACATTTATTATAGAGCAACACATAAATGTTAGTAAAATGGGCAAGCATATTTTTCAGCATTTTAGCGTTAATATTATCAGGGCCTGGTGCACTTTTATTCCGCAAGCTTCCAATGGCAGTCTCAATTTCATCTTTCGTGAAAGAACCCTCTTCATCACCACACTGTGAAAGACATTCTTCGTTAATAAATTCCGAAATATTAAACTCTTCCGGAGAATTTTCACTCTCTATATCCAAAATCTCAATAATCTTACTTGAGATTTCATCAAAGTTTTTTTGTAACCCTGCTACTCCCCTGTGAAACGTTGTCCTAGTCTTGAACTTGCCAGTAGCAATCTTCAAAAACCCATCATAATATCTTGCATTGTTCAAGAATTGTTTCATTTTGCTTTCACGTCTAACCTTCTTAATTAACTTCTTATATTTTACCAATTCTTTTTTATACATTATTTTTCTGGATAGTCTAATATCTTCAGAGATCGCACTCACCTGTGCACTCTTCCTCAAAGCCCTTACCTTTTTTATGTTTTTGCAATTCTTCATTCCACTATCTAGACAATTCTTGTCTTTTAAACTTAATTCTCAAATATTTATTTGCCTTCTGGACAAGAACATCTCCCCAATTCAGACACAAAGTCATGCAATTCAGTAGATCTATTAATAGCATTTAATTTCAAATAAAGGCGAGAAATATCTTTCCCAACCTTTCAACAGAAGGTGTCAATTCTTCTCACGTTTTTAGAGAATCTAATCTGAGTTATTTCAGTTTCAACAGAATTTTTCCTTCTCAAAACTAGGTGCCTGTGGTCACTCAGACTCTCAACATCTAGTACCTCATTCGTAGTTGTTGACATCTGTACCTGAAGAACCAATAATAAGGTCAGTATATCCCTCACCCACCGACGACACAAACGGAGCCGAGTCAAAACTGTTAAACAGAATAAAATTATTCAATGAAACAAAGTCCTTAGTTAAAACTCCCCTTTCATCTTTTATCTTCGCCCCCCCCAATTAAAATATTTAGAATTAAAATCACCAGTTATTAAAAATTTGTCATAGTTCTTTATATGTTCCTCCATAAGATGCAGATGCATAAGGTGACCATTTAAATTCTCTGAAGGGGAAAAGTACACAGATATCAATCCCAACATATCATCTCCTTCTTTCACAGAAATCGCTACAATAGTGTCCATTGTATAAACAATAACAAAATCAATATGCTCGTTAACAATACTAATCGCTGTTCTTCCTCCCTCCGCGTGCACTCGTCTCCATTTTAAAGGAATCCAAGCCATTTTTTTCTCAACGTAATACGGTTCCTGTACCATGACAATATCTGGAAAATATCCAATTATTTTATCTATTCCATAGAGCTGGCATTCCGTTACTGAACAATGGTCGAGATTAATATTGAGTAAGCTCATAATATTATAGAGAACAAGAGCTAAACAATGCAAAATAATAATCCTAACTAAATAAAAATGAATGAAATCTATAATAAAATTTTTACAAATCTCCAAACTAAAACTAATTTGTTAAAACAGTATGATTTAAAATATGTAATTTAAAAACACACAAAAGCTTTGATGCAGTGCAAAACATCTCATTATATGTCTAGGTGGTTCCTGATATATTTAATCTCATTTACATAAGTTGGGCGTTCTTTCAAAAGGCATCATGCACTGTATAATATTTAGATCCAAATTTCTTGTTGGAAGTACTGCAATTAATACAGCACACTAGTTTATCCTAACATCCCTTTCCTACATGTCCATGTGCACATTTTGCACATACATAATAGTTTTTACATGCCTCTTGGGTATGGTCGTAGGATAAGCATTTCATGCAACGCTTAGGCTGCAGGAAAATGCGCGGCACATAAGACTTCCATCCAACTCGAAGTCTCTCGTTCTTAAGGAACTTTGCCTGGCAATTCGAATTAATCCTAAAAATACGGTTGGAGGTACCGTTTTCTTCATCATGTTTATTAGAAAATAAATAGCGAACATATTCACCAAAGCAGTTACAATTAACTTTCAAACTCTCAATAAGATCCTCGTTATGAACGAAATCAGAGACGTTATAAATAATAATTTTGGATGCGATAAATCTTCTACTTTTAGCATGGATGCACTTTTTTAATTTATCATTTTCATTGATATGTTTGGTTAACATATTTTCCTCTGAGCGATCTGTAACGCCAACTACAAACTCTCCATTTCTTCTATAATAGGAGTGAGTTAGCTTAATCTTTAAATCCTCTGGTCTGACAGCAAAAACAAGCTCGTCAAAAACATCTACATCTGGGGCCAAAGGCTGAATGATTACCTCGTTTGCATTTACATCCCTTTTCTCAATTAAAATATCTCTACGAGGCTTTTCATTATTATTTTTCTTCAAGGGAATACCGACTTCTTTATCGTTCTTAAGCAAACTCTTAATTTCCCTCAGTTCTTCCTTGATATGACACATATGATCGTATTTTGTCCTAATTATATCAGCCTCAATTAAATTTAAATTGTGAGATAAGAATTGATCTGTAATTTTGTCTAAACAACCAACCATGCTGTTAATTGCTGTACTAGGAACACCCTTTTTATATGAAGGTAATTTCATAACATAGTTATAAAGTTCTTTCACAACACGCAGAATACCATCCGAGGATCCAAGAGTTCTATCCATGATACTGTCTACCCGACTCTCTTCTGAAAATTGATTTCCATTCTTTTCCTTTGGGATTTCCTCAATTCCCGTACTTTCCAACTTTACCTGGGAATTGCCTGCTTCCCCATACTCATTTCATATTTGTTGGCTTTCGTTGACTAAGTCCAAAGCCTCATCCATAACTCAGTCATATATTATATAATAATTCTAATCCAATACACATAAATAAATAAATAATCATAAACTCTATTACTAAATTTAGCACAGCAGCGCAGCAATATTTGCAAAATATCATTTCATAGAATCATTCATTGAACTTCAATCCAAAGTTAAAATCTTATAAGTTAAAAATTTCAAAGATAAAATCACAAAATTAATATTACAATGATAAAATCTCTTTGAAAATCACTTAAAATAATTTTTACAATTAAAACCAGAGTTCTAGCGCAAAAATCCATGGATTTGCCCAGCAGAATATGGTGCACCCAAAAGCGCAGGCTCCACGCTCCACCGTGCCAGAAGACTTGTTACTATGGTGCCCCAAATTTCATACAGTCAAACATGGAAAGCTGTACAAATATAATAAAATATCAATGAATTACTTCAGGTGTTGAATTAAGACAATTTAAAATAATTCCCACTTAGCAAAAAGTTAAAATCCACTTGGTAATCAAATGTAAACAAATGTCCGCCGCACTAAGCCTAAGTGTGTATTCGAATCTTATTTTACTTATAATTTCCAAAATACAAGTTCAAATTCGGTGAAAATTAGCAGTAAGGTAAGTAATCTTGTATGCAATCATATGTGAAAGTCAAAAACAGTATGCACAGTATATGAAAAGAGATGAAAGGCCGTATGATGAATATGATTGCTGTTATTGTTTCCGACAAAAGTTTTTACGAAATCAAATAAATGAGCCATATATAGTAAAAACCCTCTCTAAAATAAGCATCTGCGTTTCCAGGTTACTCTGATGGTCTTAAAGAGATCATATTTTCATTCTTAAAAATACTGATCGTCTTAGAGAAGAGGTGGAGACGAGAGGGTTTACTGTATGTTTTTTTTTTTTTTATTTTGAAGCTTTCTGTTGGTTACAAAACAGAAATAACCTTATTTTCAACAGTATCCAAATAAATTAAATAAAAGTAAATAAATAAATAATTTAAAATAATCAGTAGACAACAAGAATATCAATGAATTTTGGTTTGCTGACACCAGTATTAATTTCATTGTTTAGAAGAAGTTTATTGACGTCAGTTAGAAAATTAACATAAACCCATATAAACCAACAGAAGATTTATTTGGCATCTATTTCTATTATATTGATACCAGTAAGAAAACCAGTGAAAGTCAATATAAACCAATACAGACCAGTAAAAAGCTCTGACATTGATGTTGGTTGTATGGGTGTCATATGATACCAGTATGAAAAACCCACAGAGATCAATAGAAACCAGTAAATTTCAGTAGAGACCAACAGAATTCTATGGCTACCAGTAGAAAGTTTTACTGCTTTCTACGGAGCATTTTAAAACCAGTAAGAAAAACCCACAGAGACCAACAGAAAGCCATAGAATTTTATGGGTACTCACAAGAACTTTTACCAGTTTCTATGGGGAATTTTTAGCACAGAAGTTTAAAAAATTTCAGTCTTCAGTTAAAGAAAAAAGATTTATGGTTCAGACTACAAAAATGGTGAATGAAAAAGCAATTGAGGCTCCTTACTCAGTCAGTGAATAAGACAGCGGCGAAGGCTACTCAATCGCAGAAACTTATTAAACCTTCTTCTATGGAGGTGGTAAAATGTATGTTAGGTTAAAAAACAGCAAAAGAAATATTTAAGATCGACTTTTGAATGACACTCAGGTCATAGCATAAGGGATTTAGAAACCAGTGTCTGTCTGATTTGTCACTTTTTGTCTGAAATCATGAAAATTTTTATTGGAAGGGAATGAGCCTACCGAAGTAATTGCACTCGCAGTATCAATTTCTATCATTAGGTTACTAGCACAAAAGTACATTGGTACAAAAGTATATTGGTAGAAATTGCTTAAGAAAATTTCTACCAATTCATACTACTGGAGTGGAAATATTTGGTCTTCTGATTTTTTTCTTGAAGAGAATAAAATAACCCGTCGATCTATGCCAATAAAGCAAAGGCCTTTGAGTGACAAAATTAATACGGCTGCACTACTGATTAAAAATATCGTCGAATACTATTCTGGTACAGCCCCTGCATGATACATAGGCAAACATTTGTCGCAAAAAAATTATCCCCTTCACAAAATTGCTCTTCAGATGATCGTCAGAGTCATTAACTTCATAAAAGCTCGGTCACTAAATAATCGTTTATTTAAAAGACTATATGAATGCATGAAAAAAATACATACATATCTTCTCTTCTTACATACTAAATTCAGATGCTTATCTCAAGGAAAGACATTAACCGGGTTTCTCAACTAAGTGATGAGGTGCGGGCTTTTTTATAGAACCCAGTTTGAAATTGAAAAGTCGATTATTTGATAGAAATTGGCCGCTTAAAATTACCTATTTAAGCGACATATTTACAAAGATCAATGAACTTAATTGAATATTTCAAGGCAAAGAAGTTACTGTAGTTACCGTTCACGAAAAAAATTCTTATTTTGAAGAAAAAAAATTCGCACAATTTGTATGCGCTCCAACGACTTTGATTGCTTCCCGGTAATAAAAGGCTTTTAAGAAGAGGAAGGAGTTAAAAGGGGAGACATTATTAAAGAAATAATTCAGTGCCTGAAAGGTTTGAGTGAAGCTATTAATTAGTATTTTCCAAATGGACAGCAAATCAAATACCAAAATGAATTGTGCATTAAACACCATTTAAGTCAATACACAACTTTTGATCATGTCAGCAGAAGACTACGAAATTTTTACCGAAATGACAACTGATTCATCGTTGCAAGAAAAATTTAAATTAATGCCGTGAGTGGAATTCTAGAGCAGTTTAAAATACGAGCATATTCATTTGCAGTAAAAGAGCGTGTTGGCACTTTTGCAACTACATTCGTATGTGAAAAGGAATTTCAGTTTACGTGACAGCAAAAAGTAAAATACCGCAATAGACTTGAGTGCAAATCTGACATGAGAATTCAACTTTCATCCATAAAGCCTAAATATTACGTAGATCTGTGGTAATGAAAACCAGCACCATTTATCTCATTAACATTTAAAACTAAAAGTCCTGTTTGAATACGTTATTTTAATAACTTCTGGATAACTTTTAAAGCAAATAAATATTATTTGAATAGTTTCCATTTCTTTTGAAAATAATTAATTTACAGAACATTGTATGAAAACTATTTAAACAAACTAAAGTGGACATTAGAAACGGTTCCACTTATCAAAAACATTAAAAAACGCTTCTCTGAAGCATGGTTCTATTGCGGTAATCAGGCCTCACAATTATGGATCGCAATGCCGGTATACCGGGATACCGAATACCGGTATTTTGAACCATTTGTACAATTTTGTAATACCGGTATTCACAAGTTTAAGTACCGTTTTTTTCGGTATTTACTAGAAATTTTTAAAATTGTCTTCACTATATGTACAGCGGGTCGCCAACATAGCAAAATAGTATACGTTTTTGTTTTTATGTCTCCCTAACGGGCGAAATTAATTTGCATCGTACAGTCTAGAGAAGTATGTGAATCATCCAAGGAGGCGGACCAAAACTGTCCTGTCCTATTACAGATCAGAGAGATATTGTACACGCGCTGGATTCATAGTCTGATATTCGTATCTGTGAAAACAAGGTTGTAGTTGTGAAGAAAGTGCGTAATATTTCGAAAAATTTCTTATATTTTTTCAATTGGTGAGTTTGTTATTCACGTTGTATTTGCATATCGTACTTTAGGGTTCAAAATATTTTTCAGATTTATTATATACTCATAATTAATAAACCCATAATAATGAATAAGAATAACTTAAAAAACATAGAAGTCTGTTGATATTACTTCGGTTTGGTTTTACTATTTATATGATGAAACAAATCGGGTGGCACAACGTAAAAAAGGTTCAAGAGCTATTAAAGCGAATGGAGGAAGTACAAGCGGACTCCATACATATTTAAAAACGAAACATGATACAAATTTGTTAAAGAGGAAAGAATCTTATTGCGACGAAGATACAAATTTAAGCACAGTTTCTAAGCCCAAGCTATCAGGGATTTTAGATTATTTTGCAAAAAAAAAAAAAAGATAATTTGGATGAAAATACAAGTAAAATGACAGGATTAGATGGTATGCCATTTCGAGTGTTTTGCACTTCTACTAAATTAAGAAAATCTCTATCCGCCAGGGGTTTTAAAAATCTACCAACAGCGATTAACACTATAAGAAGAACTACACTGGTGTGCAAAAATTAAGGACGAAGTCGAAAAATTAGCATATCAGCTGAACGTAGAGGCAGAGCGGACAGAAAGACCAATCAGGAGATTAAGTAAGGTGATGTACGGTAGCACATGCGCAGATATGCAGGTAGGCGTAATGGGGGAGTGTCTGAGTAGTATAAAGCATGTTGTCGGTGTAAGATCAGTATTTCTAGCAAAGAGATTGCACGCCGTATAACAGTTAAAATCACACCGAGTTGCTGCCTCAGCGAGAAATGGCGAATAATGAATCTGTTAGATGACATCTGGATGCTTTTACCCTAGGTCGAATCATTGGGAAGTTGGAGGAAGGCCGCAGTGTGACAAATGTGGCTGCAGAGTTCGGATTTGCTAACAGCATCGTTTCACGACTTTGGAGACAATTTCAAACTACAGGAACAGCTATCCGGGGGTGTAGTAGTGGTCGTC
>KK121909.1:42628-52822 GCA_000611955.2 Stegodyphus mimosarum | reverse complement strand
AAAAAAAAAAAAAAAAAAAAATTGGAATATAGGACTTACACATGTCTCTGGAAGTATGCCAGCCGAAAAATGTGTCGAAGTGCTTACATCTAAATTAGGGAAACATGGATTATCCCTGAAAGAATATATTGTATCCATAACGACTGATGGAGCAACGGTTATGAAAAACGTTGGAAAGTTGATTGGTGCAAATCAGCAATTGTGCTATGCTCATGGAATTCAATTAGGAGTAATAGATGTATTATACCAAAAAAATAAAGAACAGAAGAACCCAAATACTGCGGATTCCGACTTTGAAGAGAGTGAGAATGAGAGTGATACTGACAATGAAGATAATGGCAATGTAATTGTTGAAGAAAATATTGCTAGTGAGGATGAAATATTAACTCATCAAGAATTGCTTTCTATAATTAATCAAGTTCAAAAAATTGTTAATATATTTAAACGTTCTCCTATAAAAAAATGCCTTATTACAAAAATATATACTAACTGAAAATAAAACAGAACATATGTTAATATTAGATTCTAATTTACGGTGGAACAGTTTACTCCTAATAATGGAACGATTTTTGAAACTAAAAAATCCAATCCAAAAAGCAATAATCGACTTAAACCTACAAATTAATTTCCCAATAGTGAATTGGACTTAATATCCAAAACTGTATCAGCTCTACTTCCAATAAAACTGGCTGTGGAGGCATTATGTCGAAGAGATTCTATTTTATTAACAGCTCATGCAATAATAAATTTCATGTTGTAGTCACTGAAAGAACAGTACACATCAATCACTATCTGAAGAGTTATAGTATATTACATTGAAAAATCGCTCAGAAGAAAGGCATACCGAAATAGAAAATGTCTTACGGTATTTACATAATTATAGCGATTTTAAAAATGAAAAAGAAAAAAAGAGACTAACCAAATCAAATCTGATCAAGTTTATAGTAAATTTTCTTATAATTTTTACCCACAAACCTATCCACACTCAGAGGAATTCGGTACAATTATCGAAGATGATGATGACACTAATGTCGATATCGATAGTGAAAAGGAATTGTCATTTGAACAAAAATTAGAATTTGATAACTAAGAAAACTTCAGTAGAATGGGAGTTATACCAATGAGGGATAACTAAAAAATTTCAACAAACCAAAGCACAGTACAGAAATCAGTTATATCCAAAGCCATCCGATGAGAAATCGATTTATTTGAAAATGAAGGATTTAGAGGTAAATACTTGAAAAAAGTATATCGCTTATGAATAGTACCACCAACTATCGTAGATGTTGAAAGAGCGTTTTCGACAGCTGGTAATTTTTGCACAAAATTAAGTTCCAGGCTTAATGACAGTACAATCGATGCATCATGTTTTTTAAGATCACATTTCAAAAATTTGTAATAGTACCAGAGACTGAATATTGATATTTACACTTTTTTGTGATTTAAATACATAAGATGTTCCTTGTTTCTGTACTTTTTTGTAATTCTTTACATACTGTTATAATTTATAACTTATAAATGAATTTTTGTGATATTTACTCTCTGTAATAAAACTGGCAAATAAAACAAAGAAGCACCTGTGTTTTCTTTCTTTTTCTAAAATTCCTACTACCGGTATTAAAACCGGTATTCTGGTACTAAGATCCAAAAAATACCGAATACCGGTATTGAACTTTTGATCAGAACTGACAATGGTATCAAATATCTGACTGCAAAATGCAAAATCAGTTCTTTGTAGAAAATTTTCCGAGTGAATCTAAGTTACAGAAATTGGAAATGGATAACTTTGATTTTATATACTCAATTCAAGTCACTGGAATTATTAACAAAACATGAAAATTAAGATATTATTTCATGCAACGGAAATGTAAACGATAAATTTTAAGTTCCCTTTCAGAAATGACTGACAAATGAATTTTAAACCTTTGTGGAATAACTTCTTCCATCGTCATTTAACAGACTATTAACGGTGAAAAGTGCATACAGGAAAAGAAATAGAAAGATCCAAAAATCAACTATAGCTAATGGTCGAATATTTCGAGACACGTTACTTCTTTCCTCTCAGAAAAGTTCCAGAAAACTCCAGCAATAATCAGAAACCAACAAAAGGATGTCTAAGCTGAACTGCTTATTACGTAAAGAATCTCTAATCCGAACGGATGGTGAACACTTAATGTCGGTAACGTAAGTGTTCGAAATTAGTTGTGTTTTTCTGTTCGACCCAGACAGTGTTGAGCTTCATGTAGAGTCGTTAAAATTATGTACCTACCAAAAGATTGTACATTAATATTCCTCGAGTCGTTGCCAAACGTCCAAAGGTGTCTATAGTTAATTAAACTGTTTCGCTTATCTTATTTGCTGCCGAACCGGTATAGTGGGCCGAAAGGCCCAGTTTCGAATCCCGGAAAAGACGTTTATGTTTGTATAGTATCCGTGCGGCAGGGGGCACTCTAAATATGGGGCTGGTCGAAAGTCCTCTCGAGAGGTTGCTGGTAGAGGAAGAGGGAAGGGAGACCCTCAAACCGTCGCCCCGGGGGGGGGGCTCTCCATCAAAACTGGAGTTGGAACTAAGCTAAATAACACTGCCACCTATAGGGTGCTCAAGGCTGCTGCCAACGCAGAAGTAAACTTGCGCTCCTTGCCACGAGGAATTTCGTGGGCTTGAGCTGACTATACGTCAGACAACAAGTGGTAGGCAAATTATCGCCTGTCCTTAATATTTACAAGTTACTGTCCTTAATGTTTACAAGTACTTAATGTTTACAATGTCCTTAATGTCCTTAATGTGCAAGATACAACTCAGAAGTTAAAGATCTGGAAGGCAAGACAATAACTGAAATAAAACAAAACAATTGATTCAATTTCTCGTCACACCAACATGCTGTTTAATGTACAGTCAACATGACGATAGCTGACTTACAGTTTCAATAAATCTGAAATGAAATTACAACATTGTCTGGGTAGGACAGATGTCCAGTTCAGATGAAGGCTAATTATGAAAATCACTGAAATTTCCTTATATTCAAAATGCAAAATTTTTGTAATCCAAATGAAGTTCGCTCACAAGAAATGAATTTTCGACAATGTCCATATCCTGCTTCTTGTGATACCATACATCATCAGTTGAACTAACATAAATTGCTTTAGGTTAGGTTAGGTTATTCAATTAGGGCAAAGCACACGAGGGCTATCTGCCTAAAGGGAGGGATGCCTTCGTGGAGGACTTTCTAAAGGAAACTGGCTCGTATACACGTTACGCATGGGGAAAACAACGAAAACGCCCATGCAGCCAGCCCGTTCGCGGGATTCGAACCTCGGACCGAACTTCCAGTGTTCAGCGTCTTTACCGCTCGGCCGCTGGTGGGCTCTAAATTGCTTTAGCCTTTTGTGCTAATTAATATACTAATTAAGAGATTTTTAAACAAGTAATTTATAATAAAATGCGTTAAGTAATACTCATTAATATAATATCAGTCGGTATTCGATACACCAGTAATTAATGATCGTTAACTGAGTAAGGCAGAACACATGAGAGCTACCTTTCTAACAAACTAATACCTTCAGAGAAGACTTTTTAATAGAAGCTGGCTCGCATTTACATTATACATGGAGAAAGCTACAAAAATTCCATTTTCATTAGGATCTGAATACAGGTCGAACTAGCAATGTTATCCATTCAAAGGCTAGTGGGTCTATATAAAAAATAAATCGTTGATGTATAAAATTAAAACAACTGTAGAAATTTCTCATTGCAGTCGAGTTATAAATATATTTGTTCTAAGTCTTGTTATAAATGAGTTCAACTGTGTATAGGCATGCAAATTTGGCATACAATGTCTCATAATAATGTAAATGAAAAATTAAAACTTCTTCATTTCTCTTATTTCTGTACTCCATCTTTTTAGGAAAGGGGGAAAAAATTATAATTTGATTACAGTCATAGATAATACCGGCAGAACTGTTAAATTTCTTTGCCTTTAAATCCTTTATTCCACCTCCAACGAATTCTGGGCGTGAGAAAAATTATTATTGAGAAAATATGGAGCTCCAGTATACCAGCAAAAAATAAATAAATAAAAGAGAGGGAGAAGAAAAAAGGGCAAAAAAAAAATTAATAAATAACAGAAATACTATGGGGAAGACTTAAATTTACCTTTAATTTTACGAATGGAGACCCTCTACCGTTTATACCAAATCGGGATTTATTAAAAATAAGTAAATAAATAAACAAATAAATAAAAGTATTAAAACTCGTCAACTTCCTGCCTCACGTAGCGTTGTTCGCGCACGCGTCTTCCAGAAGGGGGAAACCCAAAAAGTGGGTGGGGAGAATAAATCATGTGCGCCGCATATCACATAAAAATCGCGGGCGGGCAGGAAAGGGTTGCATAAGGAAAAAATATGGAAAATGCAAGGGGGGGACAACAACCGCCAACTCACCAACAAGAACGAAACAAAAATAATAGCAAGATCAGCAGCTGAGGGCTCTTTAAAAATAAAACGGTAAGGGGGTTGAAATAGCGAGAGGGAGGGAGAACGGTAAGGGGATTCTAAAAAGTGGGAGGGAAGCAAAAAGAACGGCGTTGCTGGACTAGCTAGCTGTGCATAGGCATCTCGATTCTCCACCCAATGCTTTTCCAAGTCCTTTTCTCATACCTTTCACCCTGGCAATTTGACGGCGAGGGAGGGAATGGGGAGGGATAGCGGTGAGGGGGGTCGCGAGGCGAGCGGGGTTCTTTTCTCATTGTGCAGGATCGTGACCCGGGCGCCTCTCACACACACGCACGGACGGACGGACGAACTGTGGGAACAGTTCTTGGCCGGCGTTCTCACACGAGACCAGCAGTATGCTTGGCTGACCTCAAGCGTTGAGCTGAAATAGGTGCGCGACTTTCTCACGCGCTCTGCCTGCCTCCCCCCTCACCGATCGTCTGCTGGTTGCACTTGTTGATTACGTGCGCATGTGTGAGTGAGTAGGGAAGGGGGGAGGGGCATTCCGTTAGTTTGTGTGTCGGAACAACCTGACTGCTTCTTGCATTGAATATCTATGCACTGTGCGTGTGTGTGAGAAAAGGAAAGACCCTTTGCTTTTCTTTTATTTTGTTTATTCTTTTTAAAGGGTTTTTTTCTTTTTCTTTATTATTACTATCATCCACACCATCACCGAAAAGACGACTACCACCTTCAGTTGCATTTTAGACGTTAAAGAGAGTGGTTGGTCTTGAAAAGATTTTTTTTTCTGGTACCGAATCTCTTGGACTTATGATTATTATATAAACTTGTTAATGCATAATCAGACTATATTATAATAATAACAATAATTAATTATTGTTATTTCCTGAATTATCGTGAACGAGTGTTTTTACAAATTTTGGAGCCAATCTGGAATACCAATCGTGTGTCACCATGCCTGCAGAAAGGCCTGTATCCAAAGCAAGCGAAAACAGAAGGGTAAGCTGATATTTCAAATTCTAATAATTGTTGATATTGAATGCATAATTTGGCAAGCAGACGTGAATATGTGTTACCTTGTATTTCACCCCGTCTGTAAACTTAAATCATTATATACCAGCTTATATAATTTTAACCACTAACTGGTATTATATAATTCGCTGGGATTCTAACATCGTGTGTTTGTCTAATGTCTGTTTTTTAAAACTTACCTGGGATATATCATGCTTTTACCCTTTTTTTTTTTTTTTATTTTGGCCGGGGAATTAACTATTTGTACAGTAAAACTGTTATTCGCAACAAACCACTGACGATTTATTTGCAAATAGCAATTTTTTTATGAGTCTGCAGAATCCAACCCATTCCAGTTATGCACAAAATATTCTCCGTGCTAATTCAAAGATAATAATAATATTGGTAAGATAGCGTAATAATACACGTAATTTTTCTGTTTCATGGACTGGTATATAGCAACAACAGATATTAATTCTTTTTAAATTTATCATTCTTAATTTTCTTTAAATTCTTTTTTGTACAAAAAGAGAGAGAGAAGAAATAGTATCATATAATCTTCAATACTAATTATATTCTCCGGATTTGCTTCACAGATTTTTGATTTTTAGAATTATTTTAACGCATTTTTAAATTTTGCAATAATTTTATTAATATATTAATTTTTATTAATATAATAGATAAAATAAATATATAGAAAAGGAATAATATGGCCAATGGAATAAGCCTGAAGTATATATTAGAGCTTGTGATTTCATAAAAAGAATAAATAAATACAGGTAGTCTCTGTTTTACTCTCCATCCTTGAAAATAATAAGGGCTTAAAAATGTATCAAGAGCAGAATTAAGTTAGCATCTTTAAAAATAATGAATAAAAAGAGGCAAAAATATCATTTTTTACTAAATAATATTTCTCATTATTATTATGCTGAACAAGAAAGTGTCTTCTTTTTTGCATAAGTTTACATGCCGGATTTCTCTTTATTATAAATTATCATAATTCAATTTAAATTTTAATAAAATTAGGATTGCATCAATTAAAAATAAGTTAATTGTTTGCAGATTATTAATTTTCCTCATTTTATGGGAGCATCTTGATATCATATTTTCATTTGCTTTAAATTTCATGCATTTATTACATTGCGCGTATACGTGTATATTTGTTACATATTTTTATGTGTAATAGAAAAAAGAACTTGGAATATTAGATCCTATTATCTTTATTTAATATCCCAGGAATTATATTTGACGATATTTTTTAAATAATTCCTTTTAAAAAGAGTATTTTACACTTAACAAATTTAGCTTGATGTGGATTAATTAATAATTTTAAGAGCTTTTAATTATTTCAGAGAATTTCACTTAATTATAGTCTGTTTGAAATAGGGCATACTAGTAAGAGAGCAGTCTGCATGACATATTTTTATTAACAAATATGTATATCTATGGTTAAAGTTATAAAGCGTTTATTATATAAATATGTATTATATAATACTTCTACAACTCGGAAGATTGCAAAGTGTGAAATTATAAAAACTGTTAAAAAATAGCATTTATTTGCCATAATTATTTCCGAATTTATTTTGAATGGTGATTTAGCTTCAATTTAATAATCCTTTTTACGCTCTTTTTTAAATTTCAAAATTTTCAAAAATATTAACAAAAAATTTATTTGTTCTTTTGTACATATACGTATACAGAATTCTTTTAGAAGGCTGGTGGAAGAAAAACCACTGGCGCATAAGAATCAAAAATTCTATCTTAAAAATAGAATATTAATTTTAAAAGCAGTCACATAGCAGTTTCACAGAGCTGTAATTATTTTTCTTAAAATAAGCAGTAGTTTTGTCCCTCCCCCCCACGAAAAAATTAAGTTGTACGTTTACGGCTATTTTGAACGATTCTAAAAGAATTTTCTACGATTCTGATGTACACGTTCGGATATATTATGTATAGGGAAAAATTAAAGTATTAGTACAAAATTAACAATTTAAATTCTTTATTTTTGCTTTTACCTCTACAAATATATTGCTGTCATCCATTAAGAAAAGTTATCTCATTCTGTAATCGATGAATATCACAAAATAGTTTCTGCAACATTAGACACATCAAAAGACAAAATAGTACTGAATATTAAAAATATTATTTAATTCTTAAAATTAAATTTCCATGTTAAAAATTCAGCTTAAAAAACTTAGTGTTTATTGCATTTTAATTTATGTTCAAGAAATATTTGCTTAAGTTAAATATATCAGACAAAGGTGTTTTAGTGAGATATGAAAACCAATTGATTGTTGATCTTTAAATGTCGCGGCTTTAGTTCGAAGATTCGCCTGCAGGTGCGCTGCTTGACAAGGTAAATGGTTCTGTACACTTTAAAGTGTGCATCTCGAAGTAATTAATATTCGATTAACTCTGCGCAGCATTTTACAAATAATGGTAATGCTACTTGCAGTGAACAGCTTATACCTATTTTTTGGTTTTATAATTTCCATTTTAGAATTTTATTTTGCAAATTTTGTAAATAAATTTCCCTAGTAGTTATTCCTTATACCAAAAAAAAAATAATAACATTTAAAAAACTAAATAGATAAGTTAAATCGCTGCATAAATTCTAAATTATATTTATTTAAGAAAACGAAGAAGCAAAGTTTTAAACTATATTTCAGAATTCATAACGGAATAGTTCCATATATAGTCGGTAGATGGCGACATTGTTAAATAGAATACGGGCGGTCATTAAGCTAAATTTAATTTTAAAAAATCTTCCGCTTATGTGAATTAAAAAAGCAGACCTCGCTGTTATCATTCAAGACAAGCGCTAATGTTTTATTTTTCGTCGTGACAAATATCCTTGTCGCAAGATGCGTTCCCACGATTATGTATTCTCTTAACCTACATTCAACTTCCTCATACGTGATATGCTGTTTTTCTTCTGCTGTTTTCACATTTTATATCCAGACTTACAAGATAAACTATAGAAAACCTCGCAATATATGCATAAGCAACTCCAAGAATTCTGATAAAAACCGTTCTTTTAGCTATTAAAAACAATTATTTTGTAATATTATGCAAAATATTGTAAATATTCGAACATTTTACATTATGTATACATCGCAAGGCGTAAGTGTTTTAATTATGAATGTGAATTTTATGATAATTAATCTAAGGGCAAAGCAAACACAGGTGATTTCAGTTTGTAGTTATTCAAATGAATCACATTTTACAGAGTTGGCTTTATAAAAACATATGTCTATTTAAACATATTTGCCTTGTGCCATGGTCTGTGCAACATCTGACCATAATTGTTGTTCTTTACCGTTTTCTTCCTTTCACCATTGCTAGGTGACCTTCCTTCTTTCTAAAACTCAAAAAATACACATACATTTATATAAATTTAGTTAATTTTTTAATGTGTTTCTAAATGATACAAGAAAAAGTACTGAAAATGTGATAAATGTCAAAACTTGAATAAAAGTGGTTTGTTATATTTATAAGTTGAAACTAAATACTTAAGAGCTAAATAAAAGGCTGATGTCATCCCCCTGAAACTCTGGTTTGGATTTCTGGTTTATACTAAAGTTAAGTTTTCAAAAAAAGATAAATTTAGCTTTTAGCTTAGACTAATTTAGAATATCTAAAACTTTCAGATATATTTCTACGCATTTATACTTTTGTTACCTGAAATTAATACTTGTAATTTCCACAATTCTTCATTACTTTAGGTCATAGTTTCCTAATCTTTTTGGGATCATAGGTTCTTTTCGAGTTTATTTCATCTTATTCTTGAAAATATGAAACATTAGATGTCCTTTGTAAGTAATCTATAGGCACTCGCTTGAATGCAAGTTAAATTTAGTTGTACTTGTACTGCATCAGAGTTAAACTCATTATAAAAGGTAATTATTAAAACAACGTATCAAGAAACGAATAGTTATCAAGGAACGAAACGGTAATTATTAAAGATTTTTCCAGCATTTATAGTAAAAGGCCTAACCAGAACATGCAGAAATGTCTGCCAAGGCGCACGTGTAGTATAAACTGGAAAAACATTCAACTCCCCTTTGTATTAAGTAGCACTTAAAAGTACGGATTTTTTAACATGTCTTCAGAATTATGAAATGATAATTTGCGGCCTGCTTCCTTGAAATAGTAATATAAGTAATAAAATGAATTCTACATACAAGCGAATCAACATCTATGAAGAGTCGAATGGTATAATTGATGAGATTTTTGTAGAAATGCGTGATTGCAACGTTTGTATTTCAAGCGAATGCTTTGTTTGTTTCAAATGGTGTTTAGGCAACTAAACTTTTTTTAATGTATTTCGAGTGTCCACTTGCTTTTCAGTGTTTCCTTATGCCCTGGGATTAATAACATCCCCTTCATCTTCTCAGCACCCACTGTGGAAGACAATGCTTTTAGATGAACAAATCCGAAGCTTTTTAGCATGTTACATGATCTCGGAAGAAATCTAGAGAAGTATGGCCAAACTTCGTGTGGACTGAAGAATGGACCCATTTCGGACTATACGTCAATGACCAAAATGAATGCTTCACAAAATGTGCAGTACAGCAAAGCCATTACAAAGCACCTTGGTTTTCAGTTTAGTTAAAGATGAGGAGATCGGATTCTTCAACATTTTTTATTTATAGTTGTAGGAAATCCCCATTATGTTCAAATACTCTGCTTCTGTTACCTAAAACCCATCACTTTATCGGGAATTTTCTC
>KK121909.1:31720-42614 GCA_000611955.2 Stegodyphus mimosarum | reverse complement strand
ACTCTCGTGTACAACTATAGTAGGACACTGTGAAGCTGTTGGTAGATCCGGAGTTCGAACCCCAGCGAGGACGTAGCTTCCTTTCTCTCATGCCCCGCTTCCAAAACATTATAAAAGGACTGCGCTAGTGGCGCTGGATTAATATGTAGTGGACGATAACTCGTCATCACTTGGCTTTGACGACTGAATATATTTCTTCCCCCTTTGCCCTCTAAGTAAAAGAAAATACAACAGATTTTTGCCTTCCTGTGTGTGTTCTCGTGCATGGAATTCGAATCCTGGAGAGGACATAGCTTACTTTCTGTAGCTTCCCGAGATTTTATTACTTGCGTAACATTTTCATGTTCACAAATTGGTAATTTTAATTGCAATTTCAGGAAATTTATTAAGGGTTATAAGTACCTGTTATACCTAAAAATATATTGCTTATTTTTAACCAGAGTAATAAAATGATTTGGAAATATCGTATCTTAACTTATGACAGCATCTGTTCCGTCATATATCTGGGAAATCTTAACAGGTTCCGGATTCGAGCCCATTTCGAAGTGGAAAGTTCGTTGCATATGAAACTTTGGTTTTGCTTATACATCTCTGTTTGTTACTGGCTTTGAATGTGTATAAAGAGTCGCCTAAGAAAATTTTAAACATAAAGATTTTTCCTATCAAATCCAGGTTCCTATTTTTCCAAGTTTGATCACAAAACATAAATGCCAGATATCTCTTATTCGCTCATCCAAGGGGTGAATTTTTACTTTTAATTTAGCATGAGTTTAAATTTAAAACGATTTGAGTGTTGAGAGAAAAGACAAGTCGCATTTTTTACCAGCAAAAAGCTATGCCGTAACCGCTAAATTTACAATTTCCTCTTTCTCTTTACTTAAAAATATTTGCTTTTGCGAATGCTGCTAGTATAGAGGAGAAGTTTCTTTACAAGTTTTTTAACTCTAATGACTATATTTAGAACACGTCGCGATTCACCGCAAAGGACTCTAGTAGAGTACTAAGGTAAAAATTCATGTATTGTTCAGATTTAGAAAAAGTTTAAATCTGATAATGATTTATTATTTATCCATGCTGCAAAATGCTGATTAGTTCGCGTAAAACTTCATGAATGAAAAATTACAGAACTGCTTTTTAAAGTTATTTTTTGAAAACATTTACCAAGGCAGATGTTTAAGAAAAGCTATGTAGATTTAAAACCATCATAGCGATAGGTATGCATAACTTCAGCATGCCAATTAAACTTTTAACCGCTGTATCATAGATTGAGAGTTTTCGTTGGTAACACATTACGTTATTGAAGTCATTTTATGCATAATTCTTAATATTATGCTATCAGAGTTTTACAACATTATTAGATAATAAACACATGTTGAAATTAAATATTGTATCAAATAGGAGCAGCTTGCTTTATTGGGCATAATAACGAATACTAGCAAACTAATGCATACTTTTGTGCAGAATTGATTTTAGAACCACACGCAAAGTATCTTGGAATAGTTTGAAAAATAATTTCTGTGAAATTATGTAGAGTAACCTTCTTTAACAGCAAAGTAAACGATTTCGTATCACTATGTAACGCAGTCTACTGTTGTGACTTTGTAATGCTGAGATGTTTTCAAAAATTACTTTTAAAAAGCTATTTTTTGTTCACGAAATTGCGTGGAAACTAATGAGCTACTAAGAGACCATTTTTTTTCCCTTCTGCCAAAAGCATGCTCTTTTTTTTTTCTTATATTATATATTCTTTATGTTATTATTTCTTTCATATTTTATAAAATTTCTACAAAAAATTGTCTTTCTTTTTTTTTTTTTTATTTCTAAGTATACCCTATTTTCCATTACAAAGCTTAGTTTTAGTTTTTTATGCTTATATAAATTACCTGTTTTTTTTTTCAACACTTGGAAAATTTTATATTACACTAATATCTTCTTTTAGGCAACAAAGCCCATAATGGAGAAGAGGCGTAGAGCACGGATTAATCAGTGCCTCTCCGAGCTAAAAACGCTGATTCTAGATGCTTTGAATAAAGACGTAAGTATGCAATTTTTTTTTCACTTAAAAACATCTGCCCAAAATTCATCAATATTAACTAATTAACATATATTGAGGAAAAAAATATTCTGTTTTAATTTTTTCGTTAAAATTCTTTCTATAAAGCGCAGCTTGTGAGTTATAATTTATAATTAAAAGCACGGCCGCAACGCAGATTTCGTTGCTAGTAGAAATATAAATCATTAAAATGACTTCTAATTTGAACTAGGTTTCATAATTGCAATATAATATGTAGTCATTAGGGTTTTACATACGCGAGACATGGAAAATGAGCAATGCCCTCACCGAGACTCTATTCTGGACATCTCGAAAACTCTCCGAGTGTGCTACCTTTGCACCATGAAGGCATGCAGAAAGGAGGAAGAAAATGCCTTATAAATCTTTTAACAGTAATATTTTTAAACTTTCATAACCGATGCTTTATTACTAATCAGAATACTTTAATAAGAGGAAATCCACAATACAACTTAAGGCTAAATTCATTAAATTGTTAAAGAGCACTAGAAATTATTTTGTGCCCTGTATGAACTGGGAAAAGGGGACTCTAAATATGTAGCCTTTCATTTTATCCAAGTTTTCAGTCATTTGAGGTTGCGTCAATCCAGATTTTTCGGGGTAATTTGTATTTATCTTTTACCGCAGTAAAAGATAAAATTTGGTAGATAAAAATATTCTGAACACCACAGCGCCTGGAAATCGTGAACTGCATGATATGATCACGTGTTTAAAAATGTGTTTTTATATTATAGTTGATAATATAAATTTATACCGTTAGACTTGGACTGTTCTTTTTTTCGTTATCACAGTTAACGAGTATTTGCTTTAACATGTAATTATTAGAATTTGAACTTAAAATTCGCAGTTTGCTCTCATGTTTCATTTGGAAATGTTTCTAAATAGTGTTACGTACACTATTTAAAAATTGTTCGCAAAGTTTGCTCCATCTTTTAAAGGTAAAAACTTCGTTATGAGCTGAAAATTCATCTCTGGGAGGGAATTTGTAATTATGAAATAGATTGTTTTAGTTTAATTAGTATTAAGGAGTGTTAGATACACTTTAATGGTTCACATAGAAGTTGTCCACTCTGTAATACAGTTCAATGCGCATACTTCTAAATCATGAGTGGTATTATATATATATATATATAAAATCATTAATTTGATTATATTTGGGATTATACCTTAATGTACTTTTTAGCATGTTATAATTGTTCAAAGAATTTTTGTTGAACATTTAATCTTACACGATTATAAAAAAATCTTACATTAATCAACATTATAAGTTAATCTTACATTATTAGAAACATCGTGTAATTATAATTCTATGCAATATGAAAGAATGTCCTCTATGCATTAAAAAAAGAGTAGTCTTTTAATAAGTAATTTCAAACCATCCAGCATATTTAAATTTTTCTGTTTACTTAAAATGGGAAAGGCTAGAAAACTGCTACATTCTACAATTCAATTCTCTTCAATGCAAGCATTTTCTAATTAATCGAATATTCAAAGAAAAAAATATTTTGATGTTTTTGTTTTGCAGAATAATTTCTAAATTAAACAATCTTTTGAAAATTTTTTTGCTTCGTTTTCTTTCGTAAACTACTTTGATGTTCAGTAGCGTTTTGAACTTTATGCCTCAAAAAAAAAATGAGACTCATTTTTATATTGATACTCATTAAATGTCATGTGAGATGTCTGCACTCAAGGCAAGAACCCAATGATACCTGGTAAACAACCACACCGCAGTCTTTGCTCTGATATATAAAGTCTAGACAACATTTAAATTTGTTTATCTTTCGGTTATGTCTGAGTTACTTAATGTGGTATTAAAAGGTCAAATTTTACATGAAATTGCTATTCTTATTTTTAAAGGGTTATTAACTCCAACTTGTAAACAACTTCTTTTAATTTTGGACGTAGTGGTTATAAATTTCTTTTCATAATTTTAATACATTGGCAACGGCAATTAATTGTGATCCTTTGTAAAAATTTATCATTCTGCCGTGAGGTTCTAGTGATGTTTGTTCTTCGGAACCGTAATTAAACAGGGATAATAGTCCTTCAGCCTTGAATTATGTACCGAGCGCACAATAAAATATGTATACCTCTTCTCATACAGGTGATCTAGATGTCCGGGATAAAAACCTTCAATATAGTTAATCATAAAAGATATTGCATCGGCTAACATTTGAATGCTGAGGCGACTGTGGAACGTACCGCAGAAAAGTAACGAAACGCTACAGAAACAAAAAAATAAATAAAAATTCTAAAGGACGTTTTTAAGTAGGTTCGAAGAAATTAAATACATTACAAAATAATTTTTTTAATACTTTTCGTCTTTTTATACACTATATATATATGTGTGTAGACGGGTCGTTTACGTTAAAGAGATCGCGACAGGTCTAAGCACTTTCAGCATCAAAGCATAGTGGTCTAATGCGTGCATATTTAGATCCGTAGTACATACCATAAAAATAAATTTATGTAATATTTAGTTTTCTCAATTTTTACATAATATTCCATTTACTGAGTTACAAAATGAGGTTTAAAATTAATATTGCCTTGTATAACATGCCCAAATATATATATTTATATATTTGGGCATGCTATATGAGGCAATATTCCACAAAATTAACGAATTCCACAAATTCTTTAACCGACCTCTATTTTCACAACCTATCCTATCCTATCCTGTTCTCATCTGGTGTCAACTATTAAAGTTCTTTTTTACCAGCTCACTCGAACTATGCCTTTCGGCTTTTCGCATTGGTTGAAAAAATATATGGCGATTAACGCCCGCCCAAGGGCGAACCATTGTCGTAGGCATTTATACACTAAACTCAATGGCGCAACAGCCCTAGTGGGCCACGGTCTGCAGAGCCCTTTTTCTACTTTCATGACCTTTTGGGCCCCGGAGTGCATCAGCATATGCCCTGGACAAATGGCCAGCTTGTCGCAGGACCCCTGGCGAACTTGGTACTCATTTATCGACCGACTTAAGGGATGAAAGGTTGAGTCAACTTTGCCCAGCCCGGGGAACGAACCCCGGACCTGTGGTGCAGCTGAGCGACGTGCTACGGACCGTCCGGTGGCGACCACTTCGCCACCGGGCGGTCCGTAGACATATATTCTTCCAATTACAAAAACGTTTTAAATGATGCAAAGATTCATTTATTGTCATTCGTATTTTTAAATTTAAAGAAATCACTATTGTAAAAACTACGAAATCTAATTTTTTATGAACTCTTCCGGACCGTATACTTAATGTTTAGGAAACATTTATACTCCTATAAAATATAAAACTCAAAAAGTTTGATTCCCATACGACATAAATTGAATGCGATACACATGGTATTAAATTCGGGTATAATATTTGCCTTTAATAACCCACACATATTGAAGATCGAAATGTTTGCATGCGTACGCAACAAAAAATAAAATGTCGGTTTAGAAAAAGGATTTCGTTGTTCAGAGATTACGTGACGAGCGCTTGAATGCAGCAACCTCAAATTACTCTAATTTGTTTATCAATTGATTCTTAAAATGCAAATTGAAAATGACGTCAAAAATCGCGAAGTTCAAAATTAAATATCTCTGACGAAAGTCAAATACGCACTTTCGTACGGACGTTTTTGTTTTCCTAAACGTAAGCAAGAAAACCGTTTAAAGATATAAAATGTTAGATTTCGTAATTTTTTTTTTTTTTTTAATTTAAAGTCTAAAGTATGACTATTTGCGCGGAATTTGAAACTAAACGAAAGTATATATCTACGACCAGCGGTTACAAAGTTAAAGACATTTGTGGACACTATGTATAAATGTATACATATTAATGCTTTCTGTTTTACCCGAGTTTTCAGTTATTAGAAGTAAAGTCCGTCGATATTACTTTGGATAATCGAGAGTTCTATCTAATATGCTATCTTTTTTGATGTACCACTTTTGACTTTAAGATTGAAGTAGCTGTTAGTGACAAAATAAATACAATTACTCGTAAATTATTATCAAACAGTGTTTCAAGTTCACCCATGCCTTTCGTAAAAGAAAAAAGGAAAGGAGAAGTGGAAACGTGTATTTCGTCACTTTGAAGTCGCATAAAATGATTCATACTTTAAATGCTCTGTTGATTTTCCCATCACTGCTCTGTAGTCATTCATGTTTTCCCCCTCTTTTTCAAAGTTTAAATTTACCGAAATCTGTTATTAACGGTTCGTTATAAAAATTAATTAAACAAAGCGAAGAATATGTTAAAAATACGAAATATTTGTGTAAATTAAATTGCAAAATGATTTTTAATGTCAAAAATTTCTTCATATCCAGGTTTTTTTTTTATTTATTTTTAAAAAAATTTATAGTTTAAAAACTGTTGCTTGTTTAAATTAATATTACGCAGTTGTTTTCAAAGTTCATTAAAATTCCATTTTTCTCGAAAACGAGAATCAGTTGATAATAACATGATTTTTTTTCTTATTTTACTTTAATTAATTTTCTTAGATTTAATAAAACTAAAATTTTTAAATTTTATGTTCATTAAATCGTAAATGTAATTTTAATAGTGTATTGCAAATTAAGAATTTAATTAAAACACTAAATATAAAACGGTAAATGTAAATGAATTTTAAACTCTCCATACTTAGATCAAATAACAATTATAATCATGTACTGGTAACAACAACATACCAAATTTCTGAAGTTGTTAGTACTTCTTTGAAATTATAATTTTTACATACATACTGTCAGTAGGAATGTAGTTTGAAAATATTTCCTTTTTTTTCTTTTTAGCCATCTCGACATTCGAAACTAGAGAAAGCAGATATTCTTGAGATGACCGTTAGACATCTACAAAACATTCAAAGACAACAAATGGCTGGTAAGATTTTCAGCTATTTATACGTATTATAATTATTAATCAAATTATGCGTGAAATACAATACGAATATACGAATGTGGTTGTCACTTCTTTAACTATAGCCTATAGAAAGCTAACTATAACTATAACCCATAGAAAAGCAACTAAATATTTAAAAATGTCCTATGTCTAACTTCAGTAAATTAATTTTGATATTTAATGCGTACCCTTTTTTGGTGGTCGGTTATCAAGGCAATCAAAGAGCTTCATCTGCAGTTATGCTCCTGGCTTTCCTGATTGCATTATGGTGTTTGAACCTATTTTGAAAAAAATCTGCTGGTTACAGATTTCTTTCAAAGTAAGCACCGTGCACATGAATACATCATCAAATCTCTCTTACTAGGATGAAATTTTAAACTCTTACGTAGAACTACTGTATTGGCTCATATATAAGATTTTTAAGTTCCGGATTTACGACTAGATATGGTTTTCAAATTATTTAGTTATATTTTTTATATAATCAATTCATTATATCTGATTGATATATGTAAAACTCTTCCTTCTTATAAAATACAATATCTTCAAAATTGCAGAGTTGCCTTATATATGGAATCTTATATACTCGGGCTAATATAGAATTACTGAAATTTTAAAATACAAAATTATAATGAGAAATTTTGTTATTTTCGAGAGTAGAAATGTACGCTATAATAAGAATTCGCTTTTTTTTTTATTCCAGCTGCTATATCATCAGATTCTTCTGTATTGAACAAGTTCAAAGCTGGATTCAACGAATGTGCAACAGAAGTGACACGCTACGTTAGTCGAATTGAAGGTGTGGACCCAGCACTCCGCCAGCGTCTTTTGTCCCATCTTTCGAACTGCTTAGCTACCATGAACACTGCTTCTCACTTCCAACAGCAACAGCAGCAGGCATCAAATCTCACATTCGGCGGGACCTTCCCCAGCATGTTGCAATCTCTGAGCGTACAGATACCAACCGGGATATCGACGGTTGGCATAGTTCCTGCCAACAGATCATCCAGTGACATCAATAATAACAACTCTTCACCTTCGGCACCTAATGGGAAGCTCTTCACTGGATTGTCTGTAATTCCCAGCCGTTTGCCAAATGGAGAATTAGCTTTCTTACTTCCCAGCCAGGCCTTAACTGGATCCGGTTCAATGGCTTTCCACTTACCGTCCGTTAGCGCATCGTCCAGTCTGCCTTCTTCATCCGGTCCTGATAGGAATAGCCAATCGTCTTGGCCACCCACTTCGCCGTCTTCCAAGAGGTCTCCGAGTCCTGATGCCATGTCCGAAGACAATGTTGTTCTTAGCCCCACTTGTAGTGATGCTGGCTCTGATGTTTTTGTTGACTCTTATCCGCATTCCAAACATCAGCAACAAGTCAAAGATATGGTTTTATCGCCTCAGCCCCAGATACTTCATCCATCTCCGAGCAAGGATCGACACATGTTGGGCGTGCCTCGCCATCATCAAGGATCTGAATCAGAAAGCGTGTGGAGGCCTTGGTGAACGTTTAGGGATAATCGCCAAATTTTGTGAAAAACCTAACATTCAAGAGCTTCCAAAAGCGTATTCTTTTAAAATTATGAGTGATATTTTTCTGCATCTTATTCTACAATATTTCAGACATGAACATAAGCTATCCTGAGATCTTGGAACATTACTGGAAATGTTTGCCTGCATGAAAATAAGAATGTAATTTATACAGAAACTGACAAAATTGCCGATAGTTTCAGGTGTTTATCTACAAATGTAAAAAGTTTAAAGCAATGAATATCGCCGATTTTATTATTTCTTCATTTGAATTTTTGAAAAAAACGTTGGCTGTAAAAGATTGGCCTTTCTTTCGAGTTAAATCATTCATTTATATCTAAGACTTCAAACAACGCACAAATGGTTTTTAATAAGTCTTTATCTTAAAATAGTTTTTATTGTTGTTTGTCATTAATCATGGCCTATCAAACGAATTATGTAACTTTAAGCAGCTGTTTTACTACATTGTTTTTTCATATTTGTATATCTCTGTGTAATATTTCTGATAAAAAGGATCAACAGGAGGCCTTCAGTCTTAATATTTGCTCTCAGATTTATATTTGTTACTTTTTATTGTTAAATATATGTACTTTTTTTCCTGAATATGTGAAAGGCATTTCTTTATCTATGTATCAATTGTATACATTAGTTTGCTCTTTTGTAAATATTATAGATAAAAATTTTATTACATGCTTTCTAAGCTGTGCAAGGAAGTAACACATTTTCGTAACTATATCGCTTGATCTCAAAAGAATTTCTGTTTTGCTGCTAGGTGCTTGTACATGTTCCATGTTATTCGAAAATATCACCTTGATGATCTCAAAATGTTAATCTATTCTGTGATGTGTATATAGAAAAAATTATATTTGTATATGAGGAATTACTCCTCACTGCATAAAATTAAGTAATGTTCCCTTTTAAAGCCCAGTGTTAATTTTATGTATATATGTTTACTTATGTGTATAAAAGTCAAAGCAGATCAAAATTATTTTTCTAAATTTCGAGCTCATATGCATTTTTAGAATGAGAAAAGGAATAATTTTTATGTGGAGCTGCCAACTTTACCGGTAAAACAGGGACGGTACTGACTTTTCATTAATTCTTTCGTTATATCTCTCGGTTTTTAATTTATCTGAATTTAAATCATTTCTTTCAAATATAAATTGAGAAACATTTGATAATTAAATCTCAAAAGAAAAAAAAAAAAAAATACTCTGAACAACATTTTGATGAAACATGCTTAGGAAACTGTGTTGTTATCTTTTAATGAAACTTAAATTCAGTAAATTCTCCCTTTTTTCCCTTTAAGTGAATTTTTCTGTTAGTTTTTATTCGATATCTGAAATGTTTTAATATTAAAAATACTTAACTAGTTTTTATTAGGTAGATACGTGTATTTGATTTTGTGTTTTATCTGTAAATGTTATGTATTGTTACTAATTTTATGTACACTGTTTTATGCATATTCATTTTACTTTCGTCGCGTTTTAAAGCATTTTGATAAATAAAGTTTTTTACCCCTCTTTAAATTACAAAATCAAATTAAATTAAATTTATTATTAAATTTTTTCTCTAAATTTTGGTTTTAAATAATTTACATTAAAATTGTGTTTTAACTAGATTAATAATCTGAATTAAGTATTTGACCTTAAGTAAAATTTTGTCAGTTTGTGTCCCCAAAGCACAAAAAATCTTCGGTATTTTGTATTTCAAAGTTGGCAGCTAAATTTTTGGAAGACATTTCATCACTAAAATGAGAAGTAAAAAGTTATGTTCATTAAAATGAGTACTTCATTAAAATGAGAAGTAAAAAGTTATGTTATAATTAGCAAATCTCATAAAAGATTTATTTCAAAGTATTTCCTTTTATACATGTTGATATTTGAAATGAATAATTTTCTAGGAGTGTTGGCAACCAATTTGTGCCTTAATATTGTAGTTAGCTGTATAAAGATTTGCATTTTTTGTTATGTTTTCCAATAAAAACAAATATTTAGCCACTAATAAAGAGTCAGGAGTCCATTTTTTAAATCATTCCATAAATTTTTACATACACAGATGCTCACAGTTATTAAAAAGTTCAGTTACGAAATTTTGATAAATATGTAAACGATGTTATTTTTATGAATAAATTAACCATATTTGCGCTTAAAAGTAATCTTGTAAAAGTTGGCAGATTTAAAACACACTTCCTCCATCATCGAACTTTTCCTAAATTTCGTATTTTTCTATCGAAAAGGAAATAAAAAACATATTGCAATAAATAGTTTTATTAAGCTTGTAGGGATTTATATTTATTTTAAATAACCAGTTAAATTTAATTTTAAGTTACTTTCCTATAACCCTTCATTCCCCTAATTGTCAAGACCAGAATATTTAAATTTGGTAGCTCGCGTAAGGAATGCAAATTCTACCAGTGGGCGATA
>KK121909.1:0-31704 GCA_000611955.2 Stegodyphus mimosarum | reverse complement strand
TAGGGAAAGTTAGAGAGTCGGGGAAATCTCTGTGCGTGTTTGTAACGGAAGCTTCGGCTTAGCATTTATTGCTGGTTAGACGTGGCTTAATAGCTTTATCTTGCTGCCACTAGACTCATCTACGCGCTGTAGGATACAGGATTGATTAAGTCTGTAGTTTAATTCTACTACTTGTGAATATCTCCAGTTTTGAGTCCGTAGTATGTTAGCGTCAAGTTGACGCATTGTAAATAATTTAAAGAGTTTAATAAAGAGTAGTTTTAGTCCTTCTTCCGTGCAATCGCTGTTTCTCCAGATTCTACATACAAATAAACAGCAGAACGTTACAAGCTGTTAGAATTTACGATTGCGGCTTTTTGGCATTGGATGTAGCCGTAAAAAGTACTTCAGTAGTGAAAATCAACCAAATGTATTGAGTAAAAAGAGAAATAATCATCAAAAGGAAAAAATAATGACAGGCTCCTTTTTATTGCACATATTCGTTCCGTTATAATTTAAAAGTATATGTATCTTTTCATAACTTCTTACTGAATCTGGCAGATTTCAAGGTATCTAGAGTTTTTAGTGGAGCTGTTTACAAGTTATGAAAGCTTATAACGTACAAGCCTCCCTAGCATGCTTTCGTGGTGTAAAGGTCAGCCCATTCGGCGCATATTCGAGGGCATTGCTAATTTTTCATGTCTCTCAGCATCAAAAATCCTAATGTCTCTACAAAGTTCCATGAGCAATTTGACAAAATTTCATGGACTACAGCACTATAAAAATAAATATACAAAACTGTATAATACTCTAAAGAATATATATATATATATTCATTTTAATTGACATTCGTAATGACGCCGATGTAATTTTTTGAAAGTATTGTAAAACTCAGGTTAGATGTAATTTTTGTAGTACAAATGTTGACTTCGTCTGCTTTCAAATTTTTCGTAAAATTATAGTATTTGAATTAACTTTTACGTGTCATTCTTCCAGTTTACATCCTTGTTTATTATTCAGAGCAATTAATTGTTACTTAGTGATTTCAGTTATGAAAATCTTTCATTGTCCAGATGAAAGTATTACCAATCCAGATAATCAAAAGGAAATAAACTGAGCAGAATAGAAGCTCTATACAGAATTACACTCACGTTTGTGAAAATTGCAACACCATGAAGGACTTACGCGAGTGAGCTGAAATTTTCAGGAAATGCAAAGTAGCGCATGATATGCAAATGATTAGAATTGCAAATTCGTAGCGCATGCGTATGCTGAGCAGCGCCCTCTGAACGGCTGATGGATCCGAATAAATAGACGGCTGTAGCGAGGCGTGTATGGTTATCGGTGGTTATCTGCTAGTGGTAAACGTTAACTCAATCTGTACTTATGCCTCGTCGACGAAAGAGAGCGAGATTTGAACAACTTACAGAGTTTGAACGAGGGAGAATCATCGGCCTTCGTGAAGCTGGATTGTCGTATCGTGCAGTAGCCTCTCGTGTGCAGCGTAACAGCAGCACAGTGATGCGCGTTTGGAAGCAGTGGACGGACGAGTGTCGGACAACTCGGAAATCCGGGAGTGGACCCCGAAATGTGACGTCAGCTCGCGATGATAGACACCTGGTCCGCATGGCGCGGACGGACCGTACAGCTTCCTCTAGACAATTGGCAGCACTGTGGTCAATAGCTACAGGTGTTTCATTGTGTGCTTCATCAATTCGTAGACGTCTGCTGCAGTGTGGACTGCGCGCACGGACTCCTTTATACAGGATCCCCCTAACGCACGACCATCGCCGCCTGCGGCTACAATGGGCCAATCAGCATAGAGACTGGCGTGCTGATTGGCAGCATGTCGTGTTTTCTGACGAATCCCGCTTTAATTTGTGGTACCATGATGGCCGCATTCGTGTCAGACGCTATGCCGGTGAACGCCACCTTCCGGAGTGCATTATCGAACGCCACAGTGGACGAACACCCGGAGTTATGGTCTGGGGCGCCATAGCATATCATAGACGATCTCAATTGCTACGAATTGTGGGCAATCTGAACAGCAACCGGTATATCCGTGAAGTTCTACAGCCCGAAGCTGTTCCCTTCCTTCAAAGCTTGCCAGGCGCTGTATTTCAACAGGACAATGCCCGCCCTCATACTGCTCGGATTGTTAAATCCTTCTTTGCAGCGCAGCAGGTACAGCTTCTTCCTTGGCCTGCGTGTTCCCCGGATATGTCGCCAATTGAACATGTGTGGGATGTCATTGGTCGGCGTCTTGCTCGTGATCCTCGTCCTGTTGCGTCTGCAGACGAACTTTGGGTACGCGTACAAACGATATGGAATGCTCTTCCTCAGTCAGACATTCAAACTTTGTTTGACTCCATGCCACGTCGTGTAGCAGCACTTATTGCGGCGCGTGGTGGCCACACAAAATACTGATTCTGATCTCTTGTTCTTGTTTGTTTGCTTTTAACATTTAATCATTTATTTGTACCACTACCACTCAACTGTGTATTAAATTGCATTCAATTATGACGATTCCTTCTTGGTGTTGCAATTTTCACAAACGTGAGTGTATCAAGAATCTGAATACTATACGCGTTTGCTTTTAAACCGGTGGTTTTCAAATTTTGCAAATTTGATCATGACTAAACACTTAACTTTTTAATTAATCATATTTTTAATTCCCTAAGATTATCTTTTTATTGAATATTAATAGTCAGCTTATGCAGATTCTGTCCGCGAGACCTTTTCAGAGGGTCCGCAAAGGTCGTTAGCAGAAAATTTTTCGTTTATATAGACTCTGGAAGAAGACAATTTAAAATAAATTTTCTGTGAACATTCTCCTGTCTCTGATGAAATTAATAACGGATTACACATCGCTATTCAGTGGATGTTTATGATCAGACAATATTAACATACACCGAAAAAGAACAGCTTATTTAAGTTTTCACAGACTTTGCTTTGAATTTATTGTACAAGAATAACTCCCATTCAGATATTTAAGCACAATTACAACAAGATTTTCCTGAATTCTCATCATAGCCTTACTTATTTCTCTGAAAGAACCTTTTCTGCTTTACTTAAAATTAAGTTTTCCAGCCGCTTGTAAATCGAGGAATCATAGTTGAGACTGTAAGTTTCGAATGTTATTAGATTTCCAAAACTTGTTAGTGAAATGAAACCTTATAAGGTATTTCTCCCGCCTACTTAGCACGCCTTCGTGGTGTAGTGGTCAGCACGGTCGGCGCGCATTCGAGAGGTCCGTGGTTCGAGTCCCGAAGGCATTGCTCATTTTTCATCTCTCCTGCTGCTTTAAAAAAATATCTAATGTCTCTACAGGGGTGCTCGAACTGAAAAAGTGGTGGATGATGATTCTCCACCACCAGGATTTGGCGATTGGTTCCTCTATCCCCAGTTGCCCTTTACAAGGGGGAGTAAATAAGGTATTTCTCCCGCCTTCTTAATATGCCTTCGTGGTGTAGTGGTCGGCACGCTTGGCTCGTATTCGAGAGGTCTATGGTTCGAGTCCCGGAGAGGGCATTGCTCATTTTTCACGTCTCCTGCTTCTAAATAACCTAATGTCTCTACAACCTCATTCCTCTCGTTAAATCCTTTTTATTTAATAATATAGTATCTATTATCTAATTGTTTAAAATTAGTGTTTTGTAACTTTTTTTTAAACTATTGCGGCTGAAATTATTTTTAATTAGCTATTTATTGTTATCTCCACGGAAAAAGACAAGATTAGCATTAGACTGTGTAAAACTATATATATGTAATATAAAAGAGAAAAGGACGTAGCAAATACTGATGGCGTAGATACTTGATTCTTAGAACGTAGAATTCGTAATGACTAAGAAACTTGGCAGTCGAGGCGATTTTAATTCCATTTTTATTTAAATTCACATCTATAGCAACAGTTCACTTGACACTTTAATCGTGCCTATTTTCAGAACATTTGCATTTTTGAATACTATTGCGGTAGGAAGAGAATACAGCGAAATGAAATGGCGTTCAAGCAGCAACGGAGATACAAGCGAAGTAAGCATTTATCCAATATGGCAGCTTACCAAAGTGGAAAGTTTGGTTTTACGTTAGAAAGGTTTAATTTCTCTGAGTTTAGGTACCAAAATAACTACGTCATCTGCGTTGCGCAAACTTCGTGACATAGATTATTCTAGAAATGACTCAGTCCAGAAATGTTATTATTATTTTTAGAATAATGGACGAAATAACCAAATTAAAAAAGAGCAATTAAAAGGCTATTACTAAATTAAAAAATTAAATTATAAAGCTGATTTACATATTTTTTAACTTATACACACACACACATATATATATACTTAAGCCCTGAAGGTCGGGAAGTATATAAAAGGGGCCGTAGTAATTTACAGATTAAGCACTGATTTAATGGGGAAAATAATTTTATTCTCATTTATTAAAAAAGAAGGATTCACATTTTGTTCGAAAATTAAAAATAAGTCCGAGCTTAGCTTTTTTATATGGTCTACTTGTTTAATCACAATCCTGGAACTGAATGTCGTGAATCCTCGAAATATTCTTGCGGAGAAGTGTATCTACGTAGCTTGACGTAGTTTTCTTATCATTTTTTCATCCAAGCGAAATGTTAAAATGTCTGGCTCCAAACTTAACGTCTGTAGTAATTATTAACTGTATTATGAACTTAGAAGCTATCTTAAATAGATGCACTGCTGAATAAGTCATCACTCATCTAATTATACAATTAGCAATCTTGAGAAATTCTGGCAAGAAACTACCTCTTATCTTTCCTTTCAGATTTAAACTTAAAAAAAAAAAAAAAAATACATCTTTCCTTAAAAACCACTCACAGGTCAAGTTACTTTCACTGACTTTACAGGCATGACAGTTTGTGAATCATAGCTTTAAGGCGTTTGTTACCAGTGTTTAAGTTTTATTATTATTATTATTGTTATTTTCTGAAATGTTCTCCCAGCTATTTTGAAGGAAGCCTAATTCATTCTTGGTAAATATTCGTTGTACGTGATAACGTTGAGGTTCAGTGAAATCAAGAAGTAATTTTTAAAACACTTTAACAGCGATGCTATCTCATATGAGTTGAGATTACCACTGATTACAGTTTCTCGTTCCTTCACCATGGTACATGTTTTTGATTGTGAAATCACCTAACAGCCTTATCAAAAATGTGCTATAATGAATAAACACGTTTCAGCAAAAATCAAAAAAGGAATGATGTATATCCAAAGATTTGAACTTACAAGGTTTCGGACTTGTAGTGTCAGAATATGTCACGTTACCATGTTAAATAACGTCTTCTGTACGCAGTACTTATTTTGCTTTGCAAATCTTTATTAGCTACAACCACAAATATGTCGCCAGTATCATAAGTAATGATTCATGCAAACAGCGTCTATAAATCCTCTATGCAAATTGTAGTAGTTAGCCTACGTTAATCTCGATTTGCCGTAACAATGTCACTTGCAAAACATCTAAAGAATGTGAAAAGAAAAGCTGATTTCTCTAAAGACTCCAGAATTAAAAGAAATACGTAATTCGTCTGTTTCAGGAAGCTTTAGGTATTTTCCTAGTCTTATGAGCAAAATGACCATGATGAGAGTCGGGAAGATAATGGCAGAAATTAGGTATGTTCCTACCCTTATGAGCAAAATGACCAGGAAGATAATGGCAGAATGATTAGAGTGACTAGAAGAAAGCAAATCATGTGCCTACCGGGCAACCGATAGCGGCTACTAACGATGGTACCTATGTGCTTGGGTTCGAACCCCGGAGAAGGCATGGATTTTTGCGAAAGTATAGTGTCTGTCCGGCAAAGAGAAATGCACGAAAGCATTTTCATGCTATACATTTCAAAATGCAGCCAAGCCGAATGTCCTTTCGAGAGGTTGTGGTATGGAAGAGGGGTAGAAGGCTTCGGGTAGCCCCTGGGGTGTTCTTCAAAATTGGAGCGGGAGTTTAACAGTGAACTAGATTGAGCAATACCTGAATCGGCTGTGACACTACACTGATGTTGGCCTAGCTTCTGCCTGTTCCTGTACTTGTTAGACACCCCTTTACTTTCTATTTTATATCTTTAAAAATCGTAATATTTTCTTTTCGATTAAGATTAGGTTCATTGAAATACAAATTTGGCTGTGCAACTCTAGGATTCAAAATCCAAGTGATTTCAATTACATTGTACCTGAGAGATTCTTCCCATCATATTAAGTAATGAAAAGTAGCATAAAAACATTACAGAGAAATCAGCGTTACTACTGGGTATTTTAATAAGTAATTAAGACTGCTATGTTACTTTATTTCCATATAAGATCCATTTTTTAATTTTATTTGCGCTGGACATAAAATCCTTTACTTATTTTTTTTCCATTTTATTTTATTATTACTATTTTTTTTTTATTTTTTTATTGCTCGTTCCATGCCTAACAGTAGCAATATATTATTTATACTCTTCTTGAAGTGCGTTCTTCTGAAACTGATGAATGTCATATGATTGTAGTATATAAGCAAGTAAGACATATGCTTCTTTATACAAGAATCATATGACATTCGTCAATTTATAACATTTTATAGCATCATATTTAATAGTAAATTAAGTCATTTATCCTATAGCATTCATGCCCAATCATTCGTACCAAGCTTTTAACAAACCGCATAGTAAATTAACTCATTTATTCTGCAGTATTACCTAACCATTCACGCCAAACTTTCGACAAATCGTATTAACATCATTCACTCAGCCAACAGCCGCCCACTATAGTGGTTACGGGAACCTACTACAGTACCGAAGGGCCCGGGTTCTAATCACAGAGAAGGCATGGATGTTTGTATAGTGTCTTTGCGGCATAGGGGCACTCTAAATAAATGTCGAGCCGAGAGTCCTCTCGAGAGATTGTTGGTAGAGGAATAGGGGTGGGAGACCCTCGACTCGTGCTCCCAGGGGGTAGAGGGGTGGGAGACCTTCGGAACGAGCCTCCTCGGTGGCTTTAAGGGGTGCTCTCCATCAAAATTGGGGTGGAAATGACTGAAGTTATACTGTCACCTGTATGGTGTTCACGGCTCTAACCGACAACAGGCGCAATCTTGCTCTCCTTGCCACGATGAATTTCGTAGGCTTGTTCTGATGTTACTGTGAGACAAGTGAGATAAGTGACAACACCAACAACTCAGTCAAGAAAATAACTTTCTTTAAAATAAATTTTGCCATTTAAAATCTGTTGCACAAGCTGTACGGCTTGATTAAGGGATAGAATTTTTGGTTCCAAAATTTTAAGAAAAGACTCCAAGACTCGAATTTCTGCTGCCTTATCAGTTGTGGAGTGTTTAAGGCCACTTAATAATAGTAGTTCGAACTGATGCGAGTGTGATGGCTGCATGTTTGGTTTTCGCCATATGTAACATGAATATGAACCAGTTTTCTTTAGACAGTCCTCTACGAAGACATCCCTCCCATTCTTAACTTTTCAGTATTCAAATAATCTAACCTAACTAACCTTTCTATTTCCCGCTCTTTACTTTTTATAACTGTCTCATATTTTTCTAATACTGCCTCGAACTGCTCTAATTTTATTAAAAGTATTCAACATCCTACTAAATATCTGTGTCCAAAAATAAAGATAATTTTTCAAGGCAAAAGTCTTCTTAGAACTTATTTGTAGAGTTAGGTTATTCCGAAAGCAGGAGATGTGAAATGAGCAATGCCCTAGCCGGGACTCGAGCCACTGACCTCTTGAAATACGCGCCGAGCGTGCTGACCACTACACCACGAAGGCACGCTAAGAAGGCGGGAGAAATACCTTATATACTCCCTCTTTTAAAGGGCGACTGGGGATTAGGAGACCCAATCACCAAATCCTGGTGGTGGAGAATCATAATCCATCACCTTTTTTAGTTCGGGCGCCACTGCAGAGACATTAGGTTATTTCGAAAGCAGGAGATGTGAAATGAGTAATGTCTTCACCGGGACTCGAACCACAAACCTCTCGAAATACGCGCCGAGCGTGCTAACCACTACACCACGAAGGCGGGAGAAATACCTTATGCATTAACTATACATCGTTATTTATATTGTTATTTGGATTGTGAAAAAACATTCGATGACTATCTATCTAAGCGAGGAAGGCCTTTTAAGGGAAAGCCACGAAATCTCTCACATAGTCAGTTCATTCGTCGGTATTCGAACTACCAGTATTCATTGGTTTTACCACTCGACCACTGATGGTCATCATGATAATAATATCAAAGCTGGATCTTATTTTACGAGAAAAGTGCAATTATAGCCGTTTGACATAGCTATAAATTTCTGGTATATGATTACTGAAGTACCAATATTTAGTTAAACTGCCGTATGAGGCAGGGCGTTATTGAATAATGATATGCGTATGTTAAAGTGTTGCAGCTGGAGATAATGGAAGATTGGCTGACTACAAGTTAGCTAGACAAGTTACAAATTAGCAAGCGTGGGAAGGGCAAGATTATGGTACTGATGTTAGATTAAGAACACTGGCGTTTCTTTATTTTTTCATTAGAATAATTATTGTAAATAATGCATTTGGTTTATAAAACATCGTTCGTAATATTTATATACCAATAGTAATATTTATAATTATTAAAAATTTAGTTTATAAAAGATTCGATTTCATTTTGATTGGATTAAAAATTTTACTTTCACTTTTGCCGTTACGTGAGTATGTGCTCAAGTAAAATTCGTATGACGGGAAATAATCTCGAAATGATGCACTTCAAATTGTTTGTTAAAAGCATTTTACTTTTTTTTTTGAAAGGGCGGAAATAACCAGTTTTATAAAAAAATACCTTTTATGCGCTATTTTAAAAAAATATAAAAATTGTATTTATATGATTATTAATAATTAATTAATAGTTACAGGGAAATAAATATGTATAGTTATATGACAAGATTAGAAAAAAAAAAGGATACTTCGAAAATTTTTCTCTGTTTCCTCCAAAAAACAGTCTCCAAACCCACAGTACGGGAAACCAACCCTGATTTAGGATCTAAATGCTAATAAATTCCGATACTGAAAAGTTGTACCAACGCATAATTGCGTATGCCGCGCCACTGAGGTTTTCCCTACCCCTTTATCAACTGCGGTCATCGGCTCCTGAACCAGATTTTTCATGAAAAGCTTGGAATGAACGGCAAATGTAGGCGTTATCTCTCTGGAGAGGGGTTGCTCAAAAAGAAAAAAAAAAATCCTCACCAATCCCCATTACCATTCCAGAAACGTACTCCCAAGATGTTACTGCAGCATCTGCCATTTTCCCGGAGTCGTGGGAAAAAGACCAACTCCTCACTCTTAATATCTAAATGTATATAAAAGAAATAGACAAGAAAAAAGTGGATAGGATTTGGCGACTCACATCGCGTGGCAAGCAGAAAGGGGAAAGAGAACCGAGGGGACGAGAGGGGGAAAACAACAACAGAAAAAAATAACGAGAGAACAAAAAATAGAAAAGAAAAGAAAGGGACCACGTGTTCCCTTGGCGGAACGGAATTCAAGCCGCCTTTCCCACGGTCAGCACCTGTCTCGTGGTTCCCACACGGTCGGTCTGTCAGGACCGACGGTACCCTTCCAGCTTGCGCAGCTGGACTTTGCGGTGGAATGGTTCGCGGTGACGTCATCGGATACGTGCGCGTGGTGGTCGCAGGGTTGATGAAACGCGTGGACGGGGAGGGTAGTTGTTTACTCGTTTGGTAATAAGGAAAAAAGGCTTGAGGGGACTCGGTCAGGTTCAAATTTTTTTTACCTTGCGGGCATATTGCATTTGCCCCTTCCTTAATAAGTAAACAAAAGGCTAAGCTAAGTTATAGCATGGAGTGTTATAGCCAGACGAAGCTTTGTTTACTTCTAAATTATTAATTTAAAAATTCCAGTAGAGTAGACCTCCAAACATTCGGACTCCAGATATCTGGAATTTTTATTATCCAGAGAACTTTTCTTTCTAGGCCAAGGAAAATATAGCATTTTATGAATTTATCTGGGTGTCTTTAATTTTTCATTGCTTTAACTCAGTACCGTAAAGTGTTAAGCGAGTCTGAGCTAAATAGTGATTAAGGCAATAATTTTATTCCGAGTAGTTGAAGGCAAAATTTGCTGGCTCAGTAGTGGAAATTCGCGACACATTGGTGGCCTGGGATTTACATTAACAATTTTCGGAGATATTTCTCTGTCGATTGTTTTGAAAAACATTAACATTTTGAGGAGAGGATGTATGCCGGAAACGAAACAATAATGCGTTAATTAATTAATTAATTTAATTAACTAGTTAATTAATTTAATTAATATACAAAATTTTTATAAGTTATATATTTTAATTGAAATTTACAATTTTAACCAGTCTGTTTCTGGAAACGTATTGAGCACAACTGTTTTAGAATCATGAGGGATTTAAATAGTATAAAAAGATAGTAATTAACCTCCAAATGTTCGGGCTGATTGGTTCAACAGTTTAACTGGATGTGCAAAAAATTCGGGTAATTATTATAATAGCTAAGTAATTATTTAAGTCTGTGAGTAATTATTTATCTGAATAAGCAATGAATACTAGGCCTGTGTAAAGCTCAAAATTATTTCTCCTTTGGTGTTTATAAATTACATATTGAAAATTGTGCAGCCCACATGTCAAAGACTTTTATCACAGTTAATTTAAGACTCATTTAAAAAAACGTGTATAGTGGGATATTATGTTTTCATGTTACAACTAAAATTGTTATATTTGTATGATTATTGATTAACCCACTGCTCTGTGAAGATTTCTCACAAACAGCAAAAATTAAATATATCTGCTTCCCTCACACATACGCGCGCGTGGTTTCGAGCGTAATGATAGGCAAATAGGTCAAATATGTCATCTTGTTGGTGAAATACTGCCCTTTCATTCCTAATAAAATTTAATAACTTCAAACTAGATTCATTTTCTTGGATTAATTTTACAACTTTAATTCAGATTTCTTTTACTTGTTCTGGAAGTTACAACAAAAGATTGAAATAAATTGAAATTCGGATTTCTATAGATCGGTTATATTAACTTCCCGGTCACATATTTTTTAAAAAATTGTTCAATAAATTTTGATGAATATGTGTGACATACAGAATGAATTATAACATATAAATATTTATAGAAGAATATTTAAGCAATGTTTATATGAGCTAATGCCGTGTGCTGTGTGACTTATCTCACTTGTCTGACTGTAACATCATAAGAAGTGCACGAAATTCATCGTGGCAAGGAGAGCAAGATTGCGCTTATCGGTGGCAAAAGCTTTAAGCACCTTACACGTAACTAGTACGACTTCGCTCAGTTCCGCCGCCAATTTTGATGGACAGCACTCCGTAAGGAGGAGCGCCACCAAGGAGGCTTCCTTGAGGCGAAAACCGAACGGAATGATGCCCGCTCGATGGAAAATCTACTAATCAACAGCCTTCATCGCCAAGGTGGGCGCAGAGTCGACAGATGAATGTACTTAATGAGTGGTCATTTGTTGCCCAGTTAGAGAAACTAAGACCTCTAGCATGCAATGCATCGACTAATTCATTTTAGAAGTTGCAACTTAATTTAAAACAGTTAAATCGAAGTAAAAGTTGAGTGAGATTATCACTGATGACAATTTACAATCGGAATTGAGTCGGATATCATAAAGCCAACACTACTTAATAGGATGCCAGTAAGTTTCTAATCTAGAAAGCCACGATATCCACGAAGAATCGCCACGATTCTTACAATTGCCACTACGACAGTCCTTTTACTGCGTTTGCAACTCACTATGAGCATTATTTATTTACTTAGACTCAACAACTCCCCATGTTTTCCCCCATTTATTATCAAATCTTTTTTTGCATTCAATTATTTATCAAATTAAATTATCTTAATGAAGCTTTCAGATTTTTAATATGATACCAATCAATTTTTGCCTTATCATTTGCAGTTACTGAGTACCATGTAATTTTGATAAATAAATGCTATGTGGTTCGCTGCATGACATGCTTACGATATACAATAAATACAATACACTTGAACAGAATACAGTACATTTACTATATACCATATATGCACGTACAGTTGCAATGTATGTTCAATACTAGTTGCTGGTTAATATAATGCAATTAAAATATAGAACAGATACAATGTACTAAATACCTGCTATTCGCAATGGACGTGCAGTATACATATAATATATATAGTTAAATATCTATTGATGCGTAAAACCTATACAGTATACAGTATTCAATAAAAAATAAAATATATGTATGTAGTACGTACTATATACATATATTTTTGCGCTTCTAGTTAACAACATACAATTATTAATAAAAAACACTATACAATATATTGCATATATGCTTCGCAGTATACGTGCAATATACGCATACCATATACAATTAAATAATTATTGATACATAAAACCAAATTTTTACGCTGTATAGAATGACGCGCACACAATATACAATAGTCAGTACGTTTCAATAGAATAAAGTACATCTACTGTATACAATATATGCACGTACAGGTACAAGTAAAACTGCCGGAAGCACCAGAAACTTCATTCAAGATCGAACAGGTCAATCACTAACCGACTATAAGAATAAGAATAAAGGTGATGATAGTTCTTTTAGAGGTCGGTTTAGAATTTTATTATTAAGAGAGGAGGACTAAAAAGGTAGAAAGGTTATTAGAAGAAAACTAGAAGGGTTACTGTGTAATGGGTGAATCAATTATTAGCCAACCGGGTGAGCCAGAACTCGAACACTTTGTACCTTTCGGAAAGGCGGGAAATCTAAGAAAACAAGTTTTACATTAAGCTAGCAGAGAACATATCATATGACAAATTTAGAATAATACTTAACAAAGAAAAGAAAAGAAAAAAAAACAGAAAATAAAATATAGAATAATACGTGAAGTATAGAATAATGCATAAATTTTGAATTTTCCAAATTTGGAATATATGCACGTACAGTTGAACGGGTCCGAAGGTCTCCCACTCCTCTCCCCTACCATCAATCTCTCGAAACGACTTTCTTCTCGACATATATTTAGAGGCCCCATACCGCAAAATCACTATCTATTTACAAACATCCATGCCTTCTCCGGGATTCGAACCTAGACCCTTCGGTACCGCAGTAGGCTCCCTTACCACTGCATTGTCTGGGCGGCATACGTATGTCATTTTTTTCCGTGAGTCATTGGTTAATCACGGGTGATCAAAAGTTTTTATATAAAACAAAATTAGATAATCATAGAGACATTATTTCAGTTATTTCACCCACATGTCTCACAGGACAACTCGGAACCTTTCCCCGTTCATTACATCGGCGTGATTTCTATCATAAACACCAAGGCAAGATTTTCAAAAACGTGGGTAAATGTTATTTCTGTTACAAGCTCACTGCACCACGCCTTCAAAAACAATTATTTCATCACGCAAGGAATTTTTATATACAGCATAATCTCGCTCAGTTGCTTTCTTTTAAACTTCGCACGTCTGTCTTTTCCCTTCCCCGTATCTGTGTCTGTGTTAGGGGGGGAGGTATTTTATTCTTGAGAATGAAATGTCATTCCCCCGTTTATGATGAAGTGAAATATTTTTTTTGCCTAATTAACATGTCATCGAGAAGAAAGACTGCTGCTTTGATAATAAAGGACAATGTTAATATGGACATTAGAGAGGAAGGGCATGAACGCGAAAAAGAGTAAAATTTCCGTACTTGCATTACACAATCCCCCCGCAGTTCGCAGGGTTGCAGGATAAAGGGAGGATTATTCAGATTTTTCAAGTTTTTGTATGGCTGTGGCCCTGTGATTAGTTTATCCTAATATCTCTCTTGTGCCTTGTAAGGTTAATAATCATTTTCTGCTGATAAATTTTGTAAAAGAAATTGCACTTCAACTCTTGCTCACTCTATCTTTCGTTTCGCGACTAAAATAGAACTTGCATTATTTGATAATAGTAACAAGCTTCAAACAATTTTTATTTTGAAAAGAGTGTAATAAGCTAAATTTGAACTGACTGCAAAATTTTTCATGCGTAATAACAAGTGTTTTTGGTTCGTGGAAATTATTTATAGCATTGTCATTACATTTTAAAGAAAAATCAGAAGTATGAGTATAAAAATTCAGATATTTATTTAGATAAAGAGATGATACAGCAAAATGGAAACGGAAAAATGGAAAGAAAAAAAAAAAAATTCTCGTAACGTTCAGATGAATTATTTTTCGGTTAAATAGCTGCTGGCAGTGGAACAAATAAATAGAAATATGGAAAATTTTCCGCTTTGATGAAATTAATAAAAGAAACTTCTAACCCATATATGATGTAAATTGTATCGAATCTTCCTCTTCTTTTTCTCTGTTCTTTTCACTTTTTATGATGTTTTACACTTTTTTAACCATTTTCTTAATATTTGGAGGCCTACCAGCTGCCGAGCGGCAGAATCACTAAACACTGTTAGATCTGTCTGGAGTTCGAACTCAGGAGAACAGGCTGGCTGCATTGGCGTTTTTGTAGTTTTCCCCATGTGTAAAGTGTATACTAACCAGTTTCCCTTAAAAAGTCCTTCCTCCCTTAAGTAGATAGCCCTCGAATAGTTTGCCATAATTAAATTAACTAAATATTTGGAATTATTTTATCACAAGCCCTTTTCTTGAGGTAACATACTGTAATCTGAAACCCTTCACCCATCTTCCCCACGGATATTATATGCTGTAAATTATAACATTGTAACGTGGTATTATAATTTTCTTTCCCCAGTTATCGGGACGAATCAGTAGATGGAATGGGTTTGTTCAATAAAATTAATTACCAGATTAATAGGACGAGTAAAAGCAGCAGTTTCAGATACGTCGAAAATGTTATAAATAACCTCCAGAAAAAGAAAAATATTCAGTTTTATCAGTTAGTTATCATGAAGTAGAAACAGGACTTTCTAAGATCAGAAGCACAAAATTCAACTCCTTGCTTTTAACACAAAAATACTTGATAACAGTAGAGAGTATTATTCTTCCTGAAAAGAAAGGAATTATTTCTCGCCTGAAAAAGTTATTCTGCCTGAAAAGAAGGAATTATTGCCCGCCTGAAAAGCTTATTCTGCCTAAAAAGAATGAAATTATTCCCCACTTAAAAAGAAAGACACTTTCATTCCTGATATAAAATTTGAGAAACTACTCAAGCACTGACTTTTTTATCAAGTGGGACCAAATCCATACACATTTGCATCTATAAAGACTGTCATTAAGAATGTGGAATTGGTGTCGATGTATTTACATATTCCAAATTATTACGATACGCAGCGTTTTTAAACTAATTTGCTCCTAAGAGCAATTAATAAAACAGGATATGTAATATAAGGTATAGATATTAACTGGAATTTTACTAAGCGATGACATTGTCATGGCAACGGTAAGCTGCTACAAGGTGGTCTTTTTTGCTTTGGATGAAAAACCACCTGATCCTTAAGATAAACCACCATAAGCTACCTAATCCTTAAGATCTTTCAAGTATTCTTTGTGGCTTCTAATTACTGGGAGATTTCTTTCAAATTCTTGTAATGACTAAATCACAGGGTATTTTAAGATGCATATTTTATGTACTTTTTTAAATACTGTTTGTATTTAAATATCATTTTTGTTACTTCTGGTGAATGTGAGCCAGTTTCCCCTAGAAAGTGCTTTACGAAGCCATCCTTTCTCTTCGACCGACAGCCATCGTGTACTTTGCCATATTCAAATAACCTAACCATGCATTGCTACTGTTTCAGACGGGAGCTCACCAATGCTCGAGCATCTGAGACCAAAGAAGAACGCTGGTAGTTCGACCTGATACTGTGAAAGGGCTTGGTTGCATAAGTGTTTTCGTCATATGTAAGGTGAATGCGAGCAAGTTCCCTTAGAAAAATCCTCTACCAAGACATCACTTCTCTTAAGCTGATAGTCCTTGTGTCTCTTAATACAATTGAACAATCCAATCTGCAGCAAACTCTTTCCATAAGCAGATAACCCTCGTGTGGTTAGCCATAGTCGTATATACCAAACCAAACCAATCTGCAGCAAATGTAAAGAATGAACAATGTTAACTGTCGTATTAAAAAAATCTCGAATATTTCTAGCAGTGTTGCTTATAAAACTTTATGGATATCCATTGAGAACAGCATTGCAAATGGAGATGCTGGGTATACGGTGTACTAATTATGCATATAATCTTTCAGTATTCACATCAGTTATGACTACGATATCAAAATACCCTTTGTTATGCAAAGGTACTATACTAAAGTTAAATACTCTTTTATTATCTAAAGTTACCATTATGAGCTTAGGTTAAAAGAGTTTCTATTAAAAATTTCTTATATGTTTGCAGTGGGTCTATAAAATGAAACAAGCAAATCAAAACTCGATTTCGCGCATACTATAATCGAATTATGCACCACAGCTGTAAATGTAGCATAATTACTTTTAACAGTTTAGTAATACTTAAACTATTTCTAAAATAGTATATCGTGTCGGCAAAAGCTATGGAACCGTAGGACAATTTGAATCTGGCAAGGGAGGTCGTGCGGGGAAGAGGAAGGGTCTGTGGGCGTTCACACTTTCCCACGGTTTGGTGATAGCAGACCTACGATGATGCCACGCTTGGATGGGCAAAGGTTTCAACTCTTTGCCTTCGTCCTTGCCTTCTTCTTCTTCGCTTCATTTTTCTGCCCTCCTCCCTTTCTTTTACTATTTTTTTTACCCTTTTTTGGCTCTCCTTTTTATACTCCTCTTCGCTTTTGGCGAGTAAAGAAATGCGAGTTGGAATTCTTTGCAGAAAAAGAGAGTTAGGCGTAGAATTACGGAATGCAGTTCCTGTTCAATATTATTTATTTTACTTTTCTGGCAGTAAGGGTACATTTATTATTTTTGTTGTTATTATTATTATTATTATTATTATTATTATGTTGATGAAGGCGTGCGGAATGAAGTGTAGTGACCTCAACAATTGCAATCTGGAATGAAATTAATGGATACTAAAGAAAAATAAAAAAAAAATGTCTTGCCGACGAAGAGAATGCTGAAATAAGAAAACTGAATATGACAGGTTAGTCTAGTTTACCCAACTCTCCTAGCATAAAAATTGATGCGCTTGCACTACCTTGAAAGAAATAAAAATAAACATAGACATTATACAGTGTCTGGTATATGTAGTTTAAGTAAATCTATCTTATTGCTATTTCAGTAAGTAGTCATACATCTAACATATTTTCTGCTATTGCAGAATCATATACAAAACATATTTCAATACACTAGGGGGACAGCAATTTCTTTCCCCCTCGGTTTTTATTTCTAACTATTGAACTAACTATCGGAACAAGATTTTTTACAGTTTTCCCGGGTGTGCATTATGCACACGAGGGAACCAGACTCATATTGACTATACAGCGTGTATAGTCAATGTGAGTCTGATTTTTTTAGAAAGGATGCAGATAACATTACTGCGTTTGGCAGCAAAAACTAATAAAAAAAACCAGTACAATCGGTAGAGTCTTTTCAGAATTTTTCGATATCAGAAAGGAAACGGGAGGAATCCGCAATTCCTTGACCAGGATTCGAACACCAAACCTTCGAATTGCTAACTGGATCTGCTATCCAGTTACACTATGAAGGCGCGTGAAAAGGAGGGTGAAAATACCTTAAAAATAAATACAGTACGCTTAAAAATAAATACTTGATTACCACAGGATTGAAGCGAGTCACGAAGAATATTTAAAAAGTCTAGTAAAATAAAAGGCTAAAAGAAGGGAGAGGGGTTCTTTCAAGCTTCTTTTCAGAACCTAATATATTTGCTACACAGGTTGGCCAAAAAAGAGGCCTTTAAGTTTTAAAGATCTTTGAGAAAATTTACAACAAGATGTGCGTGTCTAATTAGATCTTCGAGTTTTAGTTAGAGGGATTTTTGTCATTAAGTTTCTCAAAATAAGGCAAAGATTTTTATGACATTAGATTTATTTGATTGGGGATTCCCTAGTTATAAAAATCTAACTTTTTTTACCATTTCCATAGATAAAAAATTCCAGTCAGTAAAATATCCATAATGCTGTAGTAAGTTCAACGCAAAATATTCACATGCTGACCGAATTTAGAGAGAAACTAAGTCAGGATTTGCTACCTATAGTAATAAAATTTACTAACGCATACAATAATATAATATAAATATTCAGGAATGAAATGCTATTATCGTAATTAAATGTAAATAGAGATAGGTCTTCTTGCTGTTCAATAGGCTTTGGTATCATTTGGATCTTTTGTATCAGAAATTTTTCCGTGGATTTTCTTTGTGTTTGGCGCAGTATTTGTAATAAAGCCTTTAATGATTTAGAGCAGACGTTTAACACTGGGCTTAAAAGATCGTTTCCTATAATAAGAAATCTCGATTAAATGAATTCGCTCTGTACTTTAAAGACCTTCGTTACACAAGTAGCGCTAAAAAGAGAATAATATTTTTCTGGAAAAACTACTATTGTATGGGATTTTGAAGAAACTTTTAGATTTATTTCAAGAAGTGAAAGTATTTCTTTTCGTAGCACAGTGATACCAATGACCCAGAAGGGCTAAGCTTGATTCTTAGACAAAATAAACCTTTGCAGCTACTCAAGTGATACGCAGAAAACAGAATCCTTGCAATGGTGTCGAGTTCCTTGCAATGGCCTGCTCCAAAAGAGTCAGGAAAGGGAGCAAAAACGTACTCAGTTGAAGAAATTTAAGTTAGCACTGTACTTTTTTAGTCTCTTTTAGCAAAATGGTAAATGCTCTTTAGATGTCATTTGCATACCTAAAACTCTCATGTTGATTTCCTGGTGCAAGAAGATCATTACATGGCGGGCAGTAAGGTTGTAAGGGCATAATAAGTAATCCATGGATCACTTACTTGAAAGTTTCCTAGTATAATCAGCATACCAGAGTTGGACCTTCATATACATATTTAATATTTATTACCCATTACAATCCCAAATATTGAAGCTTTACTTTAAAACCTGAATCCAGATCTTTCAGCATTTCAGCCAATTGTGTTCACTGAAACATTCCTTGGACGACGCATAAACAGAAAATTTATGCACAAAATGCGTAAAATGTTATCCGTTGTTACAATCAAACTTATAATAAGAACAACAGGGGACTGACAAAATTTCTTAATTATAATTATCACTCATTATAAGCCTGATGATATTATCCGTGATTATCAGCGGCTGGCTTCATATACGGAATTCTGAGGTTCGATACATGGTCAAGATCTAAGTACCGCGTGGTTAGCGAGCGAGTGCTGTTTAGCCTCCCTTACGTTTTTGGCAAGCAGAGGCAGCTTATGTACAAGTGCTGGATACATGCTTTCTTTTTTTGCAGTGGTCTTGTCGTTGACCTTTAACAGCAGTCTCCTAGTCCATATTTACGCAACTAAGCAGCAGTGACACAACTAGTTCTCTCCAGGCGGCAAATTTTTGGGGAAGGCTTTTTCAGGCAAAACTATATTATACTGTAGCTGTTAATCACGCGGATGGGCAAGGCTAGTGAAGAATGACAACAATTTGAATTAAATTGAAAAGATGAATTATTATTACTATAGGTAAAGTATTCAAAAACATCACTACGATATTTGAACAGCTACATACGTTTGCTACACTTTTCTTACTCCATCAGAACTTCTAAGTAAAAAATACGAATAGAAACTAAATTATGGTCATGATGACATTAATAAGGAAATTCTTAGCTAAGAGAGATATATTTTAGAGGTTTTTCTCATTATTGCTAGGAAAAATAAAACATAAATGTGGAGGGGCAGTCCTCTCGAACTTTTGCAGTTTATTCTAAAATGTAATCTCCTGAGCAAAGTTCCAAATATTATAATACTACTGTGAATTTTCCTCAAAATTGCTATGGGTGCTAATAATTATGAGTTTCCTATACTTCATTTTGATATTATTTTTCTTAGCCTTTTGCTTGTATATTGAGAGGATCGGCAAATTCAAGGATCGCCGAGACCGAAAAAATATCTCGCCTCGTCATTACTGGGAGGTTGCTCTGCTTTTTGAACAGATACAGAGCAATGTCCTCAGATAAAATTAGCCTGAAAGCTACGATTAAGAAATAAAATACAAACATGAATGAAGTTCATTCCGTTTCTGTTTCCTTCACTTGTCACCACGGATACGAACACCGTGGGAAAGGATGCTCTGAATTTCTGACCCGTGGTATTCTTTGACCGCACTCGGACAACTGGACCATTTCTTCGGATCCGGCCGACTTCTTCCCGCCGACGATGCGAAGATGCCTGCCACCATCCTTAGCCCGAAATAAAGGCGGAAAAGTTGGAAGTCTTAGACGACTGCCTTCCTTCATCTCCGCTCCAGAGACTCTAGGATCCATCAGAATGATCTCAAGGGAGGAGACGTCAGTCGTGGATCAAAGTTGAGAAAAATGATTTTTCGCATAGTGTGGCATTTCAGTTGTACAGGTGATTGATTTTTGGACTTAATTTCAACTATCTGCAGAGAGTAGCTTAGATTAGGAAAAAAATTAGTGGTCTTAGTTTAAGAAATGAGTTTTGCACGAGAATGTTAATTTAAATATTTGATAATTTTTCGCCTTTCTTTTAACTTATAATAGGAGAAATTTTTTTTCTGTCATTTTCCTATTTTTTATTTATTCCTGTCTCATTCATAAGTATGAATTGCCTCAATCCGAATGATAGCTTGTACTCTCCAGCTAGAAAGGCAACGTAATGGAACGCAGCAGAAGTTTCTGGGTTCAAGTTCCAAACGAGTTCAGATCTTTATGATTACATCTGCTAAAATAGAGGGAGCTATTTTGCGTAAGGGTTCTAGATTCCGGGACACGTATATATAGACAAAATATACTTATAGACTTATAGACGTACTTATAGACAAAAAGGAGGAAATGTTTACACGAGCAAGCGAAACATAGCAAGAGAACAACATCCAATTGATACAGTCGTGATGATTGAATCTCATAACTTCATTCCTAATTAAAAATTAGTCATAGCCGGTGTTCAAGGTGTAAAAATGTTTCGACTGTTCAAGACCTAAGCTCAAACGTGTTCACAAAATGGAAAATCTTTTCAGTTAAAGACATAGAAAGGTACTGTTATTGTTTGCAGAAAAATTCTTACGATAGCAGGATTAATTGTAAGGTTTAGTCTTGAAAGGAAAAATGACTGCCACACGTGATTTTCGCGCAAAATGCTATGAAAATCTATATTCAGCCGGTGTGTTCCGTCGCTGAGAATAGAACCTGGTGCGAATTACTATTGTTTCGAATTTTATTCATTCGGCCATTTCGACTTGGTGGACCGAACTTAAATTTAGAATGTAATCCAAACTATTTTTACTCTATAGCTTTTCCTAGCTTCTCTGCTGCAGCAGTCAACAGTCATCTCAGCATATAGATGCCAGAAAGCGTGATGTTTTTTTACTATTCAGTATGCAAATGCATTATTTGGATGCCATTTAAACGCTCAGTGATCAGAATGCGTTGTTTTTACGCCGTTTATATGCTTAGTAATGGCCGTGACTTTTCGGCGTGCTAGTACATACATTTCTTTTCGCCTGCTTAACTGTGGCCGTGCTTCATAGTTTGGCTGTAGCACAATCTATACTTCCCAAGAAATGCTAAATAAGCAACGATTCTTTGCCTAGCTATCTTAAGAAAATTTGTATTGAACAATCTTGCAACGCGATTGAAAGACGTGTAACATGCTGGAAGAATAAAACATTTTATTCTTAATTGAAATTAATAACACAGTGCAGAGAAAATAAAATATCACAGAAATTTAAATTCTTATTTGTTTCAGTGTTAAGCAAGAAATAGTTTTCGCTTCAAATGCCGTCCGAGCTGTACTTATGTATGTTTCCCAGTAATATTTAAAATTCACATAATTCTATACTTCGCAATGGCCGTTTACCTCTCCTTGAAACCAGTGTTTTGTTTTTATTAATTCATTTTTTCAACTTTTTTGCTAAAGGAATTCGACCTTGAATTTCTCTACCCATATCGCAATGCCCTCTCTAGTTTCATATGCATGAGCGGCATTCACCTGCCTTGTATAGCGGCAACCATACACACCTCAACAAAGACAGAAAAAAAAAAGAAAAGAAGAAAGGGACCCCTGTAAATCGCGGAGCATGGGAGAGACTGCTTTCCCACGCTCCCGGCGGCCCGCTCCTGCGCGCGTGGACAGACGCTCACACATGTCTGCTGCGTGGATGCATAGAGCATGCGCCGTCGGCGCTCGTGCACCCCACGCGAAACGCTCGCGTTACCGCAGCGGGATCTTTGGTAGAAACCTGCATAGCAATACAGCGTAGAGATGAGAGGAATACTGTTAGTGCTGCCATCTGGTGTTTCTAATAGATAATTCTCGTTGTTTGTTGTAGTGCTGCCATCTGTCAAAAATCTTGGATACTGTTCCTTAAAAAATATTGACGAGATTTCATCTCATTAATTTGCCAACCGTGTTTATCAACGTAAAATAAATTGGTTAATAAAATCCTAATAATATATTCAAATATTCATTGAATGCCACTCGTCAGTCATGATAAACAAAATGAGAAAATATAAAAGTGGTCAGTTAAAGATCTTTGAGACTAATTAATGTAGGTGGTTTATTTCAAATACTACTTTATTACATAGCGCTATGTTACTTAAGTAATTTATTTATTTATTTTCATTAAAGCAGATATGAATTAACATGCATCAACAATCCTTATTGAAACCGATTTTATTTCTTATTTCATGATTTGTTTCTGTCATAAAAATTCAAAAGAATGAATTTTCCTTTCATTTCTACTTTCAGATATCTGGGGATAAAAGTGAATTTCGTCTATATTAAGCTATGCAATAAAATATGTTATAGAGTTGTAGAGGTTTTCAAGCAATATACACCTGCCTCTCAGTCGGTATGGGGATATAAAGACAGATGCCGTTCTAACAAGCCTATGGCTTGAATTCGGTGCAGAATCTGACTGTCTGAATTGTAATGCAAAAGTAGAGAAGGTGCTTCCTAGTTCCTAGTTTCGCTAATAAACCACGATTAGCTTGGTATACTGCAAGCTGTGTTCCGGCATCCTAAATTAATATGCCATTAGGAAGCTTCAAGTAGATATATGTTGATGATGTGTCCCGGGGGACAGGCTAGCAGGTGAGGAGAGGTGTGTGACCACTTGTCACGTGTGGAAGAGGTGCAGATAAAATTTAACCATAAAAAAGTCCTGACGTGTGGTTTACGGTGGTGGGAAGATGGGTAGAAGATATTTGGTTTCTTTTCCTCGAGGTGCTGTTGTCAAAAATGGCATGCGAAGGCGGGCAGCTTAATAGAAACATCGTATGGTACATGTGAGTTTCTCACCTTCTCTTTTCAGTCACTAATGACGTTCAAAGATAAATGAATCTTTGTGCTACACCGAGTGTTTTTGGCTTCACCGAAGGATTAAATTCTGAGTTTTTATAATGATACGCAGTGTGAGATTTGAAAATCTTTTCTTGAAAATAACGATTTTTTACAACTTGAAATATTTTATAATATTACGATCGGCGTTGATGTTTTGGAATTATTTATATGTATGTATATATGTATATAAAGTTAGAGTACAATCGTAAAAGAAATCCCTATCATGCTATCTTAGGATATATGTACACTCACTTCCAAGAGTTAAGCGCGGAGAGGAAAATGCTAATTTACGGAAGCCAAACAGAATTGAAGAGGATGCAATTCACTGCAGAGGTGGATGAAAGTATGCAAATATGTTAAGAAACAGCCAATCGCGCTTTCATGTCAAGAAATATGCAAAAAAGGCAGTCTTACAAGAAGCCAGCTTTATGAAGGGTTGCAGAAGTTGATTGAAAGTGTTGATAGAAGGTGTTTAAAAATTTTCGTACAATTTGTTTTCAAACATACGTGTTTGTATGACTTCCAGAAGACGAATGGAAGATTATGAGCGCTTGCGTGCTGTGGGGCGCATTGAAGCAGGACAGTCGATCACAGATGTTACTCTTTTCTTCGGCGTTCATCATTCTGTAATTTCACGTTTATGGAAACAATTCCAAACAACACAGACAGCTGTCCGCAGGCCCGTAACCGGTCGCCCAAAGGTTACAACCCCCGCGGAAGATCGATATATTGCTATTGTAGCCAAGCGGAATCGCCGAGCGACCTCCACACGTGTGACATCTATGGTTACAGCGTCCATTGGTAAGCCGATATTTGCAGCTACTGTAAGCCGAAGATTACATATGAGTGGACTGTACGCCCGGCCACCTCAAGTTTGTGTTCCTCTATCCGTCCAATCAAGAGGGGCACGATTACAGTGGTGCTGGGAACATGTCAATTGGAATGTGTCTGACTGGGGCAATGTCATGTTTACTGATGAGTCAAGATTTGTTCTGGAGCCAGATGACAAGCGTATAAGGATATGGCGTGAACAACGAACACGCAATCAGTCCCAAAACATCGCCGAACATCACACATTCCGAGGCGGAAGCATTATAGTGTGGGTAGGGATTTCATTAGGATACCACACCGACCTGCACATCTTTAAACGGGCTTCTTTGACGGCTGTCCGATATCGAGATGAAGTCCTAGAAACCATTGTGAGATTGTATGCTGCAGCAGTTGGCCCTACTTTTGTTTTAATGGACGATAACGCACGTCCCCATAGAGCTGACATCGTCGATGACTACCTGGAGAGTGAAGGGATTGCGCGTATGGCGTGGCCAGCATATTCGCCCGACCTTAATCCCATTGAAAATCTTTGGGATGCTCTCGGCCGTGCTGTATCTTCACGTTTTTCACCTCCAGCCACTCTTATTGAGCTGGAAACTGCTCTACAAGAAGAATGGCGATTGCTTAATTCTGCGGTGGTTGACCACCTAATTGAAAGCATGGCCACAAGGTGTAAACTTTGTATACAGATGAAGGGGATCCCCTACATTATTCATGTCCTTTTTTTTATTTTATGCTGTTTATTTTCACTTTATACATAATTCTGTTTAAGTCTCCAGTATGTCATTATCTGATAACTTACAAAAATTTAATATTGTTTTCATTTCTGTATATAATTATCGATTTTGTTTTATGCATAAATATATATGCTACTTTCCTGTCGAATTTTGTGTCAATCAAAGCAGTATTTGATGATTTTTTTGCATTTTACATCTTCGTGCTTAATTTTTGGAAGTGAGTGCATATGTACTATAGGTAGGTAGCTATTGCTTCATACAAAATAATAAGCACGCGTTTATGAACAAGCTTACTGTAATGCCAAGGTATCTATACTGGTTCCAAAATATAAAATTATAAAAAGTTTTATAAATGCACAGCTCATCTATTAGTCTATTCCACACAAATTTTTTTTTATTTAATATTATGCGATGGAAGTAATTAAAAAAATACACAATAGTAAATAAAGGTATATAATTATTTACTATTTTAAATACACAATACGAAATAAATATATATAATTATTTACTATTTTATTATTTATTATTTATTGTTACTAAGTAAAACATAACTGGGAAAGTATTATATAAAGTAGCAAAAGAACTCAAATCTAAAGTTAATGGAAACTAGTTAACATAATAGTTGTTATCATGTTAACACATTGGTTCAATGAATGACACACATAAAAGCACATAAAAGTACTCTTATAAGCATCACTTGAAATTTCAGTTGCAGTTTATGCTGTTGCCTTTAAAAACCATTTCTTTGTTGCAAGATGGAGATGAGCTTTTCAAAAGGAGGGCGAAATTTTATGGTTTAACATTAGATCGGAAAACATTGCTATGGAAAAGTAACTGAAGCGTTTCAAGATATCTTCCCAAATGTTCGGGAACCAAATAAGACAATGATTTTCCGCTTGGTAATCTGATTTCGAAAAAGTAGAAGCATTCACCATATGAAATGAAGTGGCCACACATCTGCTCTGAGCTCAGTCAAAATGTAGAAAACTTAAAATAAAATTTTGCAATTACCAGCAAATAATCTGATAAAGTGAAACAAACAAATTTATGCGTTGCTCATTCATAAAATTTCGCTCTGCTTGGGAAAAACTTATCTCCATCTTACACTAAACAAATGGTTTCAAAACTAGCAGCATAAACTGAAACTGATGGTATGATTACTTAAAAATGGGAAAACGCATGAGGGCTATCTGCTTGAAAGGCGAGATGCCTTCATGGAGGACTTTCTAAGGGAACCTGGCCTTGTATTCATGTTATGCATGAGAAAAAAACCAAATATGCAGCTACACCTTTCGCCCGTGTTTGAGCCCAGAACAGACTACCAGCATTCAACAGTCTTCAACCACTCGGCCGCTGGTGGGGCCTGAATTAAAATCGATATTGCAAATGATATATTATTTGTGACAATTATTGAAAGTTGCCATTTATTGAAAAAAATTGCCGTTTATAATTATTTTCGTGGAATTTCAGCAAGTCTGATGTGAATAACTTTTGGGTTATTCAATTTAATATGACATAAAAGTACCTTGAAAGGACTTAAATTATTTATGTGTGCTACTTGGCTCGGATAAGTAACAGAATCCTTCTAAGCTACAGGGTGTACTCGCACAGGTTATATTACTAATTTTATAATCAAATCTGAATATTTTTAAAATTTAATTTTTGACCGGAAAAAAACTTATGAAAATAATATTGTAATGCTTTATGTTTCAGAATAACGACCATTTTGAACACAAGAGTAGAAATATTAAAATGTGATAGAAATTCTTCCAGAAATTTTGAAATTTAATTCTTTGCGCAAAAATTATAAATGATTAAAAATATGCACTTTAATTAAAATAATTATAAATAGTAATTAAATAAACCTCAGATATGTTTAAGTTACGTTGTAGAGTTCCACCGTTTTATTTAACAGTTAAATGTAGGAAACCTCTTACACCGATAAGCGAATAATCGCTTGAATGTGTGAACAGAGACGTAAGACTCAAGAAGAGTTGATTACCTTTATTTCTCAAAATAAGATTTAACACAGTCGGCTCCTATCTCAGAGCGTACAGCAAAGTCTCCACTTGCGCTTGAACTCAAAGTACTAAGAAGTAAAGGTTAACTAATGCTTAACTAAAAAGACATAGACGAAGCTATCAGGATTCTAAGTAGTTGGCCCTTAAATTTCGATTAAGTAGGCCAGGCTATCAAGTACCTGAAGTATGGCCGAACATAGTAATAGCTTAAAGAGAGACGTAGCCTAAGGGAAACGCGCGCTAGTCAGAAACTCTGGCTCTCTAACGAAATCAGTGAAACATCGACTTAAATAATACTTATTCATTTGCATTAAAACGCGTTTCTGAAAATACATTCTGGTAGGAAATTGTAAGCTGAAATTAGGAAAGACAGGAAAGTGTGACAAACTTAAAGTAACTGTTATAAATTTAGGATAACCTTACAACGTATATTTCTAAACTTCTTTAAAAAGTTTAATCTGTATATCTTTTGTTGGCAAAAATGTGACTGCGGTATATAACAATGTATTAAATGTCGATTTAAAGTATTGTTACAAATTCTGTATGCAGGTAAATAATTTTAGAGAATTTATATGTGGAATTGTAGTATTTTCTGTGTAATGTAACATGAGATGCCCGAAAAAGATGGAGCTCTGCCCGAAAAGAAAGATTACAGGGGGCAAGTCTGTTTAACATTTAGTAAATGTCTATCTCGCTAAATTGGCGAGAAATTGGCCAAGGTGCCAGACTTGGAAACCATTTGGTGACCATCCGGTCCTTGTGTATCTAATTAATACTGTAATTAAATAACTGTAATTGATCCCTACATGTAACTGTAACCGTATCCGGCCCTTAGATGTAACTGTAACCGTATATGCATTCCAGTAATTTCGAGGAATGGAAGGTACCAGAGATTTCTCGGCGGCCGGGGGAAAACTATTTAAGACCGGAGAGAGCATCTACTCTCAGTTTACACCGGAACTGAGAAGGCAGAACTCTTAGTTATGCATATGAAATCTCAATTTTGCACAAACAACATTCACAACACAACCACAGAACACATAATCTCTGACATTCTCTCTAGGTACACAACAAACCCACTCGCCAACAACATTGCTCCGGTCAGGCCATCGGAAGTTATTGTCTATATGAAAAACCTCAAACCGAAGAAAAGCCCAGGAATTGACAAGATCACTAATAAGATGATTAAAAGGTTGCCTCTGAAAAGGATCTTCTAGTTGTCAAAATTTCTTAATGCTGTTCCACGTTGCAGCACTTCCCAGCCGAATGGAAAACGGCGCGTATAACTCCAACTCTTAAGCCACAAAAGCCAGCTAATGAGCCTAGTTTCTATCGGTACATCATGCCTAAGTAAGCTCCTGCCATGCCTAAGTAAGCTCATAGAAGCAGTCATTCTCAAACGAGTAAGGAGTCATCTAGGCAGAGAAAATATTCTCATTCATCAACAATTTGGATTCCGCAGGAATTTATCAATCTGTCATCAATTATGTCGTGTTGTTGAACGCATCTCGGAGGGCTTTCACCAAAAGAAATTCACGGGAGGACGGTTTATCGATATAACCAAAGCTTTCGATTGTGTTTGATTGGAAGCACTTATTTACAAAACTCACAATCTGGAGTTTCAAGATTACATTACACGCATAAGTAAATCCTACCTAACAGGTAGACACTTTATCATTCATATTTCTGATACAGAGTCAACTAACTGGCCGTGCTATTTTAGTAGGTGTACGCAGGGTCCTTACTTAGGCCCATTTTATTCAATATTTATGTGAACGACATTCCAGCACACCTTACGCTACACTTGCAATGCATGATGATGATACAGCGATCCTTGCACAAAACCCATTTCTTAGTTCAGTTATTCAACATCTCCAAAGCCACATACATGCACTAGATGCCTGGCTTATTAAATGGAAAATGGCTTATTAAAGTCAACGTGGAAAGACCATTGCAGTCATGTCTACCAGACTCACAATTCACCAGCCTCTGCAGTTATAGGGACAACTCTGCCCTGGGCTAAGCAAGTCCCTTGTCTCAGGGTGATCCTCCCTAATTCTCTCACTTGGATCCCATACATACAGTCTATTCTCCAGAAGTTTCGAGTTCGTAAAGCTAAACTACACCCCTTAAGGCCCATTTCCACTACTGCGTATGCGTTGCGGTGCGTATGCGTTTCTCCAATCAGCGAGCGAATTCATTTTGATTGACATCTGCTGTCCGTCGACGGATGACGGAACGGATGAAGTTCAACAATGTTTAACTTCTATCCGTAGGTCTGCGGAAGCGTTGGGGTCACGTGGTAAAAAAGGAGCAATCAGGTGTTGTCACCAAAAACTAATGGCGGCAGAAGTAAGGATGAACGCTAGCTCAGGGAAAGAATGTTTTGCTAAAAAATACTTATTTCTGAATTAACATTAGCGAGAAATCTGCGTACTGAAAAAAGACAGCAATCAGCTGAAATTAGTTAAAAAAAAAGATAAGAAAAATAAGATAACTGCAACTACAGTACTAGTTCGCAGAAAGCAGTGAAGGAAATCAGGCGCAAAAAGTATAATACCAAATCCATGAAATAGGAAAATTTGTTCTGAAAATTATTTCCTAGTTCTGCATACACATTTGCCTTTAACGATAATGAATATCTGACTATATCAGACTGCTATAACAAATCAGATATGGCATAAAAAGTTTTTTTTCTTTTGAAACAGGAAAAACTAAAAACGTTAATTATAAATTGAATTTAACATCCTTTTAAATACACTGCATTAAAGAGTATGTTAAATTTGTATTTCTCTATTTACAAATATACCTTTTTGGCTAATATATATCTGTAAGCACATGGAAAATATTTTTAGCAGTCCGCTTAACTTCAATCGGAACGCCGCTTTGAAAAATAATGTTTTTTGTAAGAAGCTGAAGAGCAAAATCTGGTGAATTTTTTACACGATAGCACACTGAAATAGGACCCAAAATTTTAGCTTTATGAAGTCATTTACTTGATAATATATACACAGTCCAGTCACATTAATGTGACCATCTGTCAAAAGCCAGAATAACCACCTTTCGCAGAGCGGACTGCTGCGAGACGTGCAGGAAGAGAGTCACATAGGTCCCTGAAGGTGTTCTCTGGGATGTTGAGCCATGCCGACTCTAATGCCGTGGCCAGCTGCGCTAGATTACGCGGTTGAGGATCCATGGCGCGAACAACTCGATCGAGATGGTCCCACAGATGCTCGATTGGGTTTAAGTCAGGTGAGTTGGCTGGCCAGGGGAGGACGGTAAACTCATCCTGGTGCTCTTCGAACCACGCACGTACACTGGCAGCTGTATGGCACCTCGCATTGTCCTGCTGGAAGATGCCATCATCCTGAGGAAAAACAATGCGCATGTAGGGGTGAACATGGTCCGCAAGGACAGATGCGTACTTGTATTGATCCATTGTGCCTTCCACAATGATCAGTGAACCTAGAGAATGCCAGGAAAACATTCCCCAGACCATAATGCTCCCGCCTCCAGCTTGGACCGTTCCGGCAATGGTTGCAGGGTGGTTCCTTTCAGAGGTTTCACGCCTTATACGCCAACGTCCATCTGTCCGATGGAGCATAAAACGCGATTCATCCGAAAACGCAACCTGTCGCCACTCAGTGGACGTCCAGCTGCTGTACTGGCGTGCAAATTCTAGCCTTCGCCGTCGATGAACAGCAGTCAGCATAGGTGCACGAACCAGGCGTCTGCTTCGGAGGCCCAGACGCAGCAATGTTCGCTGAATAGTACTTTGGGAGACACTTTTGGTAGCCCCTTGGTTCATTTTGGTGGTCAGTTGCTCAACGGTAGCCCGTCTATCTGCCCGAACGCATCTCCGCAACCGTCGTTCGCCTCTGTCATCTATGGCCCGTGGTGCACCACATTTGCCACGTCGCTGATTTTGGACAGTCCCATTTTGCCATGCACGGTACACTTTTACCACGGCGGCACGCGAACAGTTCACAAACTCAGCCGTTTCGGAAATGCTTCCACCCTTGGCCCGAAAGCCAATGATCATGCCCTTTTGGAAGTCGGATAAATCGCTTCGTTTCTGCATTACGCCAACGATTGAAATGTTTTCCGAAGCCCTCACACACCCTTTATATACGCTCAACTGCACTGTGCTGCCACCTGCCTTCTGTGATTGGTTATTTAACTCTGACATGGAAAGTACGTGGTGGTCACATTAATGTGACTGGACTGTGTATAAGCCAAAATTGCTAAGCACGTCAGTGTGGTGATAGCATAGTGATAAAGCTGAGGGTAGCGACCTGTGGCTTTTTGGGTCGTGAGTTCAAATCTGATATTTTTTTTTCCTACCCTGTTTGCAACTTTCTTAGCTCCGTGTTCCAATTTGATCCATATTTGTGTTTTAAAACTTATTTCTATTATTGTGTGCATTAAATATAATGTTTTATTTATGCTCTTATTTATTAAAATTTTCCCCTCAAGAATTTATTTTAAAAGTTATAATATAAGACAAATTTAAAACATACTCCGTCCTCTCGTGTGGATTGGTGGGAGTGGAGAGGGGTGGGAGACCCCTTGATCCCCCCCCGGGGTGCTCTTCCTCAAAATTGGGGTGGAAAATAGAAGTCCAACCTCTCTTCGGAGCAGGCTCTGGCAATCATTCTGCCATGTAGTAATGGACACGACAACA